>CM037780.1:50867406-50887515 GCA_021229015.1 Solen grandis
AGATATTTTCAAACTTACTATGTAATACTGATTATTCTTTTGTAAGCACTATTTTCAATAAGAAGTCATTATTGATTGTGGACTGTGAATCCTTACACATCATTTTATTTTTAACGTAAGACAATATAACCCTTTATCTCATGAATATTCATGTACCTCATGAATTTTCATTGAGTCAATGAATGTTAATTTACTGAACTTAAAATGGTATATGAAACAATGGACTTTTCTTTGCTATACAGACTATGTAGAAGATAAAATACAATACTGTACAGGCCAAGAAAATATGGAATACTAGATGATTTGTAGATCTATGCATACATATACTAAAGATAAAATGTGATAATATGTAATATTTTCAACATCTAATAAAAACTCACAAGAATGGATATGTCAGATCAAACTGTTAAAAGGTATCTACATATTGGATGACTAATCATATGACATAAACTATTACAGATACTATTAAAGTCAAGTCAAGTCAAAATGTTTTATTGGCATAAACAAACAAATTGTTCAACGCCTGTGGCGGTACAGGTATATAAACATCTGAAAAGTACAATTTTGAACAAAACAGAACATATTATACATATTAAAAAAATTAATAAATATCTAAACTATAAAAATTCATAACTTAATGTAAATTTACTTATGTCTTAGTCGGAATGACAGAAAGAGAGAAAATAAGTTAAATTTGGCGCTTCACGGTGTGTGAATCTTACGTATAACCGGCTATTGTAAAGGGAAATTACTCTGAAGTGAATGCGAGGAGAAAACAAAAACGTGCTTAAATTAAATCGCAGTAAGTTTTGAAATTTGAACAATTGAAGTACACTGGAAAAATATGAATAATAGCAAGGTGTAGAATAAATAGTATGCCACTGATTGTCATGTATCATTTACGATGACAACATTGTCATATAATTTAATCAACCTTAATTTCATCGATGATCGAGTCAAGATTAGCCACACTTCTTCAACTACAAGAAGGAAACTACAGCACTTGTACTGTAAGTTACAAAAATATTCTGTCAACTATATAAATGTTAAATTAAATACTTATAAACATATTTTTCATTTATTATTATATTAATACTTATGAGATCATAATGTTAAATTAAATACTTATAAACATATTTTTCATTTATTATTATATTAATACTTATGAGATCATAAACACAGTATGAATGATGTGTAACAAAAATGCCATATTTAAATGAACATCTTGCCGAAACGAAACGCAAGAAATTCTACATGGAGTGTTACAGTCTTAGTGTATAATGCCGGTGTATATGAGAGTTAAGGAGCATGCAGTAATGTATCTCTGTGAGTGATTGTGTGTGTATGTGTGTACTTTTGGGGTTGGTGTGTATAGACAGAGATGCATGTAGACATGCAATACAATATGTACTATCATTATAAATAAATATTGATTTATGGTACGAGATTCAATCTTATATAATGGTAACCATTTCAAAAATAAATATTAATAATCATGACATAGCAGACATACATAAGTTTCCAACTGTAAACATAACATACATATCCAATACATATAGAAACAGACCAATGAAAAAAACATACAAACAAAACATCAAGTATTATTTTGCTCTCTTAATTTAAGTGCAAAATAGATAAATTTACCTAAAGTATTTAAAATTTTTGTATTTTCCGAACACATCAATGATATAAATTTATTTCTAGAAGGCCATGTGCAAAAATTAAAGACTACAATATATAAATGATCTATCATCAATCCTTATACCTTGTATATAGATCACAGACTGGTACATGATGTGTTTACTATTGATTCATACTTCTAGAAAGAATATACATATTATTATTGATTTATATAAGAAACTCATATACATGTAATTGAATTCTTAAATTTTTATTTTGACCTTTTTCTCATATTGGTAAAACAAACTCAGACCTGGGTATCTTCTGTTTGCAAATATTCACTTAACTTTAAATGAAATACAGAACACTGGGTTTTTCTTTGCCAAGCAGACTGTGAAGAATCTGTGGCACATTTACTTAATATTGACTCATTTTGATTCTTTGGCAAACAGAGCAGACCCAGATCAGACAGCTCCTATATAATACACAATAGTGTAGCTCAGATTCTACACAGTCAGCATGGTAAAACAATATACAGTTTCAGATATCATTTGAAGTTCAGTTTATTAATATTCATGAAGTCATATATTTTTACATGAATACTCATGATGTAAAGGGTTTTAAAACTGTAAGAGCAAACAGAGGAAACCCTGATCAGACAGCTCTTGGGAGTGGCTTTCTGACCTGGGTCTGCTCTGTTTACCAACATGTCAAATTACATGTCTATCTGAGGTAAAAGGTTAAGAAACTAAGAACATGTATAAGTAAGTGCTAAGTATTATTGGTGGAATTTGAACCAGTGTAAAATTAGGAACACCTGCATGCAGGTAATTCATGCAATCACACATTTGAAATGAGGAGGTAATGCTCAACCTGAGAACTGTTTTCAAGCTGATCAGGGTTTTAACATGGTGTAATGTTTGTTTGGTGAAGGGTTGAACTGATAAGACATGCTGGGAATAAAACAAAACCCTGTGTCAGTTCAATGCATGCCACATACAGTCTGATGGCATTATGTAGTCAAGCTCTTTATGTTCCACACTGATTTTTATGCTTAAAAAAGATTCCTGAATAATAACTGGCACAGAACTAGACATCAGGAAAGCCATTAGATATTCAGTAAAGTATATTTTGTAAATGCAATTAATTATATTATGTAAAATACACATCAAAGGCTTGGTCCAAAAAATTTCAAGTGTTTTTTTTTTTTTTTTAAATATTTTTAATTGTAGTTACCTTGGTTTTAAATTTTATTTGTTTCCAAAGGGTTTATGGTCCAAATAATTCTTTTAGAAAGATGGTGCTGACTCAGTGGTATAATATGGGTTCTGAATCTAAAATTCTCATGCAATTAACTCTGATTACAAATATGGAATTCATATTAAAGTATCAATAGTAAATAACATTTTAATTTTAATTATATCCTTCTCCTATACAGGAAATTAGTGACCATTAGAAATGTAACAGAATAAATGTATAAAATAGTATTCACATAACATAAAAAAGATTAACTCAAATTCTGAATCATCCATCGGTAACTACACACAGAGGTAGCTCGATTCTTATATAATCCATGCTGCTTGTATATAAAGTGCCCTGGATACATCTGAGAAGAGATACTGCAAGCTAATGCAGGTCTTGATAATATTTCATAAACTCTTTTTCCTTCCTGTGTAAATGATATCATATGTGAATATATATAAACAGCCTGGGTACCGAGGATGGTGTAAATGCCAAATTTCTGTATCTTTGATAATTGATTAACTGAATTAATTCAAACATTCTATAATTACATCATTCAAGATCATCACAACATTTCATATATACAGTTAAACCTGTCTGAAGCAGCCAGTCAAGGTGACAAAAGAATGTGACTGCTTAACCCTTTCCCTCATAGAGGAAACCATGAAAAGATTTATGCGAACAGCATAAAACCAGATCAGCCTGCAAGTAACTCGCAGGCTGATCAGGTTTTATGCTGTTCGCTGCTCCTCAGTGGTCTGGAAATGAGGATTTTGTAATTAAGTTTGGTAAGGTTTAACTGTGGTTTCTTGCAGATCAGGCTTTATGTGGTACCTATTGAGTGCGTCAAAATGAGTCTATATGAGGGAAAGGGTTAACATAGGTTCAACTGTACTTGTAATGTGCTTTAAAGGGTAATTCAAAAGGATTATTTCGAAAGGAGTTATTTTAGGACTGAATTATAATAATGACGGTTCATCAGTGCATGAACAACACTGGAGTTGTTCTAACTTAAGTGGGTGGAGACTGAAGGATATCATCAGATTATGGATGCAATCACTAATCATAAAAATATCGCTAAAGAATGTAGTCGACATTGAAAATGTAAGTAACTGTCATAAAAATAAATCAACAGTAACAATTTCAAAGTACAATGCACCATTTACAATTCATTTTTTTTCAAGGCAAAGTCAAAGGGGCATTGAAAAAACTACTAATCACAATAACCTTATAAATGAACACACATAAACACTATGCCAAGTAAATATATCACACCATAATTTTAAAAATCTTATATGTTTAATGTAATTACACACTTTGAACATATATTTTAATTCATTTAACTTATTTTATGATACTGATTGATTTTATATGTCATTAAGTATTTAACAGTTGTTGCAGGGCTATGCCAATTAATACTCAAGACAAAAGATTATATAAACCCATATAAACATGCATATATAAAATCTGATGCATATTCATTCATCAACTGATCATGAAAACAAAAGAACCAATATCATTTCACATGATAGTGAAATTTCAGATCAATAAGTATAAATATTTCAGTTTCACCATGCTAATACATCACACCAACTTAGCGTGACTGGTTACAGAAAAGCTTTAATCATATATGCATATCTTTGACTAAAGCACTGTGATACAGACAACAGCTCATTAGCATACACTTCCTTGCTGGGAATCTGGCCAGGCAAGTGAAGGCCATACAACTCTTCTATCTTCTCTCGTGATGGACTGGATACTTTTATTCCCTCCACATGTAAAGAGCTGAATTCATTTTACACATTAGCATCAATATACTTGAGAGTACAGTAATACAATGTACCTTGGTGTCTTAAGTGTTTAGAGTCATAGCCCTAAATGTTAATGTGTTGCTGTTGTCATCCTTCTACAGTGAGCAATACTTTTACTTTTATTTTGATTTTAAAGAAGATGTGCATAGTACACAAGAATTCAGTTTCTTGTATTTTCCCCTACAGTCAACCTCACCCAAAGAAGAACCACATGGGCTACACATTTATTTTTTTTCATACTTCACTGATTCTTAATTATTCTTAAACAAAGGCAAGATTGTTGACGGAAGAAATATTACGGTAATTATAGGAATACAAGATTTTTTTTAAGGCATGACAGAACACTAAATACCACTGACTTGAAGACCTTACAACCGGCAACTGACACAGATTGCTTTGTATCAGTGTTAAATATGTCTATAATCTTTGTTTTTAGTGCAGTTTATATTTTGTGTTATGTTACAAGATAAAAATGTTAATTAATTAATTCAGTGCATTTTTGCTCCAGTGCTCTATTTCTATCTGATAAAAAAAAAGATATCAAAAGGCTATAATGCAGTACTTACATGATAATGAGAATCATTCTGAGGACTTAGTGCAAAACTAGGGTAACTGTATATAAAGAAGCAGTTACATTAGTTTTGCACCAAGCTATTGAACTACTAATGCAAATGCAAAGAAACTTCATTCAGGCCCTTCATGTTAGATGTTAGCATGATTTTCCCATTAATATAAATGGTATATAGGATAAGTGACAGTGAGGGTATACAGAAATCAAACATACTTTCTATTTTTGAGAGCCTTGCGGTTCGACATGGAAAAAATCTCTTCAACTCTTGCAGAATCAACACTGGCAGTTACCCTAATGTTTGTAACAATAAAACAATCAATAGTTCTTCTTTATCAAATTATCAATGCATTAAATTTTATCTGATGAAAAGAATTCAAGAACTTCTTTGGTTTTTTTAGTTCTTAATTTTGGGAGGTATTCGAGGGTAAGTTTTAAAAATAAGAAATTGCATGACAGAACCTTTTCATATTCACGGTGTACATAAAAGCATAGAAGAAAACTTTGAATATATATAAAAACTAGCTTTAATACTGCAATCATGTATCAGATATCATGTCTATTGACATTCCATAACACATTCTGGCTTTCTTTTAACCCTTTCCCTCATAGAGGAAACCATAAAAAACAGCATAAAACCAGACCCTCGCAGGCTGATCAGGTTTTATGCTGTTCCTGCTCCTCAGTGGTCTGGAAATGAGGATTTTGTAATTAAATTTGGTAAGGTTAACTGTGGTTTTCTGCAGATCAGGCTTTATGTGGTACCTACTGAGTGCGTCAAAATGAGTCTATATGAGGGAAAGGGTTAAACTGTACAGGACAATTACAAAATTCAAGGTTGAATAATGACTTGAACAATTATGGCTGTTTGAACAATGACAAAGAATCAAATACTTGAGATAAAAATACAGTTAAAATCAAGGCAGTCAGTGAAGAAAATTATCCAACCATCCTGAATAAATCAAAGTATTCTCCTAGTCACTGTGTGGAGAAAAATATAAGCTCAAGGATATATACGAGCATCTTATTTTTCCCTATCTGTCCTCAAATTATCGAAATTTTACTGAAATAATAAAAAAAGACCATTTCACTCCAAAATGAGAAATAAACCAATGAGCACTCCCAATCACATATAATCTTCATGCTTGTGTAACATTCCACACATTGTTCAATGCGGTTGTAAACATACACATGAGACTTTGCATAAGTCACTAGTTGGTCAGTATAACAAACCCCTGGTGAAATGGGCTATTAAGTTTTGAAATTACCTGATAAGCATTTAAATATGAATGTTGAGGCATTTATGAGTCAAGTGTGAGTAAAAAGTAAAAATTTTAGAAAAAAAAAACAGACTTATGACCAGACATATACAACATATTTAATCTTTACATCTATGACATGTGAATGGCAAGGATTTGGGGGTCTACAAAGAGAAATGTACAAGTGGCACAAACACCAATCACATGCTCACCCACATGTTGAAGACATACCTTTTACTGTTGTCAGAATCGTCAGACTCTTCTTCAGTTGATTCTTCTTCCTCCTTCTTACTTGAAGTTCTAAATGAAATGGTATTCATAGTCTCTTTAGTATACATAAAGGTTGCTGTTTTGGAGTTTACAGTTACTGTGATATATTCTGTATAAAGCAATGCTCATCTTATTACAGGTGGAGAAATACCTGAAGTACACATAGGCACTATGATAGAACCACCAACTTATAGCTAGCTGGAAGTAACCACCAACCTACTGATAGCTAGCTGGAAGTAACCACCAACCTACTGATAGCCAGCTGGAAGGAACCACCAACCTATTGATAGCCAGCTGGAAGGAACCACCGACCTACTGATAGCCAGCTGGAAGGAACCACTCACCTACTGATAGCCAGCTGGAAGGAACCACCAACCTATTGATAGCCAGCTGGAAGGAACAACTAATCTACTGATAGCTAGCTAGAAGGAACCACCAACCTACTGATAGCCAGCTGGACGGCTTCCTCACATGAACAAGAGTTTTCTCTGGAACACATGTATCACCTGCTGAAGCATGACGGAAAAAGTGTGACGGACAGACGGACAGAGAAACGACAAAAAGGTGATCACTATGTGCCACCTCTGCATACAGCAGGTGACACAAAAATCTGAGTGAAAAAATGTTCAAGGTGAGTAGTGAGTCAATAGGGGCACAGGAGTATTTTTTTTATTGTACTTTGTGTATTTTCAAATCTTCTCCAAATCATTCTTCTGTAGTTAACTTCCATTGTACACTCTGAACCAGATTTGCTACACGATACAGATTTAGGTGAAATAATCTAAGTGATTATTATGTTATTCCAATACATTCTCAATGACTGTTCACATCAAAGTACTGATGTTTTTTATCTAAACAAAACTTTGTGTAATTTTCAAAAGTGTGACCAAAAAAAAAATTATCATTGAAGATAATGAATACCCCCAGATACCGCTTTGTCACAATTACTGTTACCATGTCAGACAGTTTTGAGAAATATAACAAAAGGCCATAACTCATCCAAAATCAAGTGAATCATGGTGTGCCAATAATATATGCAGTTAGTCTTGGTTTTGTTTGTTTGTTTGGTTTAACATCCCACCGACAGTATTTCAGTCATTTGGAGACAATGTCTACTTGAGACAGATATAGTGCTGCCACACTGCAGTATCACACCGGTCATGTGGCATGACACCAGGCCAACCAGTCCTGCAACTACCCTTATATGCTGAGTGCCAAGCAAGAGAGCTATAACAGTACCATTTTTTACGACTTTTGTATGTCATGGCCAGCCACGACATCCTGCTCCTGAGGCTGATGCTCTAACCACTCGGCCACTGGGGACAGTACAAGTTTTGTTAAGTTTCTTCAAAATATGACCATAGAAGAAATAGGTCAGACAAATCTCATCTACAGATGGCAAGACCGACAGACTTGACTCTAATAAAGCCCCCATATATGTACATGTACTTCATATCTGGGGGTATAATTAAGTAAAAGATCAAAATGATCTATATTCTTTTTTAAGTGTAAAATCTATGACAATTAGTAATCATATCAAATACATGAATATAAACAAATTTCTCCAACATGCATACATGTACATGATATGATATACTGGTACCATAAGGCTATGAAATGGCTTGAAAAACAGACACTTCGATAAAACAGCTGAATGTACGACATACTCTTGTGTTGCCTCACTATCCTCCTCTGATGACTCGTTTGCGGGTTCCTCCAGCCCCATGCTACTGTTTCTATAGAAACGAGGACTCGTGTACTCCATGGATGCTCGGGTGGAGAGAGGCGTGGCCAGTCCTCGGGATACCTTCTGGACATGGTACATTCCCACTGAGTCATGCCGCCGCAGTGGCAGGATCCTCCTTCTGGAATCAAAGGAAGACTGGAGTTATCACTAAGGTGATGAATACCCCTGCTCCTGACACAACAGTATGAAGAGACATTTTTGGCAACTTCTCGCAAAACAGTACAAAACAGGGTAGAATAATGTACAGGATACCTGTATAACTCTACTTCATTTTGCAAGCAGTGTATTACAATGCAATTGACCATAACTTACTCCATATTTAGCAGACTATATTCATAAACCGAGAATTCACAGGAAACCTATTAGATCCCTCTCTCTCTGTTCTGGAAAAATAAGCTATGTTCAAATGAATGCCATGCCTCCGCGGTGGCCTTGGACTTTGGGGGTCAAGGTCATTTGAAGGTCAAAGTCACCTGGTGAGTAGAGCTCATCAAGGTGTGTGTACCTGTGAAGTTTGGAGGCTGTAGGTAGAGGGACTTCCATGTTATGGTCAAGGTTAAAGTTTTGTGACAAACAAAACAGACAAACAGAAAGACCCAAAACAATATGCATGCAGGGGCCCCATATAAAAAACATCATGGTAATACAGACCATTCTACAATTTTTATTTTATTTTGATTTATGAGTAAATATATTATCATATTAACATAAATGAACCAGATTCAATCTTTAAGAAGGAATATACAATGATCATAAAAACCTGGTGTACTTATTCTTTTTTAATGAGTAATTGTAGCCTTCTTTTTTTTTTTTTTTTTTTAAACCAAATTTAAAGATATAAAACTAGGTTTACTTAAACAGATAATATCCTTTGAATTTTTTAGAATTTCACATTCCATTAAATCTCAATGCTTGTTGGCTGTGATGACTATTTTAAAAAAAAATTCATTGCTTTGTCATTGTCTCCGCAAGACATGATTTGACAGTAAACAGAGAATCTGCTACAGTACTACAACAACATGTGGCATAACATCCAGTCACAAACTGACAATGGGTCATTCATTCCTGGAACAATCTCATTGAAATCAGATTCAGTATGCTAACTGGATCTGACCACATGGTATAGAGGGTCATCTCAGATTGACCTTTGTATAAGCCAATCAAATCGGCGGCTATAGAATCGTTTGGAATAACCAGAGGAAGTAACCGCATTCATCTCACAACAGGGCAGAAAGATGTGTAAGTGGCTGGGTAACTCATTCGGTAGAGTATTTGCCCTGTAAGCAAAAGGCCCTGGGTTGAGTCCCTATCAAGCTTCACATTTTTCTCAACCTGTGACAGATGTTTTACCAAAGTCAGTTAGAAACACGTTATTTAATTGGGTTAAAATCAAGCACTTGTTTATGCATATAAATTACTTTAAGGTCAATCTTACGTAAACCTTAATGCGATGTTGTCAGATCCTAATGGCAGATAGTAGAAGAGCGCAAATTAGGATATGATTTTAATGAGATTGTTCCTCAAACTACACTCATACCCTGAGTGGTAAGTCAGGAAGCTATATGCTACCCATATCATTTACAACAGCTCCTGGCCAGGGGTAGAAACATCGACTCTCCTCTCCCACTGTGAAAGTTATCAAAGACAGTGACTGATATTCCAACATTGCAGCTTTAACCTATTTCATACAGCTATCAATACCTGTTCTCTGATTTACCTTCCAAACACAACACCATCTCTTCTGACACAGAAGACACTGGAGTAACATTTCTGAACTTAAAAAAAGTTCAAGAGAACTAAAAGCAATTTGACCAGACGAATGTGACGAGATATGACGTATATTTCCAAGACAGATATAGTCTATACGCCTCCCCAGTGTCACAAAGTGACAAGACTGAAGTCAATGTAATTACATACTGTTGGCCTTCCTCCTTCCTTGCAGTACCAGTAACTGAAAACTGAGACATCATTGGCGATTTAGCAGTTGCTGGGACTACAATCTCCTCCTGCACTGTTTGGAGCTGTAAAATCAAAATGAATAAAATTCTGAAAATCTACAGACACCTCTTTATAATTCTGAATCATATGTGCTTTTGTATATAATACTGACGGATATCAATAAAAAAGAGCATATCATACCAGGATTCAAATTTAAGCTCGCATACTTGTTTAATGCGAGTGGAAATTTATAAATGTGAGTTACAATCTTATTTTTGTGAGTGGAAATAAAGTAGCTAATGTTAAGTTAAAGAATTATGATCCAAAGCCTGCAGTTACAAGATGGTGGATGTCTGGAGAGAGACAGAAAAGACCCAACACTCCCCCATATGGGACCAAAAACTAGCATTACATGCTCAGCTTGTTGTCACTGCATGCTATGGTTCATAATTTTGCATTGTAATATTAAAACTGACATTTAACTCTTTACAAGAAAAGAATTTGAAACTTTAAAATTGCAAGTTGATTTTTCATTCAGCAAGTAAAAACATTTTCTACTTGCTAAAAACAGCAAGTGCAAAATCTGGCTAAATTCAAACCTTGCATACATACCGAAAGATAATATCATTTTCATGACAAGATATCTTTTCACTTAACCCTTTCCCTCATAGAGGAAACCATGAAAAGATCTATGCGAACAGCATAAAACCAGATCAGCCTGCGAGTAACTCGCAGGCTGATCAGGTTTTATGCTGTTTGCTGCTCCTCAGTGGTCTGGTAATGAGGATTTTACAATTAAATTTGGTAAGGTTTAACTGTGTTTTTCTGCAGATCAGGCTTTATGTGGTACCTACTGAGTGCGTCAAAATGAGTCTATATGAGGGAAAGGGTTAACTGTTTTACATGACATCACAATGATTATCATAAGCTTGGTTATATGAATGTCAAAGACATCAAATCAATCATAATGATGTATGTTGGCCACAAGAACATGATGGTGCAAGATGGGAAAGAAAGATAAAAAAGCTCTAGGGGTATAATGAAAACTAGTACTGAATAATTATTAAAATGTTGCACCTTTGCATAGAAGATTATATATAATATCTTCACACACAGTTATATATGTTATTTTCACCCATGGTTATAGAAGATTGTACATGTATATATTTCCCAGTGTTATTTTCAACCACTGTTATAGAAGAGTATATATGATATTTTAATACGTGGTGATGCACTAGTCTATGGAGCTTGAATTACATCTGACCTACTTGTTGCTCTACAGAATTTTTGCAACAAAATGTCAACATTATTAATAGCTGGTCAGAATTAAATTGTCTTTAAAACTTATTGAGATTGTTACATTTAACAACCTTTGACCTATTTAACTTGTTTTCACAGAGCATGGTTATATTTTTTTTACTGTTAGATTTGATCAACTACCGTTTCACTAAACTTTTTACAATCAAATTTCTTCTTAGTTAAAAGTCTGTTGTTAGGGTCTACTGATGCCTTATTTTCACAATAAAGCATGGTGGAAAATGACCATTTCATTGCATTTTACAAACACAGCACCTTTTGTAAAGAAAAATCACAGGAAAAGTAATATTTTACATATAAAGATATGCTTATGAAGATTTTGTTTATACAAAGTTTAGTGAAATGGACCCCTGTTGTTTGAGAAAATAGACAAATACATACAGTTGATGTGGTCATTTCTGCATGGTTTGACATCATGGTTGCTGGGTTGACCATCATTTTGGCTCCAACAGTTGGCATGGCCTTCATCTCCATGGCGATCATCATCTCCAGCTTCTTCACAATCCTGTTGCTGGCCTGACTGTTGTTTCCAACAAATTTCAGAGCCTCCTGCAAGTGAAGCTTGGCAGCAGAGTAGTTGCCCTGGTTACAAGTGACTGCCCCTAGTCCCTCATGAGTCTGCCACCTCATGTGATGGTCCCCTTAAAACACACATAATTTTACTCACATACTATTTGCTTTAAAATGCCATACATAAATGACCTCATCTGATTAACCTTTAATTAAGTGCTTTCACACCAATGGAAAACCTGATATACCTTAGAGTTATTTTCTGTCTGAAGAGATTTTCATTTCCTTTGTCTTATCTCAAATATTATGGTAAAAACAGAACAGTATAAAGCCTGATCAACCTGAAAACTGATCACAGGCTAGTCTGGTTTTATGCCTGTTGCATATGTTATGTTCCTGCTAGCTGTCAGGTGATATAGGATCCATACTTAAAGGTATTTGAGCGGGTTTTTTCTAACAGACAGATTTTTTCTAAAAATTTGCATATAAGTACTTTAGACTTTAACTAAAAGATATATGAATTAAAAATAGGGGGTCACCATGCTGATTTTAAAGATCAAGCTGGTAGTGCATCACTATTTGCTTAAATTTGTTGAAAAAAAACATGACATTAAAAAAAAAGAATATTTATTTTTTACAGATTAAAAATTAATATCATTGAAAATACAAAACAGACATAAAATCTCATTTGTGTCCGGATCAAAATGTAAACAAAAACTATTCCAAAACTGTGCATTTTTATATATTTTTTTCTAAATAAAAAAAAATGTCAATGGAGAGAGTCAGAGTCAGTTTTCTGATATGAATGCTTTATGAAAATGTAGAAAAATACATACCTCACTAGATCTGTTTTTAACTAAACCTGCTTTTTTATTGAAATTTTTTTAAAAAACTTTTGTATATTCTTAACACATGGATCTTAAAATTTGGGTTTTCTTCTATCATTCAACTTAAAATAAATGAGAAATTCAAAAAAAATTTTTTTACCAAAATCAAAATCAGCTGTAACCCGCTGAAACATCCTAATATGTAAATTCTCATATATGCAATTTCATTACTTGTTGTTTTAAGTATCATAAACATAAAACATTGAACTAAAACACATGAAATGTTGACAACCCACACACATAAAAAATAAAACTCGTCAATGCCAAAAATTGTTTTGCATTAAGGAACAATACACCTATCCAACCACCAAACACCTAATATATATGACACAATTATAAATTTATCCTACTATACCTGTATCTTTAGACGCTTGCAGAGCATGCTGGAAGGCTATCTCTGCATTCCTTATCTCCGACACTCCCAACTGACTCAGGGCAAAAGCCAGATTCATGAAACACTGGCCCTGTCCACTGCGATAACGGATCTTGCCTGAAATTACATAATCCTCGTTCACCTATCAATGTCAGTGGCAGGCTGTATCTGTATCATCACAAAGTTATGCAAGCAGCAAATGGTCTCATTCAGACAGACTCACATTCTGTAGCAGAATTAAGAATATAAGTCATTGATACTTAAATGCTTCACTTTCAAAGATCACAAAGGAATATATGCTATCATTATCTGTAATGATCATTAACCCTTTCCCTCATACAGACTCATTTTGACGCAGTCAATAGGTACCACATAAAGCCTGATCTGCAGAAAACCATAGTTAAACCTTACCAAATTTAATTATAAAGTCCTCATTTCCAGACCACTGAGGAGCAGCGAACAGCATAAAACCTGATCAGCCTGCGAGTTACTCGCAGGCTGATCTGGTTTTATGCTGTTCGCATAGGTCTTTTCATGGTGTCCTCTATGAGGGAAAGGGTTAATCAATCAAGATATAATTAATTGTATAGCCAATGTCTGACCATATTCCATGCATCACAGTCAATAAATAATCTGTTCCTGAACATACAAATGTAGTTGTTGTTTTTTTGTTCTACCATATAAATGTGTTATACTTCAGTGTGATGGATGTTATTTTCAGATTGTGAATTATTGTTTGCAAGTTCTGTTTAACATAGGTTTGATAGGTTCAGAGCAACCACACTGCACAAATATGATGAACATATGTCTATTACACCATATTTAACCATGATATCTTGAGTATGTATCAACAAAAACTTTAGGTTAACTTACCATATTTTTCTATTGCTTTTTCATGAAAATTTATAGATCGCTGGTAATCTCCTTCAAAGTTGTATGCAGCACCCAGGTTTTGCAGTACTACAGCCTCAAGTTGTGGTCTGTCCATCTGACTTTGTCGAAACCTCTCCAACGCTTTTTCAAAACACTGTGTCCCCTCGTTAAATTTAACCAGCTGTACAAACACTAGCCCCAGATCATTCAGAATCTTAGCTGAAAACAGTTTGTATAATAACTATCATATAAAAGTTTGTAAAATCACTACATCACATAAAAGTATGTATAATCACTATCACATAAAAGTATGTATAATCACCATCACATAACAAATACTTATCACATAACCTGCTCATGGATATTAAACAACAAACCTGCAATGTATTCCATATGTCACATATTAACAAATTTGTGATAATTTGTATTACTCATGTGAATTGCACAAGCAACTGCACCCAAGCCCAAGATTTTAAACTGACTTTGTTGTCTATGTAAACAATTTACATTAAAATCACACACACACACAAAACAACAGCTGGTATAATTTATGTGAATATACAGAATATCTCATTATACATGAAAGATGGCTCAATTCATATCATTTTTAATTTGTTAAAAGATTTTGATATTTGTCAAGTACTCATATCAGATTATCTTCAGATATATATATATTGTACTAAATTATGACCAAACTACCATATTCTCCATTCATTGTTTTTATTTTCAAAAACATGTTTCAGAATTATATTTTCCTATTTTACATAATTGTTTTTATCATGCTATGTGATTGAATTGTAATGGTCCACAAATTTCTTCTTCCTTTTACATGTTGTTCTAATATACCATTTTGACTTTCTATTCTGTATATATTCAAATCATGGTACCTGTTATCATATTATAACATTGATGGGTTTTGTTTCTAAAATTAGACCTTAAAAATTTTTTTAAGCTGGTTGTTCAAAGGATATAAGAGCTGTATAGGTCATGTAATGTTCTGAAAATAATGTAAACACATAAGTCAATGTGCAATTTCTATTCACAAGCAAGTCAGGTAGTAATTTGGCAATCTCTACAAGACCAAGAGCAAATCCAGTTTGACATTGCTGTAAATTTTGATCAGTGACAGATTTATTACCATTAATCAAAAGTTATCTGTAGAGCTATACAGAAATCAAGCATAACACTATGATAACATACAACTGAAGTGCTTGAATGACAAGGAATTAAATACATTCCTGCTGGATTCATTAGCTTGGAAACAAGGACAGGACCTTTTCAAAACACATGTTTTTCAAATGTAATTCAAATACCTGGCATATGCACCTATGATACATACCTGTTAGTATACACTGATGTCCTTCTACATTAACATCATTGAGCACATTAAAGCTATCATTGGCTGTGGCCACTGCTTTCTCCTTCAGGTCTCCTTTCATTAAGACAGTTGCTGCTTCACATAAACACTCGGCTTGACCCAATAAATCATCTTTTCGTGATAAATTACAGCAAGGGTTTTATAGTTATCAGAAGCTTTTTGAAGTCTTTTTCTTGGTACATATCTGAACAGACTTCTGGAGGCATTCTATCTCCATCTCAACATTTCCAAATCTGAAGGCTTTTTTTTGTGCTTTTTCATAAAACTTCAAAGCATCTTTTTGTGAATTCTCTAAATTTTCATAGGCAAAGGCAATATTGTAATACATATCTGCTGCTAAAGATTGGCAAGCTTCATTCTCAACATAATGTGAACGCAACACTGCCAGTCCTTTCTCAAAATCACTTTTCTCATCTTTCTTTTTTCTTCCTCTTGACACATATGCAGCACCAAGATTTAATGCACAGATAGCCTTTATTCTTTCATCTAAATTTTCAGCCTCTTTATACGCTTCTTCATAAGCCTTTATAGCTTCATCAAACTCGTTATTATGGACGTGTTGGTATCCTTTTTTAGAAAGTTCAGCAACTTTCCGTCCTACCTGATTGTCTCCCTGATCCATTCTCATTTTGTTGACTTTGGATCCTGGAACATGAAATATATTCACGTTTCTAAATTAATGTCACTGTAAAATAACTGCTTGAGTTCATGAATAAACATATGTTTTCTCTCTCCTTCATGACAATTTGGAATTTATAATACTAATTTTAGTCCTAAATGATAAAAAAAAGAAATCAATCATGAAAATGTGTGTTGAATGATGTACATTCACATTCATAGGTATTTGTCCAAATTTAATTTACTCCTGGCCACAATGTTTGGTGGTCTAAGGTTTTCAGCACTAATTAAAACAAATGATATTGCCATATATAGTAGATTGAGTGAGCACATTTTTTTTTCGGACTTAAACAACTTTGGAAGATAAAAGAACTTTTATTTGGTAAAACTACCAAAAGTTACTACGTTGAAAGATTAACTGAACTGTATATAACATATTATAATTTATACCTCAAACCTCCCCACACAAGTAAAACCTTGAAATGCACCTATCAATAATTTACCCATTTTAAGGGGGTTGGCAGCAGGAGCCTGGCAGCAGGCATACCCTGGATTTTCGACTGCAGACAATTGCCAACTGGTGGGAATTTGACAGATTCATAGACTTCAAAAGCTGAATTTCATATCATTGCTCTAACATGGGGATTTAGACTCCCAAACTGAAAAATGTCAAATTCCCCTAGGTCAGCTTGACACTCCCATCTGGAGGGGCATATAAACGCAACGATACGGGATGAAAATTCCGAATATAGAACATAGGAATATCTTAATTCAAAAAGAAGAGAAAAGTCACGCATTTATAATTAGATTACGTTTTCGATAGGTTAACGTTATAATGGATTAGATCCGATTACATCTACATACATCGCTTAATATCATTTTTCAGATATTTAAGAATAACTATTTCATCTCTTAATAACAATACGACCAGCAAAATAATCCTAAGTTTCTGAATAAAACAAATGTTATTGTGCCTGAAAAAGACACCCTGATCACCTTTACCTGTCGATTTATGCGGCCATTACTGTTTACATTCATAGCCAAGCAACTTCTCTGTGCTTCCCGGCTCTGAGGTCAAGGTCAAGTCGATTTTCCGGGTAAACCTGTTCGTCCCGGTTTAGATCGATCCAATGAGTTTGTTTGAAGACCATTGTCAAACGTGAAACTTTATCAAGGACATTCACAGTTTACAGTGCACGTAAGATCTAATTGTTTGCACCTTTACAGGCTTTCTGCGTTTGCTGAAAATATGTGAAAAAGTTTGTTTGCTTGCATGAGAAAAATTGCCGCGCAAAGTAGACCAATATGAACGATATACAAGTATAGATCCTTATTCTGGCTCTACATATAGGAAAGTTTCATTGTAAATGGGCAAAACAGTCTATATTTTAATAACTTAGATTGGTATAAAATGCACCAGTATGAAAATCAAATTGTATGCCATAGCGTACGTGTCTCGTTCAATTCCCGCTGACTTAATTCCGTTTACTACATGAATCAGAGGCCTAATAGTTCATGTATGAAACGAATAAGTCAGCCGGGGGAATTCGACGATGCGTACGTGTGTGTTGCATATTGTCCGCATGAATATACATGTAATTATGTTATAGTAAATCGAATAATAGTATATAGTATGATAATTAAACTCTATCATATAGATTTGATTTTAAAATATACAGGCTACCAATCGAAAATATAGGTCTCGTATAGAATAAAGCACCAAAGAGAACCATGCAGGTCTATTTCTGAAAGAAAAAAAATAATAGCAGACATGCAAGTGACACGATACCCCACCAATACCAGACGCAAACAGACTTTGAACGGTTATATTGGCTGATCAACATAATAAAAGAAAATATTAATATTTCAGATTATAGAAAGCCATAAAAAACATGGTAAGATATAGTTGTCAGAAAAAAACAACATAATATTCGTATACGAACAGTCTCTGATAAAGAATCGTGTGCACAACGAAAATTGGTTTCACAGAGTTGATTATGCGTCACGGTGAAACTTGAACTTTACTTGACGAAACTTATAAGTACTCCGACTAAAGTTTTGTCTGTGGCATTTGTTGTATTCAAAATAACAGATTTTTTGTTTTCTATATCTTTCCACGAAAATTGGTTTCACAGAGTTGATTATGCGTCAAAATTATTCAAGCAGACAACAGATTGAGCCAATAAACATTTTAATATTTACTGCGCATATGTTTTGGAAAATATATCTTCCCTACAAGTTTGAAATCGGAGTACTTACAAGTTTCGTTAAGTATATATCCCCGTGGAAAGAAAAGGAGTGAATATTTATTGTACTTACCTTATATCGTCTAATAATCATACAGAGCCCAGACTCTGTCAGCCCTACATATGACCATAGTACTTAAGTTTTGCGTGTTTGATATATTCTTAAAAAATAACTGGTAAGAAAAAAAAAGCGAAGACAACCACCTTTTATTTTCATTTATCTATTGAATCATACAGCTAATACAAACTATAATTATATCTGGGTCACAATAAGGTGCAAAACAAAATCAGAAAGAAAAAAAACACACACACAATAACAACAGCACATAAAATAGGCTACTAAAAAAGTGTGTATCGCTACGTAGAAACTTACAAACCAGTATTTGCATACAGGAGATGGACTTTCCAAACAAATCAGTGCATGTTGAAGCCCTTTTTACGTCAGTATGGCGAATTAATGTTAGCAGATGTACTTCGTTTTACTAAACAACTCAAACTGAGATTGTCCTCAACTCAGATATTTAAAGATCTAGTATTCTCGCTCGCTCTCTCTCCTCTCTCTCTCTCTCTCTTGAATTTGTTATTTTTTTAATATAGGAGAATCTCAAATAGAAACGTGTCTTTGAACGCAAGGCCGACACCTTTCATTAAACGAATCAGCTAAAGAGTGCTTTATTCTGCATTAAATCACTTGCAACATCTAAAAAAATCTTCAAAAAAAAGTTCAAATCATGTGTTTTTGATTTGCTGCCTGTACCTGTCTTTCAAAAATTCCCTATTAGGTTGGGTAGTGCCCCTATTGAGCAAAACCCTCCAGCGCATTCCCCGCGAATTTTAATGAAAGATAAAAATTTTTATAAACAGGGGCAATTTTCACTTTTTTGAATGCCTTTTTTTTAGTTTTCTTTTTTAAAAAGGGTTTGGCATTCTTTTATGCAGCCCAAAATTGAACGCGAGCCAAATAAAACACTGATAATGGGTAGCGGTAATTACCTATCACGAACGTTAGCTAACAATGCCGGGAAATCCATTTGATAAGCAAGGACACAAATTCGGTTTAAGCATGCTTAGCCACTGATTGTGTACACAGCGGTTGAATATGTAAGAATATGTCTTTGATAGGGTTTGGGCCCCCCAAATTCACTTTTCAATTTTTAATTTTTTTTTTTTTTTAAAACTTTTTTACATTGAAAATTTATCTTTTTACATTTAAATTTAAGATATACACGTGTTTTTTTCTTTTTTAAAATTCAAAATTTTGTTTTTAAAAAAGATTTTTTTAAAGGGGTTTTTTTTTTTGGGGGGGGGGGGGGGGGGGGGGGTTTTTTTTTCCCTCGTCGGAAAAATTTACGGTTTTAAAATTTTTCCCTTTAAAAACACTACAGTTTTTTAAAAACGGGGCGATTAAGGGAAAAAACCCCGTTTTGAGCGAAAATTGGGGGGGTTTTGACT
>CM037780.1:50887615-50937615 GCA_021229015.1 Solen grandis
GTATAAAACCGTTTCCTCTTTACCATAGTCACGTGACCCGAGGACACAGTGAGCTCTTGCCCTAAATTAGATGAACAATTAATCACTTGTGCACCTGGTAAATGTGATTTTACACTTGATGATAAATTTATCAGACAAAATAATATTTTCTGGTATACAACTCCCAATAAAAGAAGTATAACCTCCCGACCGGGCGAACCAAGTATAATATGACAGAATGAACCCAGTAACAGGGGACAGGAACAATACAATGCAGCATGATATATGAGAGATAAAAGTAATGGTTTTCTTACTGTTGTACTGTTTGTTAAAACGCAATTAAGCACCTTTATATTGCCTGAACGTACTGAGCCACTGATATACGTAATGATTTTTTTTTATTTATTTTTATGTGATTTTAAGTTGGCAAGGTAAAAAAAAAATGCTTGTAACACATACTTTTTATGTGCATTAAATGTATGCCTGTATAATCAGTTAATATGCTAAATTGAGAAGGGCGACCTTTCCATAAACTGATAGGTACTTAAATAACCCGGAGAGTTAGATCGTTCTTGTTCGTTTTTATCCCCCACATCATCATCATCATCATCATCATCATCATCATCTTTTCCATTATTTCCACCACCACCACAAATCATCATCATCATCATCATCATCGTCGTCTCGTTGTCGCGTCATTGCCATTGTCCTCTTCATCAATGAAAGACTAAATCCTTCATGATCAACATTTCTTTTCATCTTCTACGCATTTTTATTTCACCCTTTCCTTTACATCATCATTTTCTTTTTTCTTCTTTCTCTCCCTGAACACTCGGTGAATCAGCTTCAACAGCCAGCTACATTCAATCCTTTTTTTTTTTTTATTTCATTTCGTCCCATCCCTCTAATAGTCCCAGTGGGTCTGAAGCTACAAGGAGTGTCAATTTGATGATTTCGATCAAGAAATAAAAATCGAGGAGAATCAGAAACGCATTCCCCGAACCCCCGGATAAATTATGAGCTCGGCAACATGGCAATGATTTTATTGTTTTACTCTTATCGGAAACTAAAATGGTTAATCTGTTCCACGGCCAAGTAAATCAGGCCTAATTGACAATAGGCCCCCAGATGTTGGGGCTCGGGTCGTATTTCGTGATACGGGGCATGGGTGGATATCTGGAATCAATCACGTTGTAAAACACATATATAGGCGGTACAAGGGGGTCCCGGGATATGAACTGACCGCCTTGTCAGGTAGGGTCAGATGGGCAGAAGGTAACTCAGTGATAAAAATATGTAATCTTGATGTAGTTTATTTTGAAGAAGATAAAGTACAAGTAGAAATTGAGGAGAAAATAAAGCCGCAGCAGAAATTAAAATAGTGGAGAAAAGAGTACTCGTCATATGAACTTTACGTCCCTCCAACTGAGTTTTATTCAAAAGGAGACAATGTCTTATTGAGACAGATATGCTGTTGTCGTCACACTGCAGTATCATGTCGTAAACATTTGGCATGACACCGCATCCAGTTCATCCTGAGACCTGATCAGCCGATCCTGGAACTACTCGGTTGATAGGGATCAATCATTGTCATGTTTACGACTTTGATATGTGTCGGTCTGGGATCGAATACGAGAACCCCCACCCAGCTCTCACAGCTGATACTCCAAAGCAGTTGACTACCGAGGACATTTTTATGAACTGCAGATATTTTAACTACTACTACTACTACTACTTCGTTTGCATCACTTCTAACAATACTCATAATGGTAAAAAACATCAACAACAACAAAAAAACAACAACAACAACAACAACAAAAAAAACAACAAAAAACAACAACAAAGGATTGCCAAGAAGAAAGAGAAAAAAATATGAAAAGAGAAAATATACACGCATATGTTAATATTTAGTATATTTACAGACACTTTATATTGATTACTGTTAAACGGGATTGTAAGATGCAACATTACTGCCATATTTTCATAAACATAAAATACCTAATGTCACATGACTTCCTCTAATCAAAGCATATAATTAGAAAATACTAAAGACGTACTCTCTTGATTTCACCATAAACGCTATGCAATTTATGTACACATAATACATCAAAAGAAGGCAGATTTTAATTAGACGTCCCGTCTTAATTACTGTGCCAGAAATTGTCTATGATGTATATTCTTGATACTTTGCAGGGAGCTTCGTGCGTGAGTAATGACTGAAAAAAAAATGATTTGCGAAATTTGTGCGGGTTAAAAAAAAGCAATTGTAGATATATTCTAAAATACACAATGTGACCATAAACCGGTTTGTCTAAGTAAGATAGAGATGTTATCGCGCACAAATGATCATAAAAAAGGGAAACAATTTTCAATGTGAATAAAAAATACATTTAGTTAATAAACCTTTTCTTTTCTTCTAGTTTTGTATTTATCAGTACGTTTTATCTTTATTTATGTATTTATCTTTATGTATTTTAATTAAAAGAGATGAATATATTTGTGAGATATTACACATATGTGTTTCTCAGACAAAACATGTGCATATTTAAGGCAATCAATTCATCATTAAATTAAAATCATGGTCCTTCAAATGCTTAAAAAGACTTCAGTGCCAATGCAAGCATCTACTGACATGGAATTATAGGCTATTTTGCTCTAAGTCTTTAGAGTTTTGCATTTACTTTAAAATTACCACGATCGCTTAATGGACCATGGTCACAATATAATGATTGATGGATTACCTTAAATATAAATTTGAGTACAATGTACAATGGTCCATCCTCACTTTAGACTCGCTGTGTCCCCTCTCTCAGTTTCTGGATTGTATCAAGCCGGCGGTGAAGAATGTACGAGAGGGAGACCCCAGGTCCTGATCCGCTTGTCCCGGGTCGCTGTGGAGTGATAAACGTGCATCATCAAATTGATAAATAATACGACAATTGTGTTAGCATTGATTTACACGTGCAACGCGGCTGGCCTCCAGCTTTGTGTTGTCGCTAGATCAAGAGACGAATATGGGCTTATATAGATATATGGCTTTGGGTATCATAGACGAGCCATTTCAGATAGCTTTGATCATATATATAGCTTTTTTTGGTGGATATTGTGAAGATATATCAGACATTTTAGAGTCTTTGCGTGTATGTTTAGATAGTATGGAGACCAAGGAACATTTTCTTGGCAAAATGCCTTGTGATCTGTGTCCTAGTGGTATTAACAGAATTTTGAAGTCTGTTTCGAGTAGAAAATGGTGAAAATATAAATATTTTGCATTTTATTTGATTTATAATTGTTCTCTGATACAAACACGTGTAGGATATAAAACATTCAACTGATAAAAGTCAAGTATACGCAAATAGTTAAAGCTTTTATATTTCTTTGTTGATATACATGCATGCATATTGACCACGGCAGAAGTAATATCATAATGATTATTTCATCGTATTAAGGTATCAGGTTATTTTAATTAAAAGTAACCGTAGACAAAACAATCCACATTTCATGGTGAAGTATTATCTCAAAAAAGCCTTTAGACGTCATAATATGGAATATAACGCCTAATTTATATGGACATTATTGGTAATTTATATAAATCAATCCTTTTTAGTAATACAATTTCACATTGTTTCATTGAACTTGCATTAAGTCTTTGGAATTCTAAAGATGATCTTATAGGATTCAACTTAAGATTCTTTCAAGACAGATAGACAGCTTAAAAGCATTCTAAGTATTTCACCACATTGCTTTCCTTTATTGATATATCGAAATCAAGAATCGGTAGATTAAATGCCTTTTAAAGTTACATATTTGTTTTGTAGATTTTATCAGCAGTCTTTCACTCTTATCTTAAAGTATGACCCTCTTGTTTCTGGAGTACAACTTTAATCGCAAGAAATCGTCTCGAGTATGTTCCCCATCAAAGTCGTCTTATAATCCAGAAATCGACAGAGGGAATCTACTGAAATCGTCGACATTTAATAAGAGGATTTATAATCTGTTTTGAACAAGGCTAAATTTGATAGCTGTCTCCCATTCAAGTATACATATTTGTATTTACAGAAGGAATTCAGCTCCTTCCACGAAATATTTTCTTTCGGAGTCTAATTCGAAGCATGTGGTTAGAAATCAATAGGCTTCCAATTTTTGAGCAGAAGATTAATTTTGTCTTCAAACGTTATCATGCGGCATGATCTTTTCTTGATGTTCGTCATTAATCAATGTGCTTTTGACATTTTGAATCATTTTTCGTTTCTATTTTGATTACGAAACAACAGAGGGGCGTAATTAACAAAATGGCGTAACACAAAAGCAACCATTCGGAATGCTTCGGTGTTATTGACAGAGGGATACGGCGGAAAGGAAATTAAGAGAGCGTTTTGTTATGAAAGTTGACGGCGATGGATGAGCGTTGTCCATCTGAGATGATTCCCTTAGACTGCCTCAAGAACATTCTATCTCGGGTCTCCGTGTTGTCCTGGTTTGTCTTTCTTGCAGAGAGATGCCGTATCAAGTATTTTCAAAAATGGTATTCTGATGTAGATAGTTATAGAAGATCCCCCGTTATATGAGTCATATCATTCGATTGATGGGAATTTAAAACAAAATGGATTGAAATACAAGTATTTACAAAACTGTACTTCTGCTATAAATCTTTTACAAACATGGTGCATAATGGAGGATACATTTTACTATAGATCGCTTTGCTTTCTTTTTCTTAGATTTGGCTCTGCATTTTGTCGGAATCGATCCGACATGATATATATTATATGAAATTAAAACGCAGCACGTGTTTATCAAATATAAACAAGAGAAGGCATTTTGCTTTAGGCCATTAATACTATGGCCAAAATTGTGTTGAAAACGACGCGCGGCTCGTCATGGCACATAGCTTATAACACAAGTAAACAAATACAGTGTCTTCGTAACAGTTGCTTTTTTGGTGACTGGGTTCTGTAAATCTACACCAGTTTCACTCCAATATGAGGTGATATTAGACTTATGAGCTTCTATCTATATTGGCATTTTCTGGTCCACCGGGAGCTTTCAAGCAATAACTTTCCGCGAAAAAAAACAAAGTTGACTTCGATTGTAACTCGAGTACCCACCCAAGGGACATTCATCGCTCGAACTGCGGACAAAACCCCGGTATGGTGATAGTATTATATTTCTGATACAGTGTTACGAATACTGTTTATCCAGGGCGACATCAATTCTCGTGAGAGTATCCGAGGTCAATTAGCTTTATTATATTCAATTTTTAGACCACAAATCCGGCCGAAGTTCGCTTCGTATCGTGGTCTTTATATCATGATAATGGAGGGAGGACATAGATAGACCTTTATGACATGATTGGGTAACATAATGGTTATCACTACAATCAACTGCAAAATTAATTATAAACAAGGGATCGCTGACATGTGATTGGAATGATTCAGCACGATGAGGCACGTGCTCGTTGCCGTATCAATCACTGGGATTTTTGTCATTGTTTTCAGAAGTAGGAAAATATTCGTCGGTTGCTATATTTCGATGTTTATGGAAATAAGCTGTCTTACTGCCATAGTTTTGTTTCTATGGGGAAAATACAACTGGAAATGTAGAAAACGAGGGGTCACAAATACGAAATAAAATGCCACGATGCTTAATTTAATACAAATTTGAGTGGAGTGGAAAAATAAAGAAAGAAAGGAAAAAATGTTCGCATTTGTCCTTAAAGACTAAATCGTCATTTTTTTTTATCTCACAATCATGACTAAATAAGATTTTCATACAATATAACAGGGCAATGAAACTGTCTATCTAATTATATATATATATAATATATAAAAAAAATTAAGGCGATTTTACTTGATATATTTATGTTTAAATTGACCTGTTTACTTATGCCGTGGCTTTTCTAAATACAAATAAAAAACACTCTTAATAAATCAGTTTCTTTTTTTTAATTGATTGAAGCTGGAAAAAGACCGAGGTAATTAAGATTCGTCTCCAGTTTCTTTCGAACCAGTCGAATGTTGACGATATTTCAAATAAGCGCAACCGATCAAGTCCAGAGTCTCATTTCTCACAAATCCATCTTAAATAAATATTAAGATCAGATCTCAGAAAACCGTAGCTGGCTCCTGCACTTTGACTGCTCCGATGTTTTTTGTCTCCCCTCCTCTTGAAGTGATAACGGTCTCAGGGAATCGCCGTTTCAATCAAAGCTCTTTTAATCAAAAGCTGTATTCCTAACCAAAACATAACCGCAATATTATTCTCAGCGCCGATCGATTCTTCGTTAGTGTGTTTTTACAGAAATAATATAAATTGGATGAATTTCGGGACAAACCGCGAAACGGCATGACATCAGTCGTCTGCTAAAATGCCGCTCTTCAGAAACCATCTGGGCGGTATTTCTATCTTTTGTCCCGTTGGTTTTTGTGCCTCTTTCTCTGCCGGAACTTCCTACTAAAGAGATAGGCAACTGTGAAGATATCTGAACAGTAAATGATTTAGTTATCATTCTCTGCGATTTTCTTTCACTTTTGCGTATTTTTTTTCTACGATTGTGTTTCCTAAATAACAATCCTCGCCTTTAAATATTTATTAGTGTTTTCTGGAATTTGTTATATATCCCAATTTATGTTTTTACAGACTTTAAGGTCGTTGATTTATTTGGAATACTTTTGGCAAAACAAAAGGAAAATATAAATTCAGATAGGCGAAAACAAAATTAACAAGACAATTGATTTAATTCCTGTTTGATTGGTTATAAAAGTGAGACATGTCAACACTTTATAAGTAATAAATAATATCTTAAACAACGAAAGATAAGATTGCATTTTCTTTTCACGACAGAAAAAATGGCAGTGAATATCTGTCTCCTTTGAAATAAAAATGGTAAGTGAGAGAGAGAGAGAGAGAGAGAGAGAGAGAGATCATATTTGATAATTTTATTGTATGACTTTGATCGTACGTGAACACGACGTAGGATTTCTTATGAAAGAAACTGTGAAATATCCTTCATATTTCTATCTTTCTCTTTCTGTATATCACCAACTGAAGTCGCTTCATCCAAAACCGTCTCAGATGACACCGCAAATGAAACCAATAAGACCCTGGCACCAGATTTTCTGTGGTTGAAGCCGGTCATTGTTGACGCAGTTAATCTGATCATGAAAGAAAAAATAATTGTTAATTTTCCTATCAGATTCTGTATTGTTTTTATTGATCCCCTATCATCCTTTTTTTCTGCGCTTTATTCCTCTGAAGTACTTTCAAATGGACCGATATTGTGTCACGTTGAGACCAAATTCCAAAATTTGAATTACAGTTGGGACGAATGAACTGAGGGCGAATTAAATTTTGCTCTCAAGTACCCAGTTTTTTTTTGTTTTTTTTTGTTGTTTTTTTAATATCTGAGTGACAGTTGTGTATGCGACAGCTTTAAGGGAATACTGAAAGACAGCGAAAATGAAAAAAATCTCAGAAAGAAACTAATGAAAGAAAGGAATTCCATAATTAAACTGCATATATTAATTAATATGTCTGATATGTTAAGTTTGGAGTTCATTTTTTCTTCTATTCGTTTTTACAAAGTAATACATTTATCATGTTGCATTTAGGTTTAAATGTTTTATTTTATTGATACACATTTCTTTTCATTTCAGCATACTTGTCATTTTTGGCTTTGTAATAAAGTCAACATGAGTTCTAAGAACAAAATAATTAATAGTTTTACCGGTTATAATGGTTACTAAATACGTTCAAAGGTACGATTCATCACTCCAGCCAGCATATGTTACACTGTTTCCCACTGCTGGGCGACATGCGCAGTCACAATTGTTGAGCCACCATATTTTTTCTTACACACAGAACATGCTGCATCATCCTGGTGCCCGGTCATGATTTATCATAATACATTATTATTTGATACCCAATAGCATCATGGGCACCAGCTGACGTCTGACGTAATGTCCCATCGTCTTCCTGTCAGTTTCTTTCATCAAGCTTTTTACTCAAGCGCCCACGACACCTGGATTTACTCTTGGAAACAATTGCGCGGCGATTTCGCACTGAGCAGGTTTCGCTTTATACTGTTTTTTCAAAACGAGGCTGACGCATGATTGTGTAATACGAAACAAATTGAATACAAATTGAATAATTTATAGGTCTTTGATTTACGGGTTAAGATTTCTCCAGGTAGCTGGTCTTTCTATTTGAAAGAATTTAGAGATATGGTTTTGATATTTATGTGACAATTAATGTTATTTGAAGTAATAAAAATGTAATTGATGGTTATTTAACATTAATGTAATGTTGCAACTATGAATAATCCAAGTCAGAATTAAAGTTTAGAATAGCTCTTATGAAAAACATGTCAGTGACAACATTTCTAAAAGTAATCATCTTACATGGTGCCCATATAGTAGGGTGGGAAACTAGGAAGGTATCTGCTCTCTATAGATACATTAGCGTTTAAAAATGGAATAAGATGCATGTGTTCGAAGATCTTCCACGTGATTGCATGATATATCTATTTTGGTAGGACATGTTTTGCATATGTATGGAATGTAAAATTTAAAGATAGCATGTCTAATATTTATATCTTTATTAACGACATGTTTATTAAACTTGATTTTCTAAAATTATAGCAATAAACATCTGATTTTTAAAACACGTTGAGCATGCAATTTCTTTGAATAATAAAATAAGAAGAAAGACCTGATGCAGAACATGTACTCATTAAGTATAGAAATGTATCTACAAAATCAAGACTGTTCGCACGGTACTGTGGTATATGTATATGCATGTTTTGTGTTTAAGCATCTTTAAAAAAAAATGCCATTCTCTCTCTCTCTCTCTCTCCCTCTTACACATCAAGAAACAGTGTTTATTTTGTTTTCTTGGACAATAATAAAATAAATATTGATGAACAGTGTTTTTTTTTCTCAGATAATAATAACAATAATGATGATGATGACATGAGTAATATCCAAATTATAGCTAAACGAGTTTAATTAATGCTCTACGTCCATATAAAGTTTTAAGTTACCACCATCTTTGGTGTAATAATAACCGAAAATAACAAGATACAATGTTGCAAGAATGTTTGAAATTATTCAAGCCGTAATTAATAATAATGGAATTTATTACATCCGTAATATCAAATTAGTTTCTTACTTTGAAACTCAATACTTACGATATCAAATGATATTAACATACATGCAGTAACACTAAGTAGGTCCTTTGTTGTTGACACGGCATGCAAAAACATGACCTATGTCATCGACCCGACGTGTCTCCCTTGGTATTTATTTCAAAACGAGGTATACAATAAACAGGCGTTTTTGACAATTGTGCGGCTCCCAGGGTTATCTCGGGTCATGGTGTCAAAAGAAGGCCAAATTTAAACATCTTTTGACAGTCAACATTTTAAAAGGATACATCTGAAAGAGTATCTTCTCACTATTTTATCGTAAAATAAAGTTCAAACTTTAACAACTTTGATTTTGTACACATGATTGTAGGCGAGATAGGGCGGGTGACAAATGGACACAAAGTTCGCCCAAAGGCCGCGAGTCGGTCACCTCGGGCCAGGGGCAGGTCACGACGGTTGTAAGTAACCTTAGCCAGCTTGACCTCCGCGTATCTCACGGCCCTTCATGATGCATGTGCGGTTTTATCGCAATAATTATTGAGGACGAGCAAATTTTATGGTGAAAAAACGACCTGCCTTTTAAGCTGAGTGTTGGAGAGATGCATTAATTTCATAATTTACGAAGGTACATTGTTGCAATCAACGTGTGCGATTATTTTAACTAAATACAACTCTAACAGTCTTCCTCTTTTTCGGGCTCCTCACATCTCCGGTGCGCAATTTGTTAGAGCGTCCGTCTCGGGAGCTGGAGATCAATGGTTCGATCCCCTATCGCGATACACCAAATAGCACTGGTAGTTTCTTTCTTGGCGTTCAGCTTATTTACTAGGTAGTTCCAGGACGGGTTTGGCCGGTGTTTTCTTTTCTTTTCTTTCTTTCTTTTTTCTTTTTTTTTATTGAAAAAAAGCAAGGCCAGAAAACCAATACTGCTCTGGACATCAGTCTATTGGATGAGAACAGAAAACATGTAACTAAAAGTCTAGATGCACTTGCTTAATCAACAGTGACCGAAGACCCTAATCATGGATTCAAATCTCATCGCCCCTTTCCCCTAAGCTTGTTAACTTTGTCATTAAAGATAATCTTGTTGCGACAGTACAGGTCAAACGGCAATGTTTTATGGCATCCCAATCTGTGTCCAAAAAGCCACGACGCGACCAAAGGTGTGGACCGCGGTCAGAAAAAGCAATTTTCCTTTGACAAATGATGGATGAAGGACTGGCCAGCATCACCTCGAAGTGTTTACGTATCAACCCGTAAGACCGTAATCTAATAAATTGTTCATAAAGTCAAAATCAGTGAATCCGGAAGGTCCCCTAGGGATGGGGATAATTCTATATTGATCGGTTTTGTATGCAAAACAGGACGTGTCTGGCTATACCATATAACTTATTTATGTCTTTTCTCGCGATCAGGACCTAATAATTGGTTATCGTCATCTTGAGTGAGTAATAGATAAATCAGCTATGTCTCTCAATGCTCTTCGAGACTTTCCTCAACCCATTTGTCTGTTCCTTGATTAACGGCAGTTCCCCTTTTCTTTAAGGATCTAGATAATGGGTTCTTTTTGTTCGCCTTTTTCTTGTTCTGCCTTGGAGTACTTTATATGGATATTACAAATTTCTTGGTGCCAAAGGCTAATGCTATTAGGCATCTACTTTCGCCGTTTTTTTCCTCGTATACGTCGTTATAATACGTAGAGAATGAGTTCATGTTCCTATTCAGTATCTTTAAAATTGTTACTGAACTTTTTTTGTACAGTTTCTTCAATGACTATTTTTGTACATTAAAAAAAAATGATGAAAGTTAAAGTTTGTTGACAAACCTTATGATTTATAAACTTACCGAGATAATGTGTGTGCAACTGAAAAGTTGGTAATATTTTGGTATTTGGAAAATTATCAAAGTATAAATCTAAATGCATCTATGAATCTAATTGTATTCAGGCTATTAATTGCCCTAATATTTTCGAAAAAAAAAAATTGCCCTCCCCCCTCCCCCCAAAAAGTGTAGTATGAATAAATAAAGAAATATCTTCAATAGTTTTCAACTTAAAATTAAAACATATACCAAGTAATTCAATTAGTCAAAGGGAGGTAACTATGTCGCCACTTTTCTCTTCACAAGGTAATAAGGCATTATGTACTGCGTGTATAATGTACTTCAATGTATTTGAAGTGTAGTTGATATGATGTCACATATTCGTTGTATTCGTTGTATGTATTTTAGTTTATTTTGTTTTGAAAATTGATAAAAAAAATTAAAAGAAAAATATGATTTAGGAACAGCTTAAAAGGTATGTGTGTTGCAAGACGTACGTTGGTCTCAACATTATGTCGGGAATCATTTTTAAGACAAGTGATGGCATTTTTACTGTATTGCACCTTTTCACTAGTCAATTATTCACTCAGTAAGTTTACAAACATTTTATTCAGTGCACATATAAGATATAAATGCTTCAAGGTGCGCGTCGCACAACATATAAGATAAAGCATGGTCAAGAATAATAATAACTATATGAAATGATCTAAGCAAAATACGAGTACAAATACAGAATATATATTGAGGCAGAGAACATTCCTATTAATAAAAGCTTCGTAAATGTAACAATTAGGGAAAGAAAACTGACACCAATAATTCAAAAGGAGTTGGGGCTTAAGGAGACCATGTGCGGAGTAGCCGTTTAAGCAACTTCGGGAATATTCGTTGATCATCGTAATTGTATACAGCCAAAGACATTTGTAAATACAAATGACAAATCAAGAGCATGATGTGAATATTATCTATGTCACTCACTGACGGACCTGTAATGTTAAATGTCATATTCTATTGGTAATATATCATGAAATAACCAATCAGCCCATGTTTGCCAACACCTTCAAGTAAAACTCCACATAAACAATAACATGCCATATCAGGATCAAGGTGTATTATTGTATTTGCATTAAGCAACTTCTTTTTTGGTATCACCGCAAGACTGTTGCAGTTATATAGCGACGTCCACCTAATTACAGGCAGAGAAAGTACCCGGACCTACCACAGACCGTCTAGAAGACTTTCCGTGTGGCTAGATCGGGACACAAACCAACAGTAGTGGAAGGTTTTTAATGAAGCTGAATATAAAACTATAACCGTTCTGACTCTGCGGCCATGCATTGGTCCAGTCATGAATAGATCATAATGAAACTTGACAGGCAGTATGTCTAGCAATGACCTCGGAAAACAAAATTTAAAGTGTTTTACCTTGCACTTGCGGATTCAAGGGGCGGGGGGGGGGAGAGGCGCACCCGGCTCGGTGCCCCCTCTAAAATTCCATGACCATGCATAAATGAGGACCCCCCTCCCCCTAAAAAAACCTCACAAATATGCACTATTTCACGCCTTTCAATTCATAAATTCGCAGGGGAGGTCACTAGAACAACACCCTTCTCATTGCCCGGGCCAGCCAGTAAGTAACTTGCATTTTCACTGCCTACCCGAATACCTGGAACCGGCCCTGTCTTGATATCACATTCGGTTTCTAGGAGAGATAATATTATTTGATAAGGTATATCATCCTTTGAATCCCGAGGCGGCCTTGTCATTTTTCCAATAATAGAAACAGATGATGAACTAGTTTGCTTGTGAAAGATGCGTATGGGCACTATGTCATTGTAAATGCCGCAAATATATCCAAAGGATGAAAATGAAGTATAGCCTGACGTTTTATTCTACATGTTACCTTTCAAATCACTTTGCACTTGATCCGTTTGGCTGCATACAAAGGGCAAACATTTCCCGAATCTGCTTAATTTATATTTATTGTGCCATTTTGGAAATGCAAACATCACTCCTTGACAAATACTCATTCTTCTTAAACATTTTATGTCTTTCAGAAACATTTTTACAAGACATATGGACATCACTGATATCATAAAAAAAAGTTTTAATCATATTTTTCGATGTTAAATTATGCCCAACCATTACAGTTTCTAAAATGAAATAATTCATGACTTACCAAGGCATGGTTTTTGAAGAATTCATATTTGTCAAACACTATATAAGGGTCATATGTATGTATGTATGTATATATGTATGTATGTATGTATGTATGTATGTATGTACTATATTATGAAACCATTATGAATGTGCACGCAAGTACGTATATATGCATATGTTAACATTATGTGTATTCAAACCTCACAAACACACAGAAGCAACGATCAAACAAAGCATGTATGTTAACGGCTTTAAAGCAATTATCAATGAGTCAAAGCGTATATTAGAAGATTTTATTCAAGCATTTTCATTCAAACATTTTAGACAAATAACTGTTAGGGTATAAACATTTCAAACGTCTTCCGTTGACTAGAAGCATGACTAATATATAGAAATTGTATCTTAATATCATTAAACAACGAACCTATACACTAACCTATATAATTTTGACGTGCACAAATGTATTTGAGTCTAAAGTAGGATATGCCTAGGAAAACATTATATAATGCATAAGACACGATACGTCAAGGTTAATTGATACACTTTAATGTTAAGTGTCAAATGTTTGGAACAAACACATATTAGCTGAAAGTGCCAATAGTCTTATCCAAATTTATATTTTTATCATGTTTAGCATATGGTAGGAGTATATGTACGCATTTGTTACTGTTAAAAGCAGTTACTGCTGGTTTAAAGGCGTTGTCTCAAAATCTAAGTAAGCATTTTATTTGTGGTATTTCAATGAAAAAGATAAATAAGATTACATATATGAACAGTTGAGTAACACTGCTTTATATGATTTTCAAAAGATTTTCTCTTAATAAAATACTCATTTCGGAAGCATATTAGCACTTTCAATGATAAACAAGCATGTAAACAAAATGACTTTCTGTCATCCAAACGAAATGTGATTTTCAAAGCTGCAAAAGCTTCTTATAGCTATGTATAACAATGTGAGTATTCTTCATTTGAGCATCCCTTGCAACAGGGAAGAAGTATTTGAAATTGCAACAAATTATATTCAACTATTAGTCTGTTTCACTTAAAGAACACTAAAATGAAAAGATGAAAAGATACCATGCAATCTCTTTTGCACTTAAATCAAACATTCGAAACGAAGTAAAACTAAGTGCAAGGTCAAAATTACCAATGTCTAACTATTTTCGGCCTCTCTGAGCACAAGCGATGATGTATCTAAGGTTTATATGCAGACTGACGCCGAGCACAACATGTCCTTAGAACAGTAAACAATGGCTGGGATGACACCTTTGCAAAAGCAAATGTTCACCAGTTGTTAAGGCCTTTAGCAAATAAAATCAAACACATAACAAATGTACTATGATAGCCACTAATTATAACTATGTGTTTGTTATTTCTAGAAATGACCGCATGTTTTAATACTCGACAAGCGTGTTAATTTTGCAAGTTGACTATCTATTCTTGGAGACCGTCTACTCGCATGCATTGCTCGCTCCGGTCTACCAGGAAAAGGGCTGGGAGGACGGAGACTGTTTAAGCCCTAACTTACCCTTGAATCAACAGCTTTTTCAAACCTTGCAGTATTCGTTATCGAAAGATCTAGCTCTTCGTTTTCCATACATAAATTGTCTACAGGTCTATTTCTAAATTCATTAGCACCAATTGAGTTCGGTTTAATGGCAATCTTTGGCAACTCAATTTTTGTAGTGGAATCCACAGACGGCTGGAATTTTGTCTTTAGCAGTGGTTGGACAATAAACGGGTCTCCATCAAATAATGGGTCACCTTGTTTTCTTCCATCGTTAAGGGAACTTGAGAAAGTGTTTTCAACTGACCCTACCACATCACTTTCAGCAATATACATCCTTACAATTCCAGCCGCCGCCATTTTACGTCCAGGCAAACGTTCAATATCAGATTTATCTTTCCAAGTTGAACCACTGCTGAAAGACGGTTTATTTTGAGCATTAAATGGTCCTCCAACATAAAGCTGGTCAATGTCCTCAGCCACAGGTGAGTCAGGTCTTCCCGTTGGAATACTAACATGGCGGTTTTTCAAGGGGCGAAGCTTTTCGCCAATTCCCTTTCCGGAAGATGACTGGGGATTGTGAATAGCAGCATATCTTCGGAGCTGGGAAATCTTGTCGTTGCTCTCTGGAACATCGGCTTGCACAGGCGCAATTACAGTTTTTGATCTAGAAATTTGTAGCTGAAAGAAAAACAGATATTCTTATTTTTTTATGATTAAATGTATACCTAACACTGAAACAGATATGCCACTTTGGTAAAACGGGAAATTCACATATTAATTGTTAATCGGAAATGACAATTATTGGATTTTTGTTAAGTGATATTTGTTGTAAATAGAAATGTCTTCATGATGTAGCCCAAATGAAATATGTCTTTTTATGAAATATGAGCAAATCCTACAATGACACGATTAGCCATATGTAAATGCTAAACTTGATTTTTACTAACCTTAAAATATCAGTAATTAAAAATCTAATTACATTCCTGTTAATGGATGTGTCTTAAGCTATATTCTAGTGTTATTATATTAGTGTGATATATCTTCCTCCTCTTTTTCTCATAAACTTTGCTATAAATATCTAAGATATGTTACTAATATGTCCGTCCCATATCTTTTGGAATGATGCAAGAACACAAATACCATAACACCATAATCAGAACGTAATTGTCTACAGAAGATTAAAATCCCGTGCAACCAGAATCCTGACAAACGTCTTCTGTCACCTTGTGTCATAATATGCAATCAAGAGAATGCAAACCACGAGTGCTTTCAATGTGAATTCGTAGCGTATGCCTTACTCTTTACACCATCTGGACTTTTCATCCATTTTCTGAACATTTTCTCGGTATACATTAAAGGTTAGTACTTTCAAATGTCAGTATAGTGATCTAGATATACATTGAAGCTGTAAATAGGACTTGTTAAAGATGGTGATGATGATGATAAACCGTGCTGTGTATGAGGACGTAACAAATAAACATTCATCTACCAATGGAAACTAAATAAACAATATCTTTAGAATATGGGAAATACTGCTTTTAAGTCAATTATTTTACTTATTTTATTGCATTTAAAAAACTTGTCTCATCAGTGAATTCTTGTTTAGTATTAAATGCTATTTGAAGTTCAAAGTTCGTGAATAAAACACATGACGGTGACTAGCGAGTACCTGGACACGCATATCAAATCATCAAAAGGTGATAAACCCTGAAAATAAATGATTTATGATATATTTGAAATATAATTGTAAATATTATTATGATTGTATCAAAACTTTTCAAAATTTTGTTCTCACATTTTGTTAAATCTTTTTTTAATATCCAAAAAATTACATTAGTTTTCAATTTTATTTCAAGTTCTTGAATTCATTAAATGTGTAGCATCTGGTCAGTAATTATTTAAGCTCATTAAGAAATTGATTAGAAAAAAAATTTGAAAAAGTTTGTAATTGACCAACTTAATTTATATTGATAGGTTCTCCATACAAGGATAAGGCAAAGTAACTGAAAGTATACCCCAAAGTTTGGATCCGTTGATTGCATCTTTGACTTGTACTTCCTTGGAAGATGTTTAGGAACATGGTGTTTGTACTGCCTCTCTTCGTCGATTGGCAAGGAGTTCCACGACCGTCTAGATTGTTCCGACGACACATATTGCCGACTACCTTTAAACAGTGGGCTTTCCATTAGCACACTGTCACTTTTATAAGAACATGAGCTGTCTACGAATCTCACTTTCGATCTTGAACTAAGCAAATCTCTAATTTTACCCGGACTCTGTTCTCTGTTTTTTGAAGGACTACCTGTCCTCATGTCCTTGTGTTTGCTTAGACGAGATAGTTTTTCAGGTGATTTTGGACCTTTTAAACGTATCTCCTCCATTTCAGCAAAGTCAACATGCTTCTTTGAAAGCCCCGTACGTTCATGTGGTAACGTAAAGGAATCGGCAGATGATTTACTCACTTGAACGACTTCTGAAACCACAGGCGTTGTATTTCTTAATTTCTCTCGTTCATATTTTTGAGGATCAAATTCTTTAAATTTTTTCTCAGGTCTTGGTGTTCTCTTCCGAAAACTTGTGGACAAACTGCGTGGAAACAGTTCTTGTATCGGGCTTGGCACTCTAGAAAGCGTGGTTACACTGCTGCTTTTATTGCTGCTCGTTGTCGTTAATGTCATTGGTGACGTAGCTGCATCTGCATATGATGTCATAGGTTGTAACGGAAGTTGTACAATGAGTGTTGCAGCAGACCGTGTACTGTTTGGCATATTGTCGTCCTCGTTGTTGGTAAAATAAAATTCTGGACTTGGTGAACGCACTGACAAACGAAGAAATTATATGGCGATTAATATTTTTCATGAAGTAACATATACAGTCATTGTTTATGTACACACACTTTAATATTATTTTCTTCAATTTTGTATGTTTATCGCACACCATTATTACTTCGCTTTACTTAAAATGTATATGGACGCAAATGTCAAGTAAGAGGAAAAAATAAGAACACTACATTTACCATTTTTACTCAGATCCGGTGTAGGCGCATAAAAGTCTGCAATGCTAACTGTTGTTTTTTCACGTTCCAGTTTTGTATCTTCTCTCCGGGTCATTCTGCTTATTGGGGGAACATCCGAATCACTAGCCTGAGATTCTATGTCGTCTTTCTATAAAGTTCGTTCAAAAACCAAATGTGGGAAGGCTTGTTAATGAGGGAGATAAACACTCATAATAAAGGTTAAATTTCTTTATATGCTGTATTTAAATATTTTATTTCAAAATTATATTAGTTACACACTTAAAATGTTGCTTTGCAAAAATCAATATGTCACATAATGAAAGAGGCGTAACTAATATTGTAAGAATTTGTAGCTCAACCCCATGTACTTCAATATGTTTTTGCTTACAAAAATATGTTTTAATAAGTTTAATAAACTATCTAGGAAAGTAATGGAAATTGAATTCATATATTTCTTATAAGAAATGTTTTATTTTCAAGACAAAATGTTTTTTCTTTTTCTGTGACACACAGTCCTTTTTATCGTTTTTGCAATTAATATGGAATTCAAAACCAAATGATGAAGTTTAACAACCCAACATGATGTTACTCTAAACTTCATATAGACCCATCATGACTCAGTGGCAAACAGTGCAGACCGAGATCAGCCAGATTCTACAGGAGCAGTCTGATCGGGGTCTCCTCTGTTTGCTCATACAATATGGACGTTCACATTCTACAAGGCCTGCATGGCCAAGAGAAATCCATTGTTTTATATACCAATTAAAGTTCAGTTAATTGATATTCATCGAGACATAAATTTGTAAATGAATATTCATGAAGAAAAGGGTCAACTTTTACCTCATATAGCAAGTCTTGCTCGTCTTGTGCTAATTCCACATCCGATTCTCCGGAGTCCTCCTCATCACGAATGAGCAAAGCTAAAAAGGCCAAACGATAAAACATGGAAATAAAATAATTTCCGTACGTGTTATTGAACTGATGGCATTTCTTGTTGCACTTTTATGGTTTTTTGAAGGACAATCAAGCCATTCAATGTCATCTTAGAAATTATAGTTGCTTTGAAGCATTACTATGTAGTCCCTGCGTATTAACACAGACCCTGAGGGGTAGGCAAATGAATGCAATAAGGCACCTAATGGCAACATTCTTATTTCTGACAAATTTAATTTCGCCTATGCATATTTTGTAATATGTTTTGCGTCTCTGGGTGAAATTTAACGCATTAATGATATGGGAAATGATTATGTAATCAGATAGCGAATTTCTATAAATAACAACAATGATTTAAATAGAAGGCAATTCTTATACAAAGGATGTCTGAATTGAAAAAATCGAAATATACAGATAATATATCCTATCTGACTTAGGGTCTTATTAGATAACATAAAATCAATAAAAAACATACGAGTTTTTTCGTAGACTTGTTATTATCATCTCTTTTATGTCATAATTATAATAATTATTATTTTCATTTTTTGTTTTTGTAATTAAAAATGTGCATTCAAAAACATAAAACATTCTCATTGAGTACTGAATCTAATTTTTCATTCAATGTTTTTAATGGTATGTCCGGAAAAAAAAAACATTATTTTTATTGAATATCAAATATTACTGATTATATATAATATCATGTGTTAAAGTTTTGACATTGGAGGTTGCTTTAAAAAATGATAAAAATGATCAAAAAACAATGACAACAAAACATACAAATGCAAAGAGTATTTAAAAATATGAACACGCTAAAACAACGACTACGGAAATCGCATATATGCTTATCATTTTCAAAAAAACAACAAAAAAACCAACAAAAAAACAAAAAAAAACACAACATATGGATAGACTTAAAACAGACACTGAAAAACTAATTAGGGTACTTTGGTTATCTTGGTAGAGGTTAAGTGGCACAAGACGTAGCGGAACCATTACAGGGACTTTACCTTAAAACAGTGTTATATATTCAGATCTTATGACAGCACACTGTAAACAATGACCGACCTGGTCTGCCGATGACAGCCACTGCGTGCCAGGAGCCACAGTAGATACGATCGATCCTTCCACCGCGGAAGTTCTTATTCAGGCCGTAGGGCAGGTATATCTTGTGTGAAGTTGGCTTCCCTACCATGATAGTATGGCTATTCTTCCCCCACATATACAGCAATCCTTTCTCTACAGCAAGAACATACTGATTGTCATTTATCACCATAGAGAAAGACTTGTATGCTAAGAATACTATCTTTTTCCTTTTGCATAGAAGATTTAGGTAAGTCCCGTATAGTTATGAATACAATCTCATCATCATCAACATCACCATCATCACCACCAACAACATTATATATTTGTATTACAGGATCGGGACTTCGTATATTAAGGGTTAAAAAAAGAAAAAAAAAAAGCTTGACATAAATGCGTAAAATGAAATTTTAAATAAATAGCTTTGAAGTTATTGATAACTAAATAAACATTACATTTGTTTGAAACTGCAAAACATCCAGTATTTCTTAGGAAAATGCATGTGTTCATAAAAATAAATAAAAAACATTTTATGCATGATCAGACAAGAATCTGCGATTTATTAATGGATCACAAACATTTATATGAAATTTCTTTTTCAAGAACACGATGTATCTATTTCAACAAACCTGTCACAGCAGCACTGAAGGTCTCTCCACAAGCGACATGGACGCACTTGGAGACCACGTGACGGTCCTTCACCCTTCGAGGGGTTGACAGATATCTGACTTTGTCTCCATGACCTAGTTGTCCGTCCTGGCCACATCCCCACGTGTAAACACTGCCGTTGGCTTGACCGAAGATATTAGAACACAGAAATTAAAATGTCATCCATAAAATGCATAGAAACATATAAAAATGGAGACAAACTTCAAAAATTGACTTTGACACCTTGACGCTAAAACAACATAAACAGACGTTAATTGCAATGGCACTGTTACATAAAACTATGAGAAACAGATGAATAATTAAATTTTAAAAAAACAAAAAACAACTAAAAATCTTAGTTTTGATATAAATATTAAATATAATATTAATTTTCATATAAATCATGAATGGATTTTAAACCCTATAAAGCTAATGATTAACGTAATGTAAAAAATGACGCTAATAATAACGCTATAGCGTACCTGTTAGTGCCACTGAATGAACACTTCCGCCAGCAACGGCAATGACGTTTCGTCTTTTTGTGGCCATCATTTTTGGAGACAGTACATCTTCAGATCGGTTTCCGCACGCCTTGCCAAATCCCCACACATACAGATCTCCGGCCTCTGCAGAAAACGGCCTAAGAGTGTTGATATCATTACATTTATCCTTTACAAAAATGTGGGCGGCACTTGTCACTGCCTTTGCCACCAGTGCATACCAAGATCAGCCTGCATATCCGTGCAGTCTGATCAGGATCTGCAATGTTCACTATTCATTCAATAAAAGTTCACTAAACACCCAAGAAACAACGAATGGTGCTTTTCAAAAAATGAATAACTGACATGTAAGGGGTTAAATCAATTATGAATGAAAAAGATATGACTATGACATCAAAATCAATATAAAAGACAAAATATTTCTATAATTACATTTAATAATATATTTTATAGGTATTGAAATAATTTTCACACTTATTCTCCCTCCATGTAATACATAAAAATATTGAGGAACTCCTTATTATATCATAATGTAAGGAACGCTTCTTATCTCTTACATCTTTATATGATATTTAAAATATATACAAAATTACCGTCACCAGCATTATACTTATAATATTAATGTAATTGACAGTAATAAAAAAATATTTATTGTAGTGAATTTCGTTTATCAAGATGCATAAAGATGTAGAAAAATATGTATAATTTGATATTATGACGATGTTTCCCGGCCCTATTGTTTATATTTTACCTGTTACTATCAGAGTATGTCGGGAACCAGTTGCTACAGTTTTGATTGACTCGCTGAAATCATTCAGGAACTTTGGCTCAATCGCATCTTCTCGATTTCCGCAACCTATCTGTCCATGTGAGTTGTTGCTGGGTAACAAAACATAAAACGGAATTTTAATAAAAATCCATCATTTCTTTCAACGACATCCACTTTCATTCCAGTAATGTAATATTGCTATCATGAAAAGGTTATTCCCATCGGTGTAGCATTTGTGCCTCAGTGTGCTCCTTAATGAAGATCAGCGACCCTGATATTTTAATCGACAATGAAACATGTAAAGCATGTCCTATTAATATGTGACTTCTATCTTGATGGTATTTTGCAGTCTCCATAGTCTGAGGGACCATAACATTCCTTAGTTTGACCCTTATGAATGCAGAATATAACTTAATTGCTAAAAATAAACAAAAGATGTATGTTGCTATCCACAGAAACGGGTCAAAAATGACATTTCTTTGTTATGAATTCCTAAAATATAATGGCCCTAAGGACATTTCTAAATAGTGCTTAGTGATAATTAAGCATGTCCGAGTTATTAGCAACACCGTTGACTCATATTTTGGTCCCTTAGATTTTTTTCGATACGTCATGCGTGCCATTATTATCCTCAAGGTGCCCGCAAATCATTTGGAGACTTTGTCTACTCGAGACAGATAAAGGGCTGCCACACTATAGTATCAAGTCGTACATGTGGCACGATAACACACCCCTTCGCAACATTCTGACAACGGGCAACCCGTACCTGAGCTATCCTGCATAAATGCTGAACGCCAAGCAAGTAAGCTATACCAGTACCATTTTAACGACTTAAGTATGTCGCTGTCGGGGACAAGACAGTTGAACATGTATTCGTGTTCCATATTTTAAGTATATCATGCTATACATGTATACATTCATATACATGATTGAAATGCCATCGTCCATAGCAAATGTCAAAAGATATAATACTTACCCAGAGCATGCCAGGCCCCCGTCTTTAAATCTGAAGACAGTATGTTTGTCTCCGCAAGCTACTTGGGCCACCGGCCGGTGTGACAGGGTCTTTAGCAAGGTCGGCTGAGTCTGTAACAGTGTGCATTACTTTGATATGGTTTTGTCATTACATATAGTACAAGTGCACAGTAGGAATTGATGCATCATAATGCGTTTTGCGTTTTTGGAGCATACAAGAACACGACCATATTATGTGACACACACACACACAGAAACCACAAAGGCATGCAATTTACAACTTTAAAATTTAAATATCAACTTGGATGTAATCAACGAATATTGTGAATGACATTATTGCGTTTGACTGTCTTTGACATTTGATATTTTAATATAGGCATATGCTTTAAGCTTCTAAATCATAAAGGTGTCATGACTTAATAATAAGGTGATATTAGCATTACAGGAAGTAATTATTTCCGGTGTCATTACTACAGAGCTCTTAATTGATATTTGTAATCAACAAAATAATAACATCTTTGTTTATAAAGTGTAAATGGCAACTATAAAATTAGCAATTCTAACTTTATGAACCATTAGAGCTTGAAATAAAAATAAAGACACTATGAACCTTTAAAATGCAATCCCTTCTTGTTATTCTTATAAAAGAATCAGCAATTCTATTAGACCGCCACGTGGCAAACCGAAGAAAATTTGCCAGTCGCGGTTTCGCATTCAGGAAAACGCTTGCATGGCGCGTCTGTCTTGTCAGACCGTCATCTGCTTTGTCTACCAATCAGCAAGCAATTGGCTCCCCGGAGAGAGACCAAAACCGCAAAACCCAGAGAAAAGATTTGTTTCCATTTGAAAATGTTATTTGTAACCTATGATAAAAGAGTTATGTCTCCTCGGGACTTTTTGATACAGGTCCTAATTTATTTTTGTCTGGCCTTGCTTTGTATTTGTCTTGGAAGGGCTGTTGATAGAATGTCCATTATAGGACTTCCCCCGTGTTTGGATATGATGTATATCAAAATAATATTAACACTAATCCATGTGAAACACCAATCTAAAGTCGCGACGTGGTCGAATCTTTCATCTACGCTTCTCACATCCTTTTATTTGTTGTTATTTTTCCACACACATTAGGTATATAATCAACTTGTAATTAAGTCATGCAACATAATTCATAAATAATAAAAACATTTATGGTTAAGAAAATATTTGCTCGAAAGGCTATCGAAAATCGAGCTCAAAACGTCATCACGTTTAATAATGATAAAATAACATTTAGTTTTGTATTATACGATGATTTTAGATTAGTGATAGAGAATGACACGTTTCTTAAAGATGAAATGGAAATGGACCTTGTTATATCATGATGCACTATTAGTAGTGTGACAGTTTCGATAATTTTCATTGCTTATTCTTGTAAAGAAATATAGTGTTTATATTGGTTTTATACGAAACGTGTGATGTTAGCCAACTTTGTCTTTAAGAAAAAAGTGCATTAAGCCATAGAAAGAATCGTATCGATAGTTCCATTTAATTTCAAACCTCATTAGTTAATCATATTAGAAAGACAATCTCATACTAGTGTTTATGCTTTAAAATCTATGAATCTGGTCGACACAGAATACAACTTTTCTGATCAATTTAGCAAGATATTTTTACATTCATCACAGCCATGCTCTCGGCACCCCAAATACCCCGGCACATCATATTTTATCCGAGAATTTACTACATATGACCTCTACATATCAATCTACAGTCTGGGCCCATGGGGTCATCCGGTCTGTTAACCGTGCATTAATATCGAACATATCATCATGTAGGTTGAATAACATATTTTATCATCGACGCTGCCAATATAGTCAGACTTTCGTTCATTGTTTGCCGCATGCAGAATAATAAAGCAATCATACATCTACCAACAAAGATGAATCAAACTTAAAGGGACGTTCAGAGGGTGATTAAGAAAACAATTCTGAACTGTGTGAAGCATTTGGCTTTAAGGGAAGATTTTGACATTGACGGTAATCAATCATATGTGAAGTACTTATTAATTATATCGGTAACGTTTTCTTCATAATAGGCAGAGTTTATTGGGTGCGGTTTAGATTAATTTGAAATTTAAAGTAATCAAGTTTAAATTAAAATCAATAAATGGCAATGCTAGACCTTATATATAAATGATGACAACATAAATAGAATTATGCACGTGTAGTCTTTCTGTATAAAGATGAATTACACCGACGAAGAATGTATATGTTTTCTTCAAAATTACAATGTTCAACAATTTTATTTTATAAATATAATCTGATAATCTTTGATGATTAATAAGCGGTCGAGATTGCATGGTGAATTTAAACAAGACGCAATCATAATGACTTTTAAAATCCATATACATGTATATCATAATGTCAATTTCGATACATTGATGATCATAGTATTTTTGTATACTTCGAAATAAGCCTTATCATCCATAAACGATATCTATAATTAAGCCACATTACGGAATCAGGAACGGATTCGAAATAAAGAGAAGTCTGGCACTTGAGAGAATTAAATGAAATCATGAATGAACTTCTTACCCCTAAAGCATCCAAATTCTACATGTGTATTTGTGATTATGGTATTAACACACGTGATTAATGTCATATGAATACTGATGTTTTCCAACTAGCATTCATCGTGAATTTCCCCGTAAATTTTCAATGATTCTAACACCTTTAACAACCCCAAAAATAACACAAGTGAAGGTGACGGTGCTTGGACTTATTAAACTATTATTGTACACGTGAAACACAAAACAAACACAATTTCAATTAGAAATCGTTATATCAATGTTATTCCTTAACATGCACAACACGAGTGACTCTACTTACAACATACTGGTTTTCATTTTCTTCCTCTTCGTCCCAAAAATTACTCGCCTATTTCATCGATTCAAAATATAATTATGTTTTTCTAAATAACGTTCAAGATAAACTCAAACTTTATCAATGTATTCCGTAAAGTGGAAATTACTCTGTAAGTCAACAGAATATAACATCGTTGAATGAATGGAGCCATGCTGTTGAAAAATTGTTGTGCAAAATTAACTTTGAATATTATGAATAAAAATAAGGAACTAAAATTATAAAATGCAAAATAAAAAGTATATTAAAATGAAAGATTTTAGGCATACTACTAGATAAGATCTGTTTTGATATTTAACTGAATAACACGAAAAGAAAAGAAATTATAGTATACATATTCAACATTGGGGTAATGATAGTTTATTTCTTGGGTTCCAACAGTATATCAGACGTTTCTTCAGATAGATATGATGTTGCCACACTGCAGTATCACGCCGTGGACATTTGCAATGATACCACACTCAGTCACATTATCCTGACAATGAGCCAATCGAATCCAGGAACTACCCTAAGCACGGAGCTACGAGTACTTTTTTTAACGTCTTTATTATGAAGCCACGTTTAATAATCTCCTGGATTGTCATTTGTGTACTCAGCACATTTAAAAATAATGCAAGGGAAAAGGGAGCTCTTTTACGTTTAATATTATCACAGGACCCTAAAATTCAGTCATTAGATAATAATAATAAAATGAATAAAAAATAAACCGGCCTCTCTATATATCAATAAACACCAGGAATGCAATGCCTTCCAAACCCCACCCACCTCTCCGATACAGGAATATTTGCTTTGGCAGCATTTCAAAGGAATTTTTTGGTCCGGACAATTATCTCTCAATATATAATATATATATATATATATATATATATATATATATATATATATATATATATATTTCGTGTTTAATGCTACTGAAAAACACATCTCTACCGCTAATTACTCATGTCGTAGCGGCCATAACGTGACGTCACAGTTTTACACCCAGAGGTGAAGGTAGATTTAAATATTATTATATAATTTTGTTTTATATATGCAGTGTTCTCTTTATATTTTTTCCAAATTGAAATTTAGAAGATTTATTTGATTATATATGAATGCTAATTTCAAAATTACAAAAACAGAATACGGAAAACCCATTTTTTTTCAAACTACGTAAACGAGTATGGTTACTTCTGCGGATATAAACATGTGACATCATGTCATGGCTACAACGACATGAGAAATTAGCTGTAGAGCTGTGTTTTTCAATGGTATAAAACACGAAACATTACTGGTAAGGATATATTTTGAGAGATAATTAACCCCTTTATTTGCCTTGACCAGAAAACAAATCCTTTTTTAAAGTTGCCCTATAAATATTTATGTTTCGGAGAGGTGGTGGGGTATGGAAGGCATTGCGATCCTGGTGTTTATTTATGCACAGAGAGGTCGATTTTCTTAAAGGTCTTTTTCTTTTACTGAATATTAGGGTCCTGTGTTATGATATAATCAATAGATACCTGGTTTTCCTTTCCCTGTAAATCGAAGCCTAGCTGGGCGTGGATATTGTTCCCGAAACAGAAGACCTGGCCATTTTCGAGCCAGACAATCGTATGACGACCACCGCATGCTACACCGGAAATGCTTGGATTTCCGGTTTGACCTGAGTACAGCGACACCTTGTGGGGCTCAAGTTTTGTGGCGAGGTCAGCATTTCCTAACCTGTCAACACATAGTTGTAATATCAAGTTGCACACATACATACACAGGTACGCACACGCGTCCACAATCGTAAAGCACAAAACATTTGTTTTAAATGAAATGAAAAGGTCGTTGTTAAAATAATTTTCGGTAAAAGAAACGTAAATTTTAAAACTGTGGACTGAATAGTACCTTATAAATGTTTTAAAGTAGTCCTTGACAATGTGATATGGATTGGTTTGTGGTCCTATCATTTTGCGACATTTCTCTAATGTTCATTTTTTTCATATAAGACTTTCAACTTACTGGCCGTTGTTTCCGTTCCCCCAGACATAGATTTCGTTGTCGTCTGCAAAATAAATTGTTCAAATTATGGTTAAAAATAAGAAATAATTAAAACAACAACAACAGCAAAAGAATTTTCATCATATGCATAATATACACTTTACATGGTTGTCTGTCTGGGGATTAAGTATCTTTGTTTAGTATATTGGTACACACATATTTTTGTCGTGCAATCGAAACATACTAGTATCTTAAAATTACCTTATCTTATTACATCATTGGCTGTTCATCATTTGAATTCAATACGCAAAAAAATATTTTTTACTAATGGCGTAAGGTACTAATTTTTAAAATGTCTCATTTTTTTTCTGCCTAGTGTGCGATTTTTAAAAGCTTGTGTAACGGAGTCTGAAAATTTGTAGTCTCTAACAAGCTTAAATACAGGATAAACGGTATGATTTTACTCTCTTCATATCTTTTGTCGCCATCTCAAATGCTAACAAAAAATGGCGTTTTTTCCACACAAAAAAAACACAACATTTCCTGTAAGTGCATCATTAAACATTAATACGATCAGTATCTGTTCGACAAAGTGGTATTCAGTAAACCTGTTTTGAAATTACTATGATACTGTGCATAGATGCATAAAATTGAACATGCCTATTGCACTTTCGTTTTACACCTTTACTTGAATTACCTTCACAGGTGAAATCGCTAGTTTTCCACACGTATTATTATCTAACAATTACGTGATCGAAATGCATGCAAGTTTTGCTAATCTTGACCTCTTAGGTCTTGTGAAACGACATTTAATCGTAGGGTATTGCATAAAATCATACAGAATACTAACTCCATCATTTTTCTTAATGTTTTTGTCTGTAAAAAAAAGGGAACACGTTTTTAATTGAATATGAGAGAAGGATAGGCGTTAAAATCAAATACTGAGTGCACAAAGTATTATAATTATAACAATCATAATAGCTCGCACTCTAATTTCAACCCAATTGATTTGCAATAGAACTGTAATAGATTCTTTCTGTAATGAAACTCGAAAATGCGCATACAAGCATGTGCCTTTTCGTACATATTAAAAAGACCATCGTGATTATAAAATAACAAAAGCTTCATAAATATTTTTGTTAAGCCTTTAATATATGTCATTTGCAATGAATAAGTTATCACGCTCACTCCTTTGTCTGGGATAACAAAATGTTTATTAGATATCTGGGCCTGGACTTCACAGTGTTTGCTATTGAACATCTCCCAGATGAATTTGAACTAAAGTAAAATTCCCTCGGCAATCATTTGCAAAACACTGTTCATTTGTGGATTGACTGAGTAAGAGGTGCCTGAAACAAGTTGACAATGATTTCCATGAAATATGCATGTTTAATATTTCAAACTGGCCTATTTGCACAAATGATAAGACTCGAAAGATCAAAAGAATTCCCCGGTACATCACAATTTGCGAATTGATACACAACTAAGTTCCATACTAATTGTTCAACCTTTATGATCTTTGAAAAATGTTAATGAGGGCCGATGCTCATGCAATGACAGACGTTCATAAAGCTAATGAGGCTGAAAGGATGTCACTTTCCTTGTCAAAATGCTAACTCATAATCTCTAACGAGGATGCAAAACAAAGTGCTGTGATATTTGGCGAAATGATACTAGATCTAATAAAAAACTTAGACGATAACACGCGTTGTTCATATCTACGAAACATGACAATCATTCGTGTAGATGACATTCTAGACATCACACTAATTTGTTTAATTGACAACAATTATATTTCCGAGACTAAACTTCAATAGGCACCAGCCAAATGGCTGGTACCCGCAAATGGCAAAGGATCTAGGGGAATAGACTCAGTTATAAAAAAGGACAATGAATCAAAATGAAAAGGGTGGGTAAATGTTATGCTTTGTTTTATAGTGCCACTGACATGTGAAAATGCAAATATCCGATGATTTCTATCATAACCGCAAGGGATAAAGTAAAATGTTACATTACCCCATTGAAGGTACCGTGAAATATTGACAGCAAATGTATGTCTCTTGTTTAGCAAATAATTTTCTGTATAGTAAAAATTAGACGGATTCAAATCGTGTCATCGCATAAGTTTCACATTTCATGTGCAAAACTATACTATATTAGTTATAAATTATAATATTTTGGGTGAATATGTATAATGGAAATGGAGTAATCTTAGGAGAAACTATTAAATAATGTTTAAAAATATATTAATAAAATTTTGAAACAGAAATTAAGTACTCAGAAATTTGTTAAAGGATGATTTATATATATACTGTTTATAAGAAATATCCCATGTTTGGGCTGAAAACAATCCCCAAAAATATAAATACTGTCAAGTGAAAAAAAAAATCCGAGATAATGTATACAAACTTAACGACTGAAACTGAGCGTATTCATCACGCTGAATTTTATAGTATGTTTACAATATTATTATATCATCGTCGAAAATAACTGTCGCTGACAATGAACGGGGACTCAACGAATGTGATTCACAATATGATTTTAGCATTTCAAAGTGAATAAATTATGTAATGCCACCGCCGCTCTTCGGATGGTAATCGCCAAACAAAAGAACGTTGTGCATCGCGGAAGATTGTAGCGGCGATAAGTCAGTTCATTGATGGACACCGATGTGCCCCATGATATGGGCGTTACTCAAAGGGCTTAACTCAAACACGTAATGATGATTATGCCGTTGCCCATTTATGCACATATCGTTGAACACATATATTGCATTACCGCAATTTGCAGCCGATGCATGATTAAAGTGCAAATAGTGTTTGTCATAAAAAGTCATCCATGCAAATTGGGCTAATACTGCGTTTTAGGGTTCAGGAATCAGATGAAGAGATAGCCTTTGTGGGTTTCCAAGTGAGGAAGGGGCAAGTTAATAGGGCATCTATTATTAGACATGTTATTGCATGTCGCCATTCATAGCAGATTGTAAGCGTTGAAGCTTCCGTTGGCAGTGAAATGCAAATGGGCGTTTATGTGATAAGATTTTACAGTTGTCTTTAAAGCTTTATTTTCACATGCAATTAATACTTTCTAAATAAATTGAAAGAAAGCTATAAACAATACCATTTCTCGAACACCACTTCCTCCCGCATCCCCAGAGATTTTTTACAAGGCAACAAATTATCTTAATATCGTTTGACAAAAAGATAATTATAATGAATTTAAACATGGTTTTAATTAATTATTTAATTTAATAATACCATTTTTAGTTAGTATCATTACAATAATTCCATTCGAAATGATATTTGTTAAAATGTTAAGGGGTACCAGAGATGGTAAGTCAACCATACAAAAAAGAAAATAACATCAAATGATTGAGAATTGAGAATTCATTGTCTTGCACGATTTTGATATTTAGAACGCCTTTCTTAATAAAACTTGATTTTGCACCGAAACTTTTCGTGTTACCCTTTCAAAGTAATGACAATTTCTTTCAAAGCCATAGAAGACAAGCATACAATCAAAGCAGTCCATAAATACAGACAGGCTAAAGTCGAGACAACGATGAAAAATGCTGATAACCTCATACCAGTCATTGGAGATAATGGTTCTGTAACGTTACATCACCATAAAGTTCTCTGCTGACCGAAAACACCGTGCCATAGATCATCTAAGGAGAGTTCCCCCATTTCAAACCTTCCCAGGGCCTATAATCATACGTCGTTCCCGGATTGTGCACGTTATAAAACACATTAGCGTCATAAATTTTGACATTTTCGTGACTTCATTATCAATTCATTCGACAGTCTCAGGCACTTCAGAAAATTTCACTGTTCATAAACGGACACGTCCAGCAAGTTTCACTGCTGGTTTACTAAACAGTCCAGCGATATGAAGACTGGCTGGCGGGAATATACATATTAGCATTTCTGAACATGCTATATCTATTACATTGTTCACTAGACTGAGACAAATTCCTTTGATGAACAACTGTTTAAAATGATCCTCATTTAGAAACTACATAAATGAAATGAACATTAAGCTGCTCAAACTGTCTTACAATGCTGTGCTGTACTAGCAAAATGTATTTTTTTTCACTATTTTAATATTCACTGTTATGTAATTAGCTACACTTTCCCTAGCGCAAACTTGCAAAAATATATACATCAGTTTTTGAATACCGGGCTTATTGCAAACGGTGTTTGTCGTCGTTAAGACGTTGGTGTAAATGTACTGATTCAGCCTTATGAAATTATGATGTGCCACGGTATAATAATCTCTACCCGAAACCTCTTTCAGCTTTTACAGACCGTATTACTCAGTGCTCCGATAAGGCTTCGTCAGCTAATGATAGCATTTCATAGTTCGTGAAGTTATAATGACGCTCTTAAGGTTAAATTTTATTAATGAAGAATGTACAAACTATAGAAGGAAATCAATGTTTCGCCTTGCAGTTGGGTGTTTCACTTTGGTTTCTCCGTCTTTGAACAAATGAAAATGTTTTAAAATCTGCCAAATTTGCAATATATAGACATAGACACAAAACCATATTCGCAATAAAATGAAAACATTTAGGATTTGAGAGCATCTCAGTATAATTTATTCCGCTGTTTGACAGAATATATAAAACTACTGATTTAAATAGAATTTATGCAATATATACATATACTTCATATCATGTATTATATGTCGTTTATTGAATTTATAATATTTTTTGTAGTTGTTTATTTTATCAAATATGATTTTACAAAAATTATTCATGGAGCAAAGTTCCCCCTGGAATAGTTGGCGATTGTTATATTCGAACGCATATCGAAGAATTAAAACTCGTTCTACCGGATTCGGACCCAGATCGCGCCGTTAATCTAATCAATTTTCCCCTCTAAAATTAATGAAAAATAATGAAATAATGAAAAATAATTCAATAATTCATCATTTTTAGCAATATGGCTTATCACTATTTTATGTAGTGAATTAAAATACTTCGTTAGAAATGTTCTTATCATAGACACAAGCTCACTTACTTAAAATGTCTTTCAAGCCGGTGACCTCATGAGAATTTAAGGCCAAACTGTTTCTATGTAAAGTATGCAGCAGATATAGCCCCTTGAATTGAAAATTTCGTGCTCTTCTTAGAAAAAATATACTTATAATTTTCATGATATCTAAGAGATAGGTGGTATATGCAAGACACTCTCTTTATTTGATTTAAGGAAATGTATAAGCAAACACACAACACACACAACACACACACACACACAGTTTTCGAGATCGTATATTTATAAACATAATAACTGTAATATTTCTGAATATGTGTATAACTTGAAAATATGTTGGAAAAGATATCAATAAAATATATTTCCTATTCTTAGCTGCATGATTCTGAAAAAAATGTTTGTCTGTAAATCATACTAAAGCAATATTTACATCACAAAGAATAGATGGTAATTTTCACGTCTCAAAAACAAAGCATTCTCTCTCATCAGCTGCCTAAGAAATAGTTGTTATTAGAAGCAAGATTTAGCCTCTGCAAATTTCCCCGGATGTACATAAATTCCCACGTCTGTATTTTGTCCATCTGTCAGTTAGCAATGGTACAATGTTGCAATCCTGGCACCCCGCTTATTTCTAATCAGAATTGTCAAACGGGAGACTCAAGATTTGATGACTTTATATTGACATACTGGTTCCCGGGGAACAAAAACAAGTTCAAACGAACACGGCCTCGGATGATCTGGCGGGTACTTTCCCCTTTTGTGTTCATCAATCAATACCGACCCCCGTTATTGTTGAAAAATTCCATGTAATTTACTTCTTACTTTTCGATGCCATTTTTATGAAGGGATGTCGGGAGCTTCAATCTCTGCTTTATGGAAAACTGACAAGAGGTTTTAATGTTGCCTCATTTGATTATTGCTATACGGGGTTTTCTTAATCACACGGTTGTCAAATCTTGCGCGCATCAGTATTCACAGAAGAAGAGCAGAAATAATTTAATATCATACTAGATTGTCTGCCTAAACCAAAGGCTATCCAATGGGAATACGCTGATTTTGACGCAAGCGTGAAGAAATAGAGAGACCTTCCGCAGATCCCTTAAGTAAATATATTTTTGCTTGTTTGCTTGATTAATATATGGTCAGTCAAAAAATAATTAAGTGTGTATGGGGTTTAGACAACCATGTTAGAATATCCATAGTAACACATATGCATATTTGGTATCAATTTTAAGGTTAATCTACGCTCCACATATGTGCAACTGAATTATTTATTTTATCGTACTTCTTCTGTAATGAAAACATGGCTGGTTACGATGTTACACGATAAAGACGATGAAGATCATCTGACTGATCGTAGTTCTTTAAAAGATAGAATTACGACATTCTCACATTGAAAATCTTTATGCTTATGATAAATGTGTATATCATCCATGCCAACCATTGAAACCCATACTCGTTGAAATAAAATCATATCAGTATGCTAAAATGAATACATGTAGTATACTGTGTCCATTATTTTAGCTATAAACAAACTATGCAGCCATGTCATATGAGTTAGAAATTAAATCCGTAAATATTTGGAATTAATGCGTTGTGTTCTGTATTTTGTAGACAGATACGACTGCTGTGTTCAGACGTATGATTTATATTTATATATACTGAAGATTAAAATATTTGTATCGGCTTTGAGGAATATATAAGAATCGTTTTTAGAAGAATGGCCCCTTTAAGACAAAATGAGGCTGCTTATATGTGATTAACAGGTCAAATGGTAACATAAAAATAGAAAATGAACAAATGAATGGAGAAATCATATATATCCAACGAATAATAAAATGAATGAATGAGATCGAGGTCGTGGAAAAATGGAAAAAGTAAAAAGAACACGATATAATTTCTTTTCAGTTATTATATTCCTTTTCTTTAGATTGCCTAAATTTATTTTTTTTCTTCTGATATATACAACGGCAATCAAAATAGTTTTATATCATAATATGGTATGATAGATATCGATTTGATTTTGTAAATCTCTCTCTCTCTCTCTCTCTCTGTAAGCATTCCCCCCTCTTTCTCTCTCTCTCTCTCTTGTATTAAGCTTGTCGTCGCTGTATAATTGGAATACTGCAGTAGCGAAGGTAAACTCACGAAAAACTTTATTGTATTCCTTTCTTTTCATAAAATTCAAAAGAAGCAGACATTATATATATATATAATTTGGTGTAACATTAATATAAACCTTGTTTTAACCCCAGATCTACTTACACTTATACATTAAATACATAATGGAGTGCAAGACCTATTTGTATTGGTATGGAAGTGGTCTATATTGGACCAAGAAGAGCATGAATTTGAAGAGACAAAACAATTAATCTTATAACGCGAAAGCTTACTGTTACATTTATTCTTACATTTTCAATTTTATAAAATGCTACTGTAATATAATCAATTATATTTCAGGAAATGACAAAACTCCATTTCAATATATCAGTTCGTTTAACGTGTTAACTGTTTAAAAAAGGTAACATGACTGTGTTTTGCTCTTTTGTAAATAATGAATTAACGGTGACGATCATTGTCATATAGTACAGATATATTGTAAACAACAGACATGTGCTTGAATAATTTACAAATATAATCCAATGTATTTAACCATATATCTCATTACAACTAAATTATTCAAAAGAAATTTTGACATTGCTGAAAATGACTACAGCTTGTATTTCGATGTGCTTTATTTGAAAATTAAAACGATAAATGATTCGATCGGATATTTCATATCTAGCATTTTTAGCTTATTACAGGTTTACACTTAAAGTAGAAAGTTAAATATTAGTATGTTAGCTTTTCGGCCAAGTAAACAGGGAACTGTCCATGTATCAAGTCTCGAATGGCCATATTTGATTTTCCTCTACGGCTATCGGATTCCTTCTCTTTATAATGCCAGTGAATTAACTTGTCAGAAACATTTTATCACATGATATATTGCAGGGATATGACTCGATGTCGGAGAGTACGATCTTTTTTGGAATAGACCCTGCCCCGGTCGATAATTTCCACTTGTATTAATATTGTTTTTGATGTGTCAGATGCGTTCTGGCGCAGGGCACGATGGAGCTAAATACGATCTACTGTTGCAGAAACTTTATACTGACGATGGCACGAGCTGGATAAAGTTCGGCCATTTTTCACTTTGTGATTGCCCGTTCAGAAGAGGGCAGTCTTGTGTTACCATTCGGGGCGTCAGTATATCTGTATAACAATTGTGCAGTTTTGCCGAATAATTCCATCAATTTCACACATTCGTATCGGTTTTATTTCCTGTCATGGATGGGAAAAACTGATGACAGCATGGATAATAAATTGATAATTATGGAACAAAATGCCTTAATTTAAGTAATAAAGTAATTATTCGTTTTGCTGTATAAAACGCATAGGGCTTTCATTGTGTCATTTATTGTATACTATCTAATATCAAATGCTTGTGAATATTTCAAGATTTGTTGTAAAATAAAATATAAAAAAAATCATTTTTTTGGTATGTCAAGTGTTTGCCAACCCATTTATTATTGCATCCTCAAGACTGAACATTCTTAGAATTGCTAAGCATTTTATTGTATATGAAGGACACATACACTAATCTATTTTCAAATTTTGTTATAAAAATGCAAATTACGATAAACTGATAGCAGCTTTGACTATAACCAAAAGTAGAGACACAAAAGAAACTTTGTATTTTGTTTCTCTAGTACAGTATTTTATAAGCTCAACACAATCTTTCCTTAAACTCTCATTTCAACAAACATAAGCCTCAACCCAAAGACAAGGGAACAAGGAACCCAATTTTTCTGCAGTGTTTGGATGACATATAATTCTTGTTTATCAAGATCTTCATTCGGTCATCGCAAGACCTTATGATATGAGTTTCCGCTGCCGTTTATTTGCATTAACACGGATCAAAACATGAAATATAATAAATGACCAATCTTTGCTCGCCATATCTCTGTATGGGGAATATTGACGCAGTAATAACAGCTATACTTCATCGCGGGTGTGACAGTTACGCTGAAAACATTATTATCATCTCTTAGGCCCCATGTTATGTGTGCGAGAGTTTTTGCATATTTCCCAGAAATGTTATTTTTCCGAACATGTTTTCCTCGTTTTTTTCCCGGATTTTAGTACTCAAAGCGTTAAAACATAGCAATTTTCTCCAGAAAAGAGTTTTTATGGTGAATATTGAAAAAGGTTTCTCTTGGACCCACGATGATTTTGAAAACAACATCCAATAATTCTTATTATCAAAACCGATGGTATAAGACAACAACTAATACAAAGTGTGTTCATATCTACTAAATATTACAAACTTCGTAAAACATCAAATACTAGAATTATAAATGAAATTTAAAAAAATACGACCATGAGTCACAAAATATACATCTCTGTCATTCGATTCTATATTTAAAAAATGTCGCATTCATTTCAAGACCTTTTGTTCGAAAAACGCTGAACCGAAAATTTCAATCAATCAAAATATTTTTGCCGGGTCATAACTTTTAAAGTTTTGAATTCAAGCATAAGCGTTTAATATTTCGAACGTCGAACTTTAGGAGCTGGAATAAAAGGAAAGTAATCGCAAAGTTAAATCACTGGCAACAATGTAACAAAAAAGTTCAAAGTTAATGAAGTCCAAATCTGCATTTTCAGCTGCGATGAGATTCCCTTACAAGATCATTCACCATGAAATTTCATTCATTAAACAAAAGAACAATTACGAAATATTTTCAAGGTTTGAAAAATAATATTTTTTGGATAATCAAACGTTCCGAGAACTTGTTCATTTGCCATATTGATTAGCTTTCCGGTCTTACGAACCTGATCGTTGGAGCTCAAAGCCGTGTCAAAAGGGCAATTACTCTGTCAGAGCGTATAACGGCGAGGGCTTGATCTGCCGCGCCGCGATGCGACGCCGCAGCGTTACAGAAACTGGTTGGAATGCGCCCATGTCAAGTAGAGTCATAACGGCCAATCTGCATAGCAATGAGGACCGACCGGCGGGCAATATAGATTGAAGATGCTATGGTAGCACTCAAGTGTGCGCGGAATTGTGATGTTACCAAGGCGTGATTTATATGGTTATTTGGTGTGTGTTTATTTAACAGCTTTTCGGGCATACGTTTTGACCAAATCAGGAAGAGACTTAACGATTGTTGATGACAGACCTTCACATAATGATACAATGTACATTCGCCTATCTGGTTGCTGGTTGGACATCAAAATATATTTCTCTGTTTAAACGAGCACCTATTTAAGGAGCATTCCCAAATTTGTTAAACAGTTATAATTGAAAATGAATGTTGATCAATGAGATATTTCATTAAAAGCCCATTTGCTAACAAAGCATGTCGGATAGTTTCAACTGCAGTAGCAAAGAAAGAACAATTAAACCTAGAGACAATCTGTCCTAAGAATCACTTCCGGCCTCGTTATGAACATAGAATCGACTATGGGTACGGCCGTGGATTTATCTCGGCTAATTATTACGCACGAAAATCAGAGTTCGAATACAAAAAAGGCAAAGGCTTTGCCACAGTGCCACTAATCAAATGACAAGCCAAATGAAACCGAATCTAATTATATGACATAAAATTCCTCACAAATTACGTTCCTGGTGATTAATTACAGACCCCATGCTGACTATAGGAACGGTAATTTTGTCTCAAGTTGGAAGTTAATACAGTGTTATTACGCCTATATCATGGACTACCCAATTTGTACGATCCTGGTACTGATGTTTCATTTTCAAAATTGGTGATATATTTGGTAAAGAAAATATAGTGCGGGGACCGCGTAGCGCTCTGACATATGGAAGTCTCCAGATAGCTTTCGCTGGGAAATTTTATGTGACGCAGAAACAAAGTAAAAGGACATGAGCATTATTATTATTATTATTAACAACAACAACAACAACAACAACAACAACAACAACAACAACAACAACAACAACAATTTCTATTCATTCTGGCTGGAGATGATTCAAACAAAACCATATATATTTTTTATTTCTGTTATGATGAATATATTTGGTTTGTTTTATATGTTTTACATGCCAGTGAGAAAAGCCATGCTAGGGTGATGATATTGTAAATCAATGGAATAACTAAAAAGGTTAAAAACTGTTCACAACCAAAAACTCGTCTTTCTTAGAAATTAAGAATGAACAAAAATTTAAATATTCAGTTAGTTTGGAATAATCATGACTTGACTTGACTATTTGAGTTTACCGTCGCTTCGACAGTATTTCAGTCATATAGCGACGTCCAGCTAATTATAGGTGGAGGAAGACCCCGAATGCACAGAGGCATCCGGGTAGAACCACCGACCTACCGCAAATCAGCTGGAAGGCTTCCTCACATGAAAATCCGAGTAACCCTGCCGGGATTCGAACCCACGCGGTGAGGGGCTGAGTGAGTGTTAAAGTCAATGACTTTACCCTCTCGGCCTCTCGCGGTATTGACCTTATAACCTAATCTGTTTAATAGGTCTATGATTTAAATCAAAGGAAGCAAATACAAATTTAAAAAAAAAGGATTACATAGAGGTACTTAAAACTGAGTAAAGGAGATAGCCACAAATAAGTTTTGCCATTTCATTACCTCAAAGATTGGTGTTCAACCTTAGTAAGCCTCTTATAAGTATCTAAGTGGTCAAGTTGAGTTGGCGCCTATATCTGGTGGCAAGGTTTGTACAGTTTCTAAGAAATCCATTAAACATTTCCATTAATTCTTTTCCTATAAAGCCATATAATGACCTATATTATGTCAGACAATCAAACTGTACGTCAGAAATGTTAAAATCAAGCAATAAAACAATTTGGTCCCTTTCTCTCATACAAAGTGCTAAATGGAAAGTCCACTTTCGGGTCCCCAGGGTTAAAACACGTCCAAATCAACAACATCTCCTTCAGAATAATTGATAAATAAAGAGAAATTAATTATCTACAGCAGTCATTTCAAGAAATCCTAAAAGTGCGATCGGCTAAAATGAACCTCGACAAACCCGCAAAAATCCGTAAAGCAAGCTAATTATGCCACCACAAGACCACTGACATGGCAATAGCGTTAACTACTTCTACTTTAAACATAATTGGATGACATAATAGGAATTTACAGTCCGAGAAGTGTGAAATAGCACCCAGAGTCGGAAGCCATAATTTCTTTTTCGCACACGCGTTGCGTCGTACCAATTCATTTTTCTCAGAAACGCTCCATTTTCTTATTGTATTTCGTGGGCGCTAATTAAAACTTGAGTCATATTTGGTAATTTTCTGAGTACTTTGTCACTCTTCCTAATTGCGTTCCGCTCTAAGAGGAACAAAAGACCTCTAAACAGACAGAAACAATACTCGTCGCCCCACGTGACCCAGGGCTGTTTAAAATGGCGGAAGAGCATAACCCGCAATAACCTGAAATAACCCAAAATAAGACTTTCTTCGAGACAATGATTGCAGAAAACAAAACATCCATAAGGTTAATTCTCTCTTGGAAGTATCCTGCGGAGAATGGCATATTTATGGTGAATATATTGTTCTTTCATGGGGAAAAAAATACCCTATCAGAGGACGAGTCCTGAAATGGCCATATCTGCGCATTTTCCGTGGAACATTCAAACAAAATCACTTTATGATGGAACAAAAGAGGCTGCCGCTACCGAGTTGCATATGGAATGGAAGACACCGCACTGTGATGATTTTATAATAGTATTGAAGCTATCAAATATTTCCCATGAATATTTTCTACATCTTATATCAAATGGGTCTTTTATGTAGACTTTTCAGCCGACATTTGACTGAAGAAATTTGTGAAGATAAATTGGCTGCTGCCAGTACAATTATTTTAAAAATAATCACATTATGTGTTCGCGGAGAGATGGAAGATCAACACATTCTGGCAATTTCTATGGAAAGTATGACACACTTCTTGTGTTTATAGTAGCATATCAATAACACTGTACAGACGTATAAATTGGACGATTCACATTCCATAGTTTGATTCAATTAATTCCATCCATCCACCCATCCATCTATCTTAAAATGTGATCAGTCCATCTTAATCTTATTTCTTTTCATACTTAAATATTGCTTTTGAATTTCTTGTTGTTGTCTTTTTGTAAGCTAATTTTGAATTAACATATCTGAGTATATTTTAAGGCCCGTTATTTCCCACAGATTGTAGTAATTTCAATACCAGAATAATACGCAATTAAACGGGACTGTAAAGTTACCTAAATTGTATTTGATTACCACATGTCCATTCTCTGTTGACTTTGCATTGCACAAAAATGCAATAATTTTAGTATTTTTGATGGATGTTAAAATACTACATTTGTTTACATTTTGTACTTGGCGAGTTTTCTGTCGAGACCCGTCAGACTTCGTAAATCCTAACAAACTGGGGTGAGACACGCCTGAAGTATGGGAAGCATGCTTGTGGTAAAACTTAAAAGAACGTCTTTCCCCTCATGACAAATGACACGTTCCGCAACATGGCGTCTTCACCAGTTCCGGTTAGCGAATTCGTAAGATCAATCTGTGAAGTGAGCGCATGCGCGTTAAGTGAATGTGATCAGTCATGTGACAGCACACGAAAGTAGAATTTCTAAATATAGGTTTTATAATTCAGAATATAGTTCAATACCATTCGTAACGCTTTTGCCACGTAACGGAATGTTGAATATTTAGTATCCATGTATCTGTAGACTGGTATAAATAGACGTAATACACACAGATAGTTTATAACCAAATTCGTAGTCAGTTAAGTTATATACATATTTTATTTCAAAAACATGAAATGTGGTTACTTTAATACAGAACATATTAAGCTCTCACTCTAGGCATTCGGTTTTTCCACACTCAAGTCGTTTTTCGCATTTCCGAAGTCTGACGGGACATCGTTGGTAATGCTCGCCAATTACCAAATGTAAACAAAGGTCCATCTAAAATACTAAAAATGTGATGCAATTTTAATGCGATGCAAAGATATGTGGTCATTTAAACCATTAAGGTAACTTTCCAATCTCGTTAAATTGAGTAGCATTTCTGGTATTGAAATTATTATAATCTCTGCGAAATAATGGGCCTTTAAAATAAGGGTTAATCATATAATTTGATAACATTGTCACAGTTTCATAGAGTAACACTTACGGTTGATTTTGTCACATTAAAACACAATGCATATAGTTGTATACACTGTGTTTCAAGAGGACATCACTTGTTATAGAGCGATATTCATAATATTTCCTGAAATATGTCCATTGGGATCATGATTATTCTCAAAAACCATTTACGAACCCAAATTAGTTGTGTCGTTTATTTGTCTGAAACTGAAAATAGTTTTGTAAACTATCGAAACTACCCCCTTAGGTGGTTTGGACGGTTTTTGATATCTGAATAGTGGGGCACTTCAGCAGTAGAAATGGCGGCAACCATGCTAGATGAAATTGAAATAGTTAATATTTGGTTTTATTTTCACGTTTAAGTTAGCTGAAGACCTTTCATAATAATGTTTGTATGTTATGATTATTCTGAAAATTTGAGATCCCTTGAGAGCCGTGACAACAAAAATTAAAGGTGAAAATCGTAAGATCAGCCATATTTTCAGAACCATTGAAAAAAACATTCATTGATGTTCTTCCAACAAAACCATAAAAACTAATTCTAGTTTACTCTTACTTACAGTCAAACCAAAACCTTACACTGAACAAACGCGCCCTATATTACATGTCAAGGGAAATAACTTCAAAAGGCAAATATCAACTGGTATTGAACGAGTTATCAAACTTCAATTAGATCAATTTAACGCACCGGTCTTCCTAAAAGTCCTTCTTAGTTTTCATATACAATGTTTATCAATAACACAATGTCATACATTATACAATGTGCTTAATGTGTATGTTATAATTTATTGGGGGCAATTTGGGGCACATGTATAATAGGACTACTATAAACTCATAGTTGTGTCTTAGCGTAAGGGACGTAACTTCTTGAACTACAATTACTCAAATACTAAGGAATACTGTCCCTTGGTTGTCAGCCCGTAAATAAACACTTAGTGATATGATATTCCTCTTTAAAAGAAACTTTATTTAACAAGTTTTTGTTTATTCAATAGCGTATTAACCTCATATTAATATTGTGGAATAAGGCTTTCCACCTCTGTCACTTCTTCTTCTTCTCCTTCTATTGTAAAAGATAGCAATAATTTTCTGATTATTACGGCCATATTTCAGGCTTTTCAGTCAAGGATAACTGACAAGTGGGATCCTGCATTTTTTTTCATCGGAAGAGACATTAGTTGCATACAAGTGTGTCCGAGTGCAATACCTTGGCTCATTTTGCGAATATAGATCCCTTGGCTCTTTTACGTGCCTGGAGACAAGTTCTTGGGAAGAACCAGTACCGAGTACTCCGAGTTCTAATATCTATCCCATTTTGCCGAGTGTCAGGCAAGGGTGCTTTCATATGTCTTTGGTTTGACGGGGTCACTGGAGAAATGTGTCCAGGCTGGGATTCGAACCCTAGACCCCCGGAACGTAAAGCAGACACTCTACCCCTGAGGTATTGCGCCGGTTTACTCTTATTAACACTCATTGTATTACTTTGAGCAGAGCATTAGCCTCATCCACATACATCCGACTATACTCAGCGTTAAGTATAGCTAAGAAAAAGTTACCTTAAACTTAATCAAAAACATGTTTAACCAGCTTCCCACCTTCCCTTGAGATAACATTATATTTTTTATTAAATGTAATTTTTTGATCAGACACTGCACATATAACTAGGAGTCTTATGTATAATGGATGTAATATAATGTCAAGTGACTACAGTCTTTTTCAGGAAAAAACAGGACCCACAAGTGGGAAATCCTTGACCGTAATAATCAGAAAATAATTGCTAGCTTTAACAATTTAAGAAAGAAGAAAAAAAAAAAAAAAAAAAGGATGATGTCACATGACTTACTTGTGACAACGGCGGTATGGCTAGCTCCACATCCCACGTGCTTCACGCAGTTCCCGGACGACCCGCAGAATTTCTCCACGGCACCATCAAAGAAAGAGATCTCCTTCCGGTATCCGTGCCCGTGCTGTCCAAACTCACCACACCCCCAGCAGAGCAGGTGTCCCGTGGCGTCCTCTCGATACTCGGGCGGGTCTTCTAACTTCATTGCTGCGGCCTCTTCACAGCTGGAAATGACGTACATTGTTACATCATAACACGTCACATAAATACAGGAGGATATAAAATGTGAAGTATATTTTAAAATGGTGTGTCCTGAAAACAAACTATTAATCCATTCATTATGATTGTAAGAACTATAGTTCAACACCAATACCTTTTTAACCCAATTTCGCCCCTACCGATTTCTCTTTTCATGCCGACATAGTCCCATTTGGCATAGCTGTATAGGAAAGACCTTGGCATCGAGCTTATGTAGCAAAACAATATCTCTCTATCCCCCCTCCTCTCTCTCTTAAGTAGCAGCCCATTTTATATAATACTAACAATTGTATGCATACTATCGAAATATGATTGTTACTCTCTATAAGAATTGCGCAAGTTAACTTAGATCGATAGCTCATTGAACTTGCTATACAAAATCATAAGGAAACATACTTTATCATAGATTGGCATAGTAAACCTTTTTTCAGTAGAACGTAAATATATGAAGTAAGGAATTCCTTTTGTGCTGGAACTACTTTGTTTAAAATTACACGAACATATAATAAAAATGTATATAAAAAATAAATAAATTCACTCTAACTCAATATTTCAGCATAAGTATGCCTTTCTCAAGAAAAAAACAAAAACAAAAAAAAACAAAAAAAACGAAGTTTTAGCAAGTTCTACATTATAGACGTTTGAATAGTTGCCATATTGTTATTGCTAGCAAGAGACCATGCGTTGAAGGACCTCCTTCCTTTATTTGATCTTTAATTCACTTGATAATAAGGTCATAGCGGTCCCATATTTAAACTTTCCCCACGACATTAACAATATGGTGACTATGCAAACGTCTATAATGTAGAACTTGATAAAAAATGCATGTTTTTTTTCTTGAGAAAGGCATAATTTTGCCGAAATATTGACTTAGAGTGAATTTAATTATTTATTGTATTATTTCCATCTGGAAAATCAACATATTTATATAAAAAACTTTGTTGTCAACCTGTTTAGAATAAAATAAATTATATTTTCAACATATTCTTTAGCGATATGTAAATAGAAACTCTTGTTCATTTTCTTGTCCATCATACACATGTGAATTGACTCAAATGTTATACTTATCTATGTATATATATAAGCCAAGTCTCTATCATAACGTTATGCAAGGGATCGCTATATGTTCAGTTATCCATATGTTAAACGAATATACTATTATGTACAAGATTGATCAATATTGACGTCACAATCTTTATAAAAATGATGGACCCATACACGTCCATGTAAAATCTCTGTATGGATATGGCATAAACGGTTTGCAATATCAGTTGACAGTAGGAGCATGCTAAGGGTTTTATGCCCTATACTTAATAGGCCACGTATGACATGCTTTTCAAAGTATACTGGGCTCCAAATTTGACATGCAAAGACCACACACAGTGCCTAGTTGTAATGGCTGAGAGTATTTAAACCTTATCCGTATTTAAAAGTATGTATTAAGGATCATCAAAACCTAGTTGCTTTTAATAGTTGATCGATAAGTTTAAGGAAGTCATTGAGAATTTGAAGCCCTTCCAGTCTTCAGTAAATTATTCAAAAGAAAAAAAATCAATACACGATTATCGGAATATACAGTTATCTTCATATAAAGATCACCACATTAATGAGACCCTTTACTTCCGAGACCATGCGTTGAAGGACCTTCTTCCTTCATTTGTTCTTTATTCACTTGATAATAAGGTCCCATCTTTAAACTTTCCCCACGACATAGTTTTATTTACACCAACCCTATTATTACCCACATGTATTTTTCAGGAATAATTTTATTTCTAAAATGAGTTTAAGGCACGTATACGGTATATAGTATGTTTAGTAGTTCTTGGTTTCTGAATAATTAAAAACAAACTAAACAGTATATATTTTGTATAATTCAAAGTACTTGTACAGTATAAAGCACGGTGGGAATGAACTTTGGGATCTAACGCACCATGGGGTCTGACCCCAAAGTGCATTATGCTTAACGCACTTTGGGGTCCAGCATCGATTTAATCATTGACATGGATGATCGACCGTTAATGCAGGACATCATGATCATCATCATCACTCCCTTCTCCTCCTTCTCATCATCATTCATCATGTTTGTCATGGTCATCGTCTTCACTACCAGCTATGTGTATTACAGTTGTATCATTTTTTAATAATTATAAGACAAGCATAGCACACCACCTTCAATACACCTTATTATTATTATCATTTTTAAACTGCGAAGTGCATGCGCGAAGCAGGTTTAAATTACCAGAACTGAAAACAGTAACTGAAAATTTAACAATTATGTATTACTTCGCAAGAGAAATAATGCAGCAAAAATAGTTCACATTGAAACCCGTCTGTTCAAAGAGAAAACACCAACATTCCATAATTTTATAAGCAAAAGGAATATGTATACAATCATCGTGTGCATGTATTGGGTCATTACAGTATCTTAGCTATAACATGTAAAGCACGTGATATTGTCATGTAAGGTCTGCTTTTTATCAGTTTTATAATTACCTATAAATTGGTGATGATGATGTGAATTATTATTATACTTATGGAAAAACGGTTTAGAATGTGGTATAAAACGGATTTTGCGTGATGTCTCTCTATTTCCTAATATCTGTAGTTTTTTGGGTTTAACGTCCCACCGACAGTATGTCAGTCATTTGGAGCTGATGTCTACTTTAGACAGATATAGTGCTGCCACACTGTAGTATCACGCCGTCGACATGTTGCATGGTACCACACCAAGTCACATTATCCTGACACCGGGCCAACCAGTCCTGGAACTACCCTTATATGTTGAGCGCCAAGCAAGGAAGCTATACCATTACCATTTTTATGTCGCGACCGGGGATCGAACCCACGACCTCCAGCTCCCGAGGCGGATACTCTAATCAGTCGGCCACCAGGGACGGTATATCTATAGTAATTTAGTTAATGCAAATAACATAGAGCGACTAAACGAGAAACAAAGGTCTGTTTATTCATGTCAAATTGTTAAAAATTGTCGGTTTTATTCATGTAAAATTCGTCCAAAAAGTTCAAAAATAACCCTCCTAAAGTCATTTATATCAGCAAATTTACTGCTTAGACTAGTAAAAACACGTGGAAACTTCTTCCGTTTATTCAATGTATGCATTATGTTCAAAGTTTTGAACAAAAAGTTCATTAGGTTTCATTCGATCAAATATAGTAATGAAACAAATGCAACGGTCTTCGGGACCCATAGTGCGTTGAACCCCAAAGTACGTTCCCACAAAGGACGCTCTCTCTCTGTCTCTCTCTCTCCAACAATAATTGCGTGTAGTGTGTTCTTTTCTTTTACCCTCGCAATATGTGTAGGCCAATACACGCGAAAGTATAAAGGCGATTGTGTGCTTATGTGGGTATGCACGTGTCGTGTGCTTGTAGGCGCTTGTGACCGGTTTTTTTTTTTTTTTTTTTTTTTTTTTGTTTTGTGTGTGTGTGTGTGTGTGTGTGTGTGTGTGTACGTGTGTATGTGTGTGTGTGTGTGTGTGTGTGTGTGCTTTCCATTGCTTTACATATCCGGTAACAATCCCGATTCATATATCATCACTTCAATGAAATGACAGAAAGCCAATTTAATGGACTGCTTTTCCACGTTCACAGGTAAATAAATCCTTTCATATTTTCAGCATTGTGCTATTTAAAAAAAGAATATCGATGTAGTTTTTAACAGTATACGTAGATCCAAGCATAGATAAAACTTTTGACTTTTCAGACCTTATCAACCTACTCGAATATAAGCCTTTGTGATTGGATCTACTATTTTCATTGGAGATTATCTAGCTGACAATAGACTGATTTAAATGCATGAAACATTGACAGACTATAAATCAAAATGTATGTATAAATATACTATAAATAGGCTTTTATTTATATGTAGGTTGATTTTTATCTATACGAATAATTCATTACTGTAGACACATAATTATTGCTTATCTTTTTATGTAGTACTTTTACTTATATATATTTGAATTATTTCAAATTTTAAATGGGGACATAAAAAGTGTTAATCAATTGAAATCCATCTTTGAATGAGAAATATATGCGTTATTATACAATCTCTATCTGTCATAGTTGACTCAGCGGTTCATGTAATATGCAGTTAACATTCAGTCGTTCAGTTATTTGGTGACTGCAAATATAATGCTGTCTCACAACGGTATCACGCCATAGACAAATCACGTGATTCCCCGTCCAGTCCTTTTAGGTGACATCGCAAAAAAAAAAAAAAAAAAAAAAAAACGCCCTCGAACAACCCAATAAATGAGCAGCACAAAGTTTCACGACATATATGTATCACGGCTAGGAACCAAACTATGACCTCCAGGTTACAAGGAGAACAGTAAAACCACCCGACCACTGTTTTAAACTGGATAGATTCCATATTTATACGCATAAACTACTTTGTATTGTGCAGCAGGTTTTATGAATTCATTCTATGCACTTGCCTTCATTTCATCACCGTTAAGGCTTGAACGATTTTCATTTATTGTATTCATTTTTATAGTGACAATTTAATATCACAATATAAATTGTGTCAGGAAGGAAACTTTGAAAGGTTATATCTGCCATAGACTGAAAATAAACGTATTGAACACTAGCATTGAGGACTAAAAAAACGAAATTTGATTAAGCTTCCATTTTTAGAACAGCTGCCAATATTCTTTGCAGCAAAATGGTCGCGCTTTATTACATATTAATTAAATAATGAAAATATTTACTGGCCAATTATAGTGCAAATTTCTTGCATCTGAATCATATATAACTTGGATTTATTTGATACCCTTGAACTATTTCGAAGTGTTATATTTCAAGTTCAAAAGTTCAAAAGGGGTTAAAAAATCGTTATGAATTTAAGTTACCTGTGAGTGCATGTTTGAATTATTAATTTCAGTTTCATTTATTAAATCAATAATCTTGTTTTATCTATAGCCACCGCGAATGAATTAAGTACACCATTTATCGCCTTATCTTTAAATGAGTCCTCCTTTATGTCGTATATAGTTGAACAAATACAATTTAGAACAGACCGAATTAAATCTTCCTATCGCATTGTGCTTTGCAAGATATAAGCGCTCTGCTGTACTGGCGGCCGAGTGGTAAAAGCCTCCGCCTGCAACCAGGATGCTGGGATTCGACATCCGGTCATCACTTCGTAAAGTGTTCATATTGTTCTGGTATTCCCCTGCTTGATTATCCTGACAGAAGTTCCAGGACGAATTGACACAGTGTCAGGATTAATATGATGTCTCATATAGACAGAGTCCCCAATATGAAGGAAGTAATGTTGGTGGGAGGTTAAACTTAAGCATTCATATAAATACACATGAGGCGTCGTCAGGAAGGGTGCCGCTCTGTGGCCAAGTGAGCACAATCCCAAACGCATTATCACTTGTTAGAAGAGCATCCATTCATGTTTGGTTATCTATTTTATTGTTATTTGACTAGAAAAAAAAAATCAAATTCAAAACGACAAAAAAAAAAAAAAAAAAAAAAAAAAAAGTTCAGGACCTTATGAATCATATATATATGTATGTATGTAGTATTATTATTTTACAATAATGCTTGCAGTTATGTTCTTTAATGGATGTTAATATTTTTTTTGTTTTCAATTTCAGTCCAGGGTTTTTCCTATTTGCGGGTTATAGAATTATTTAACATATACATAAGTTCAATAGTAGTTATAACCATTAGTAAATAGTTATTGCTATTTTAAAAAATAATCACATAAAGTGAATTCCCAAAATTATCATGTATTTAGTATCATCGGACTGAATTTGTTAAAATTTAAATTCTTTGCATTTAAATGTGTCCTTCATTTTGACACAAACCTTTGAAAAAGGAGGTAATACTCTACAGCAGGAAAGTTTCACTACGTATTAAGCGTAATTTGGTCGAGTTTTCAGACTTGTTAAGCTCGGATTAAAGTGTTAAACATTAGCTTTAGTTGTAACCTCCTAATCACCGATTGCAATGCGTTCTGGTTTCATTGAGTATATCATTGAGTATTTCATTGAGTATATCATTGAGTATTTCATTGAGTATTTCATTGAGTATTTCATTGAGTATATCATTGAGTATATCATTGAGTATATCATTGAGTATATCATTGAGTATTTCATTGAGTATTTCATTGAGTATTTCATTGAGTATTTCATTGCGTATTTCATTGCGTATTTCATTGAGATTTCATTGAGTATATCATTGAGTATTTCATTGAGTATATCATTGAGTATGTCATTGAGTATTTCACTGAGTATTTCACTGAGTATTTCATTGAGTATATCATTGAGTATTTCATTGAGTATATCATTGAGTATTTCATTG
>CM037780.1:50937715-50987715 GCA_021229015.1 Solen grandis
AGTATATCATTGAGTATATCATTGAGTATTTCATTGAGATTTCATTGAGTATTTCATTGAGTATTTCATTGAGTATATCATTGAGTATATCATTGAGTATTTCATTGAGTATTTCATTGAGTATATCATTGAGTATATCATTGAGTATTTCATTGAGTATTTCATTGAGTATTTCATTGAGTATATCATTGAGTATTTCATTGAGTATATCATTGAGTATATCATTGAGTATTTCATTGAGTATATCATTGAGTATATCATTGAGTATTTCATTGAGTATTTCATTGAGTATTTCATTGAGTATTTCATTGAGTATTTCATTGAGTATATCATTGAGTATATCATTGAGTATTTCATTGAGTATATCATTGATTATATCATTGAGTATTTCATTGAGTATATCATTGAATATTTCATTGAGATTTCATTGAGTATTTCATTGAGTATTTCATTGATTATATCATTGAGTATTTCATTGAGTATATCATTGAGCATTTCATTGAGTATTTCATTGAGTATATCATTGATTATATCATTGAGTATTTCATTGAGTATTCATTGAGTATTTCTTATATCGAACGAATAAAAAAATTTTTGAATTAAGATATCATAGAACTTTAAAATTTAAATCGAAAGAAATAATGCTCTTGTAAACTGCTAATGTTTTACTTACACGTTTAATGACTTTCATAATGAAAATAGGTACTTATATTGGTTCACAACAGTGTCAGATGTTTTAATTTTAATAGAATACCAAGAGATATCACAAGTACTTGTGGTAGAGTGAATGGCAAGTGTTCGAAACATGTTATGCCTATTACGGTACGAATAGGTTATGCTCTCTACTTATCGTATTGGTCAAATGGGCATATAGTGATCGAATAAATACATAAAGTGATTTTCAATGTTGAAATTTGAAAATAATTAATTTTGTTTAAAATCCATAAAATATAAGAGCATGCATGTATACACCATGACTTACATTGATTAACGACTCATTTTAAAACCTCTTCCCGACTATATTCCAGACCATGTATTCCTATAGCATCTTTTTTAAGTTTAAGTTTAAGAACATATTGGGACTTAAAACCTATATGCATTAAAACTGTAACTGATGTTTGCTTGTTTGCTTGGATTTTATCCACTGACAGTATTTCAATCATTGGGGGACTTCAGTCAAAATGATACATATAGCGCTGCATTGTAATCCACGTTCAAAATAAAACAATTCTCAATAGAGAAATGGGTTATATGAATATTGTACATACATAAATTTAAGTAGAGCTTAAATGCAAAAAAAACCTACATTGCTGGAAGCTTCTTGTATCCATTGGAAAAACTTTCCCTTTGGCGCACCATACTGGTGTGTGTTGACACTACATGCACCATTGCTTTCCTGATCCACTCTAACTCTCACAAATGAAATTTATAATTTCATATTTTATTCCATATATCCGGTGTTTTCCATAACTTATCACAAATCTGTATTGACATTTCACTGAACATTCATATTTAACTTTAATATTTGACCCGAAGAAAGTCTACCATTGAAAAATTTACTTTTCTTTGTTTGAAAACATACGCATTGACATTAATTAGCTCTTAAAAGCATGCTTCATTTGTGAGGAACATATCATATTTTGCTTTTATATCATGGATTTGTCGTTACAGATAGTCTCTCGTACCGATATATATATGCGCTCAGTTTACATCTCGGATTTCACAACAAAAAACTTCGAACAGAAAGTCCTGTTTGACTTCTGGAAACGAGCCGATGAAGTATACCACGGCATAAACATAGTTAAAGACAGTGTTGTAAATACAATAGCGTTAATGTTCCCAGCAGAAAGCGTACAAACTGTTTTGTATTAATGAACAAATTGTCTCTATTAATCTCAAATATTTCTTACTTTTTCATACAGAAAAAATGTTCAAACAGAATGATTAATATCCAATAGAATTTTCTATCCCGGGTGCGCCGTTATATTAGTAGTTTAATTTCCACATCAGATTCAGTTATTCAGTCGCACCTTACCATGTCTTCAACAAACTCAGATAAAAATAAAAACACAGACGCAGGTAGCACTTTCCTTTTTTAAGTGTTGAAACGTCCTATTATTTTAGCAAGTGGCTTCGAACTTCACGGAGAATGTTTGCAAACGATAGATGTAACGTTAAAACACTTTGCAAAATGTTCACATGAGTACAAGTCAAACAGTTATCCACTATTAAAACGTAAATCCGAATAATAAATATTTTTCACTTCAAAAGGCAAAATTGGATATGACCATGAAATTGTTAGCTCAGAATATTTTAACTCAAACCAATAAGAGAGTGTTTTCACTTTGACCTGATTGTACCTATCTCCCAACCACGTCTTGTTCACTTTAGCGGATTTATTGTGATCCGCAAAAAAGTCTTGACTGATCCTTATGCAATTTTGTTTTGTCCTCTTTAAAAGGCGGTCGCATTTATGAATAATCCTATTACTTTTCCATATAAACATGTGATTTATTACCCGCGTCTTTAGACCACAAACAATGGTCTGGTATGATTATTTATTTGAGTAAATAATATTCCAAAACGGCGTTGCGGTAATTCAATAAATGTTCCATTCACATATCCATGCCCAAATGTGATTTACTCACCGTTATAAAACACAAAGTTTTATTATTTCAATTTATCAAATTTCACCAATACAGGCCTCCACCTGTGATCTCATCGGTTATGAAGATAAAGGTTATATTGTGAACGATTTTCGACTTAATTTTAAACAAACAAATCGTTTCATTTTCTTCAACTTCATGTGTTTAATGTGTCTATGAATATGTGTGCATATATTCCATTTATAATTCTTTTCTTCTATATGTCTATTAGAAAATGTGTATATATTGGTGCAATTGTTTTAATATCCGTTCTTTGCTGTGAATCTCCATCGCCGGCTGTTATAAACAACTAAGTACATTAAAGGATAAATTAATCAAGGATGTGAAGATTTGATTGTTTCACAAGTCACATAGTCCTTGTAAAACTAACTGGAAAATCCTGACTTGTTCTTAAACATTGCTTTAATCTGAGAAACATCAACCTCCTCACACACTGAATGTGCATTATCCTTTCTTTGTTGGAGCGATATCTCCACATAAACCTCTTGGAAAATGGTCTAGTTTAACAACACGATCATCAAATAGAGTTTTCATTCCTTTTCTTTTTTTTGCGTCTCAGTAAGAGCGTTTATGGCAATCCAAAAGCCCTCAACCACTTTATCTTTATACCATTATATCCAAATTGATTGACAAAAATAATCATGGCTCTCATGTAAGAGGAGTCTCTCACGCAAAGGAAACATTGTGCCGCCCCGTGCATTTTTCAGAATGCTCTCAATACGTAACAATCAATCACTCAATCGAATTTCATACTCGCAGATGTCACATGAACCTAACAATATAAGTAGTTTGAAAGAATTAAACGTCAATAAATTGCTTCAACGCTCATCGGGAGCTAGGTACCTTATCGATCACCGAACAACGAGCAACAGTTAAACTCCAGCTATGTAAAAGCATCTAAACACCTACGGGGTCCATCTATCAATTTTTTAGAGGCATGCAGAGACAATACAACCCATTTGGTCCCGTACAACGGGCTTGCTTTTGGTGGTAGTGGTTAAATTTGCCTGTTGAGCTTTACAAGGATAAGATAAAAGGCTTTAAAACGTCATAAAATTGATGATATGTCTAAGGTTCCGGTCCCGACGAGAACCAATAATCGTGAACTTGACCTTAGTTTGACAATCACCGTTATCTCGAACCCTTGTGTCTGCCTTTGAGTACGAAAAGCACAGTACAACAAAGTGCATGTGAACACATATGCATAAAGCAAACAAATTAATCATCCTATTTTTACACTTTATTTGATCGATCCTTTGAATAAGAAAAGACACAAAGGTCATGTGATAAATCCAACATATATAGAAAATAAACTAACCACAGGAGATGGTGAAAGTAAATGAACAAAGAAAATCCCCCAAAAACATGGAAACAAGGCATTACATAAAATAAAAATATACCAACAGTTACCGCTTTGGAACATTACTTTATATTTTCTGTATCAAGGGCGTTCAAAATAATAATGATAAAAATGTAAGCTCAATGCGGGTATCACAAGTCCTTCTGGGTTTGTTTTTTTAACATCTTAATAATTGGTCATTAAATTCGGCAGAATGCACAACAGCTGCTTAGGTAGAAGGTTGAGGCCAAAAAAGGATATGAAATAAATTCTGTATGACACTATTTAGGAAGTTTATAAATTTATTTACAGCAACTGTTAAATGTGCTTTGTTTTGTACCTCAGGTTCAACCAATTTATGTGAAAAAATTTATCCACTATACCATTCAACAAAGTCAAATAAGCCAAAGCTATCAATATTTTCGAAATTAAGAAGATAGTATTACATCTATCTATGTCATGAAAGAAAGTCATGATGTGAAGGGTCAATGTCACTGTTACTAAATATAGACTTGTTGAATAGACTTGTTTGCTAGCTGTTGTATGTAACGAGAGGATAAAAATCAATCACAATGCATTTAAATAAGCAATTTAAAACATTCTTTTTTTCTTTAGGTCAATATCGAGACCTGGAAAATTCTAAGGTAATGTTGTTTCAATATATAAGGAGTGATTTTGCAATCATTTATCAATTATAGTAAAATATACAATCTGCATGTAAGAACAGGACGGTCTAATATAGATACACAATAAATAAATATGATATCATAGATCACATTTCTTGTTTATAGATAGCCGCGTGATATTGGACAGAAGTTACTGTTTTGCTGCATTGAGCTCAAACCTTTCATCGACAAGATTGTTAATGACTGATATACTGTCAATGGAACGTAAAACCCATACAAACCAGTTAACAACTAGAGATAAGGTATGTTCAATCACGCCGATGTCTGAAGAAAAGTCGGCAATAAAACACACAGGACAACAGTGACACCGTTTTGCAATATTCTTTCGAGATGTCCTGACTAAACGACGAAGACATATTTATTTATCTCTTAGTCCTTTATTGAATCTACGACAGTGAAATGTTATTGACATAACTAAGCTTTTGTGATAAGGTTAAAGTAAAACTATTTTCACTTAAATGAAACACAGACCGAATGGACGTGTCAAGGGGCAATAACTTCAACAACTTCACTGCTACCTATGCAAAGTTATTTCCGCGACCATGATGAGTTCGGACCCTTCTCAAGTGCTTTCAAGTGGCTTATGTCGAGTGATGATCTTTGGCCTTTTAAGGGATTTTGGCAGTGTAGCTAATATTTCAATTTAAAGTGCATAGCATATAGGCTTTCACTATATAGAGAGTCAACAATTAAAATGGCAGGGCCGGATTTTAGAAAGAACCTGTCGCAATTTATGGCTATTGTATGTAACACCCGATTTGTTTAAACTAAACTTACTCGAGTAAATATATGGACGTAATTGTTTGTATAATTTAGGGAAAGGAGGTACGGAAAAAGTTATGTCGTGCAAATCAAAAGTATAAGCATTTTTCATTTTAGGGACTGATAAGAAACTGCCTGGTATTAAAAACGGAGAATAAAGACACAGGAGGGGAGCTAATTTATTATAAAGCTGAGTATAATAAGATTTTTTTCAAAGGTTTAAGGCGAGTATTATTAGTGTGGTCGATAATCATATGTAGAGCTAAATATCCATTTATATACATTTTTCATGTTCAACTATATTGTGTATATAAGTCCAATAACGACAAATACTTGACTTTGGAAAGTTATTTTAGCAGTTTCTAAGACAACATTGTCGGCACAAGCTCAATCTTCATTTTTCGGCCGTAAGGCCGTTTATTTTCACCCTGACTTCCTGTATCACACAGTAATGAAGCGGAATAAAATTAGGCTTTTCATTGGTTATAATATACTTTGCTAAATTGGTCATTGTAAAATTAGTCAAAAGAAAGGAGTTTCAGAAACGAGTTCTTTAGATATCTGTTTGTTTTAAAAGTTGAAGTCTTCTTCCCCTGCGAACAATTTGTCCCGTATATTACGAGTACGACACTGCACCCTTTTAAGGTAAACTGAAAGAGTAGAACGCTAAAAAATAGGAAACACATAGATTTCGGAATTGATTGACCCTGACAGATCCTATATTCAACAAAAACGTAACATCCGGTTTCGGTTTGTAGGCTTGTTTTAAGGCTGTAATGTAATGAAATTGGACTCTAGCTAGACGCTATTGTTACATTTTTATTGTTACTAACCTATTATAGATACAATAAGATATTATAACAAGACCGTTGCATTAGTTATGCAACGTCTGTCTCAGTTGTGACTGTCGTTAACACAAATGTTTGTTATTATATAATACATATGTTTACTGTCTAGCTGGCTGGTAACCAGCCAATATATAAGCTGACCGGTCAAGGGTCTTGCAGAGAGAGATCTGGTTAGATACCTAGGAGGAGATATTGTGGGATACCTAGAGAGATCTTGTTAGAGCCTCGAGACCCGACCATGGGCTAGGCACGTTACATGGCAGCGCTCAGTCTGAGTGGGCCATAACCTGTCATGCTAAATAAAGTGTATAAAGACCAAGAAGGCTACTTGTCTTGAATACGGCCATTATACGACAGTAAGTGCCTACCAAGATTGTACAAATTATTTGGATCCGTGGTATTTCAAGGAGCTGCACTGACATAGGAATTACACAACTATTAAACCAACAACAAAATCTTTTACATGTTAAACCATTCAGACACAAATCATCAAGCTGGTTACCACGGCCGAGTATCTTTTTTAAAGATATATCTTGTTTTTCTTTAACTTTGGCTGAAAGTTAATGAGGAAACAAGACTCATTCCAAACTTCTTCTCTCTTTAACGTCTGATTAGATAAGAGGATATAATAATGGTATAAATATATGATTAAGGTAGAAGACCAAAACAAAAGATTTAGAATAAATCTTCTAACAAGATCCAAAAGTATTTATATTTTTCTCCATGACTTAAATTGGATTCCTTTACTCAATGATTATACATCATGGGTTGCTAATACGTAGAGCAAAGCACTGCTTTTCATTAGGGGAAAAAGACTAAGACATACATACCACATAACAAAGAATAATTCCTACGTTTGGTGATTATGGAAAACAATTGTTCTGTTTATGTTTTAAATATTTATGATTTGGTTAAAGTTCCGCATATGGAAAACCAGATGTCCAATATGGACGTATTCATTTTGACCTTGACCGCTTGGCGTGACCTTGACCGTTTCTCAACAGACCTTGGTCAGGATCCTGCACACCGACTCATCATGAAGAACAACTGTACCAAGTTCTTAATTATATCTCCATACATGATAAAGTTACGGTCTTGGAAAAAAAAAATGACGGCCATTCGCCCACTCGCCGTTCATCATACAATATATAACCAGGTAACCATGACTAATAGCATTTATCTTATGGTTAGAAGCCCTGAAAATCGAACAATATGCATATATAGCACATATACGGCTCTGTAACAAACATACAAACATGACGCCTGTCACGGACGTCTTCAATGCGGAGGGTATATTTTTATACACATGTTATGTCACCAAGTATATAACGTATTTTACTTTCAGTATTAAGGTAAATAAGTACACCGGTAAAGTGCAGTCTTTGTTTGAAGAATGCAGTGGGGTACAAAGAACACGTAAACATTCGTCATGGAGGGTTACACAATGTCGGAAATGTCAACTTTTAAAGTAGCAATAAATCTTCAAAAAATAAATATAGCGATTCAAATAAATCGAGCTGAAGGTGATTGCGATAGCAAACGAGATTGTGTTTAGATTTAGCTTTTACGAAGGAAAGTCTTTGGGTGAAATTGATATCAAAGATAACATGTGTAGTTCCAAGATTGTTTTTTTCGGTTGGCCCGGTGTCAGGATGATGTGACTGGGTGTAGTATCATGCTACTTGTCTACGTGCCGGCGTAATATCGCAATAAGGCTGCCTCATAACGTTTTACGTACACTGGCGGAAATTGGCGGAAATAGCCGAGAGTCACTAGAGTTGCCTGCCGTGTGTCAGTCGGAAGCTAATTTGAACAAACATGTACCACTTTGATCGATAATTGCGACAACCTGGCTAGGCCTGGAGATGTATTAGAAAATAAACAAACATTATTTACACTGCCAAAAATACTCATTGATAAAATTATTCCATTCAATTACCATTGTGTTGTTCAAATATGAAGAGGGATCGAACCCAAAGGGAGGGGTGCGATTTTCCCCGAGTTTATTTCTGTTTGCCATGTTGAGAGTCAAAGTGGTTAATTAGACATTTATTTACCCCTTAACTCGAACTTGTTTTCTTTAATGAGTAATATTAACGTATGATGCATGTAGTTGCTTTCAAAACCAGCTTGATGCAAATCATACTAAGGTTGTTTTTTTTGTTTATATAAAAAAAAAATACCTATGTCAGTTCAGATTTTTCAACTGTTTGTTTATTTATTGGGCTTTCCGTCCCACCGACAGCATTTCAGTCATTTGGAGACGGTGTCTACTTGAGACAAACAAAGCGCTGCCACACTGAAGTAGCAGCCATAAACATGTGGCATGATACCACATCCGCACCTGACACCGGGCCAACCAGTCCTGCAACTATCCTTTCTATATGCGGAGCGCCAAGCAAAGGAGCTATACCAGTACCATTTTTTACGACTTTGGTATGTCGCGGCCGGTGATCGAACCCATGACCTCCCGTTCCCGTGGGGGACACTCGGCCACCGGGACCAGTATATTTATAGATTTTCAAGTGGAGAAACCCTTCAGGCTGGCTTGCGGTTGAATCTACTGCGTTTTCAAACATTAAGTACTTTGTGGTCATTGTCCACTTGTGATTAGCTGTACGTCTTTACGTCACTATACAGCTGCGCCAGGACACTCCAAACCAACTCCGCCAAAATGCTATATTATGTCTTAGACGCGATGCAAGGTACTTTACCAAGGCAACTATTTCTAATAATTGAATGAAAAGAAATCTTAAATAATGACAGCCAGATAAAAAAAACTGCTTACCATTAAATGTATACACAAATGGTTAGTAACTAATGAACATTCTTCAAATTTTGAAAAAAAATAGAGATGTTTGATCATAAATTGCATCTTTTTACTAATGTTAAAAAAATGGCTAACTGAAGATTCTAAAGTACAACTTTAAGTTTAACTTGGTCCTATGGCACACATGATTCGAAACAGAACAGAACATAATGTTATTGACACAAAATAGCATAGGCATATTTCTAGACAAACAACAGCACATCACAAAAAACGCGATAAGGAATGGTTATAGTACATTTGAAAGCTATCGATACTAAATTAGCTTAACCTCTCTCATGTATTACTTCATAATGATTTATTTTGTAATAGTAGAATGATAAAATGACAATGATTTTGTGTAGATATGTTGATCGTCATGATAATTGGGTTAATCTGGATTAGGATTATCCGGAGGGACATGTAGTCAAGGTGTTAATCGCTCATAACTGCTTATAGTTTTCAGCATCGAATATTTAGACTACTTCAGGAGAAACAGACATACAGACGGACAAGCTATATCTGTTTTTAAGAGTAAGAAACTTATCAACATTAGAACCGACAGAAAACTGCATGTTTTCTTCAGTCTATATTCTAAAATGGCACATAAATGGAGACTTTAAAAGAATCTGCTCTGTGCTTCAAGTTTAATAAATGCTATAACAGTACTCACGTTTTTCAATGTAATGAATCCATTATTCCCGATTTTCCATAAATCATATTCGTCCTATGTTCATCTTCAATGTAAACCTGCTGATTAAAACGCACCAGCCCTCTATACACGGAGTCCGGTAACCGTTTGATTAATTACACATATATAGGTATTTATGACACCACTGGGGACGTTTTATCACCGATTTAGCTCAATCAATTTCAAAGAGTATCGTGTTGATACAATAATAGTCGGACAGTCCAAAATTATAAACGGTTGCCTTTAATCTGTATCGATATAATCATGCTGCAAACACTTTATTGATTGGCGCGGCCATGGTTTGTAATATAACGGTGTAGGAATTTTTATGTTAAATTAGTATTCAATACATGAGAGGCCTATTGTGGTTAGCTCATACTTCACAGATAAGAATTTATCTTGCACATTATTCATGTTTAAGTTAGGTGTTTAGGAAGATTTTACACTTGACAAAAATCTAGACGGTGTTTATTCAAAACATGACCCCGTCGGTGGTTTTACACTAAGTCGAAGGAAAGATCCAGTCAAATAAGACTCTACAAAGGGGACCGAAATCAATGTTTTACAAAGAACATGGATCGGTTACATTCTGAATAAAATTCGATTTGATGTAAAATAAATTCAACGAAAGGAAATCGCGTTTTGGCCATAAAGTAATGATTGGTGTTCTTCAATGTCAAATGTAGTATTCAACGCAACTCGATATAAGTCAATATCCAAATGATTGTAAACATTCAAAGTCAAATACAAAAACCCGATCGAAATTTTAGCCGATGTTAACAAAGTCGAGTTTTATTGACAACCATGTCTTTGATCAATACACTATGTTTTGATTTGACCATGTCACTCATATGTGAAGAGTTTTATGATTAAAAAGACCATGTTCTTTTAGATCAAATGATCACCCTCTTCGTCTTTTATCTGTTTGGATTAAAATTGTCGGTAGCATTTTAACCGTTTGAAAAATTGTTGATGGGATAACAAAAAGGATTGTGCATGTTTATCTATCGCATAATGTCAGGTTGACATTTTTGAGTAATTTGCAGACTCTGACAATATGAAACAGTAAAAGTGCGTCTGTCGCATGATACATAAGCCAGTCACAAAAACATGACACAAGGAAAGACTGTGTTGAATCTGTCCTCATATGCATGGTCGCTAGGTCATATTTCTACAGCAGTCCAATTATAAACGATTCTGGTATGTTGCGACCGGAGATCGAACCCTCGACCTCTCGTTCAAGAAGCCTGCAGCGGTCGTCTTGATTATCCGAACACATAATTATAGATGTGAACAAGTATATTAAATAAAAAAAATCGTATTTCTTTTGTATTAATATTCTCTATTAACCCTTTCCCTCATATAGACTCATTTTGACGCACTCAATAGGTACCACATAAAGCCTGATCTGCAGAAAACCACAGTTAAACCGTAACAAATTTATTTACAAAATCCTCATTTGCAGACCACTGAGGAGCAGCGAACAGCATAAAACCTGATCAGCCTGCGAGTTACTCGCAGGCTGATCTGGTTTTATGCTGTTCGCATAGGTCTTTTCATGGTGTCCTCTATGAGGGAAAGGGTTAAGGGAACCATTTTATCGCCAGACTACAGTAATACTGTAGTTTATATCTTCATTTCTCTTATGTAAGTTTGTTAAGAAAGGTTGAGTTTACCGGAATAGGCATTTTCTTTTGAACCCATGCCAGTTTTTCTGTTCAATTACATTTCAGATGGTCCGAAATAGTTTGCAGGGAGTCAGTACGGACCTTCGATCACTATTCATATATACTCAATTTTAAACTTGATTCGACTTTTATATGTTTCTTATGACTTCAATATCCAAACTATTTACCAGTTGTAAAGACATTTAATTACGAACGGTCATAAGGTTAACAAGACAAAGATCTAGGTCAAGTTATCACGTTTCTCCAATCTCAAAGTTTGTAAATCATAATTGATATAAGGCGGATTAGGATTTTCATTTGTTAAGACTGCAAACACTTGACTGGATATCCTACGCGATTATTCAATTCAAGTATTTCAATATTTTACAATCAATAATAAGGACAGCTTAGAACATGAACAGAACCAATCCATTTCTCAAGCATATAAACTCTCATGCCCTCACAAAACATCCAGTCTTACTAAGAAATTAAAATATTGTATTTACTTATTTATTTGCTTGGCTATAAGAAAACAGAACAGAACAGAATCTTTACTGTTTGACCTAAGCGTAAACCGCTACTCACCTTTTTCAATCATAATACAGTCAATAGTATATATAAACGAAGACAAAGCAAAAAAGAAATCAATTCATTTTAGACCCGTGAGAATGTTCGATTACGTTTTTTTTTGTTTTGTTTTTTTTATGCCTTGACACAGAGTATTGCTCCTCGACCATCCGTCTGTTTAAGGTCCCACCGACAATATTTCGGTCAATAAGGGAGGTTTTTATGTATATAATAGATAAAGTAATGTCTCATTGAGACATCATTAAACAAGTTTCACTTTTCTGACCACTGTCATAACGGATCCCTAACTCATTCAGATTAGTCGCTCTATGATAACATAAAATCATTAGAAGTCGTTGATATTAAATTTTGGTGAATCTGTGATGAAGATTTAAATAACAATCGACTTTTGTCCACCACGCCACGCACCCTATATCACAGATTTACAGACACGGGGGAGAAAAATAAAATCGGTTCGTTGAATTTTCTTATCATTTCTTTACTTGACGTTATCTATTTATGAAACTTTTATGACCAACATTACCAGGTCATTTTGAGTATTTAATTAATTCATTTATTTATTTTGTAATGGCTTGCAATCATTTTCTGATTACTTCTACCAATAATAAATTAATAATTTCAGCTTTGTGATATCATCAAAATATTTTACTTAAAACGCAATTTCATACCCATTTAACACATTTCACCAGTTTTTTTTTTATTTCCCCGCGTATATTCAAGCAATGATAAAAACAATCAATTCCAGGCCAACTCAAAGAAATAAAAACTAATCAAAGCCTAAAAAAAGACTATACTTTGAAATGACAATGTTAACAGTAAAAGAAATTACATTTAAGGCTTTGCTTACTGCATTTAATGAAACAGCAGCTATTAAGAAATAACCTGGGTCTGCCTCTGCAAATTAAGTAACACAAACCGGACCCATCACTATAGGCGATCCCGATATACCGGAGGTGGTATTATCTTGATATCGGATAAACTCATTTACGAAGTTATAGACATAAACAAAGCTTTATCCTTTAAACCATTGGGAGCTTCTGTTTAAACATCTTGTTTGCACGTCCTCTTTTGATCTAAGCCATGATTTTACGGGTCTCTACATTTGTTATGTTTTACATAGCGAGAGATCTACTCGCATTATCACAAAAGAGTGCAAACGTATTTAAAACAAATATAGGTGGAGGCATTGAGAATAAATACTACAATACAGATTTACCGATTGGCAGTTGCAGACCCTTCGAAATCTCAGAGTAGATAACTGACTGGCAGGACTATAGTTAAACCCTCAATAAATCATTAAAACAAATACATCAAAATTGTTTAGCACACATGGTAATCTGCATCAGAAAAAAATAATCAAATAGTAGTTCGGACGTCACCTTTGTGTCTTCAACCACCAACACAACAGTAGGTTTCTGACAGTAAGCAAACAACAAAATATCAATGAAAAATTAATGAGATGTAAACTTAAATTAAATAAAGCTATGTGTCAAGAGATAAGTTATCAGAGTAGAGAATGTGTTTTTCTTTTTAACATTTAAATATATATTTTCTTTTTCGGAGATTCGGAAGCATGTTTTTATAATTCATACTTCAGTTCTTGAAACCTAGGTGGTTTAGAAAATTTATAGCACAACAGGGCTTAGACCCGCGACCTAGGGATCCGTAAGTCTACGAAGACTAGCACCGGACCGCAGCCCCCTTATTGTTAAAGCGCCAATCTATAGCTCCTGTGAAGGACAACATTGTCAAGTAAGATACTTGAAAAAAAAGAGGACTTTTCCGCTTAAATATAGCCTTTTTTTTTAAATTTGGGTTTTATCAGCCTGGCCAGCTTAATATGCTAAGATATTTGATACCGGTTTCAAATTTCTATCTCAATATACCCATACAACTTCTTAACAAAGTGGCTAGACTAGTTCTTTTTTTCTTCTGTTAATTTATTTCGAAATTTGTAGATTTAAACGTTATCATCTGAATACCCTACCTTTTGTAGACTTCGTTTCTTCTAAATAGCTAATCTGTTAATTAATAAACATGACTATTTCGTATATGATAAGTAAACCTACTGTACACCATGCATAAAAAATTAAATATAACTAACCATGTAGTAATAGTTAACCCTTTCCCTCATAGAGGAAACCATGAAAAGACCTATGCGAACAACATAAAACCAGATCAGCCTGCGAGTAACTCGCAGGCTGATCAGGTTTTATGCTGTTCGCTGCTCCTCAGTGGTTTGGAAATGAGGATTTTGTAATTAAATGTGGTATGGTTTAAGTGTGGTTTTCTGCAGATCAGGCTTTATGTGGTACCTATCGAGTGCGTCAAAATGAGTCTATATGAGGGAAAGGGTTAAATGATGTTTATTGGTACTACTCGAACCTAGATCGAGGTTTATGATAACATCCCTATCTTAATCATACTGTGAAATCAATGATTGTCGTGGGACACTAATTTTCGTGGATTTCGTGTGACGAGTTTTTTTTTCTATCCACGAAAATTTACACCCACGAAAACATTCATCTTACGGAGCAAACGTTTTCAAGGAATTGAATCCACTAATAATTGTACCCATGAAAGTTCATCAAGGACATGATCAACGGAAGTTAATGTCAACGAAAATTAAAATTATTACAGTATAGAAAAATTTAATGACTTAATAGCTTTTAGACATCATATTGTTATATGCGAATTCAGTTAACGAAATATTTTTCATTTATGTATTGCACTCATGCAAAATTTTAAAGATTAAATAATCACTTCGATATCAGTGTACGTAATATATATCAGATAAGTGTGTATCATGTTTGTCACCGTGGTCACAATAGCCGTAATGTTGTCATTATAAATACATTTACAGTCTAAATTAGATGTTCATGTAATTACAGGTTATTTCACTTGACGTGTACGGCATTGCAACAGTATGAGAAATAGGTACAGAAGTATACTTCTCTGTTGAAATTGGACTGAGGCGTCCTTTACGTTTCCCAAGCGTTTGATTAGAAGTACGTTTTAAATTATTATGCATGCATAAATAACGATATCATTAAACTATTCAATATTTATCATAAATATTTAGCAACGTAAAAATACCAAAATGTCAATATGTAAATAGTAACTATATGTACAATATGTATATAAATGAGTTGTATATAAATGAGATTGAACAATGGTTTGTAGTGATACAGATCAAGTCTAACTGTCCCAATTGTACGCGATGCGATTACTTGTTATTCCCGACTTATTAAATGAGGGTCAGTCCTTGGGTGGGTGACTGCCAGTCCCGCTGTAAAGCAGCAGGTGTGCCTCCAGTTCTCTGATAGGGACAGATTACCACGAGTCTCTCTCTGGACGTAATGGGCAGATGGTGAAAAGAAACTAGTCTTTAGTCCAATATAATTGCCATGGAACTGAGACAGTTTTAGTGCGATGTGGTTACTTGCTTATCCAGACCTGCGAAGTTAAGCATCGTTGTGTAGGGTCAGTTCTAGCAGCCACTTGTACTTGGCGACCATTTTTACATAACAGCAACTTGTACAAAAAGCAGTTACCTATACTTAGGAACCACTTGTGCTTAGCAGTCACTTGTACTAACCAGTCACTTGTACTTGGCGACCATCTTTGCATAACAGCAACTAGTACAAAAAGCAGTTACCTATACTTAGGAACCACTTGTGCTTAGCAGTCACTTGTACTAACCAGTCACTTGTACTTGGCAGCCATCTTTGCATAAAAGCAACTTGTACAAAAAGCAGTTACCTATACTTAGGAACCACTTGTGCTTAGCAGTCACTTGTACTAACCAGTCACTTGTACTTGGCAGCCATCTTTGCATAACAGCAACTGTACAAAAAGCATTACCTATATAGGAACCACTTGTGCTTATCAGCCACTTGTACTAACCAGTCACTTGTACTTGGCACCCATCTTCAGTCACTTGTACCAACCAGTCACTTGTACTTGGCAGCCATCTTTGCATACCAGAAACTTGTACAAAAAGCATTTACCTATAGATAGGAACCACTTGTGCTTATCAGCCACTTGTACTAACCAGTCACTTGTACTTGGCAGTCACTTGCACTAAGCAGCAACTTGTAACTGGCAGCCACTTGTACAGCAGTCACTTGTGCTTTGCAGTCACCTATATTTGAAAGCCACTTGTACTTAGCAGCCACTTGTACTTGACAGCCACCTGTACATATCAACCACTTGTACTTAGCAGCCACTTGTACTTGACAGTCATCTGTACATATCAACCACTTGTACTTAGCAGCCACCAGGACCAATCGGCCACTTTCTTGGTCTGACCGCTCAAAGCAAGCTCGACTATATATGAAAATAATGTTCGCTAATCTTGTTTGTTCTCTGGTAAGATATTAAAAAACGCCCCCATTTTAAGAATATGCCAAAGTTATAAATTGTTATTATAGAAGATATTTCATAAAGGACTAAAAGATAAAAATCAATTTGTTGAAATGTGATCTCTGAATTGAATATTCAAGTGTTCGGTTCCAGGTCAAACTCAATCATTTTTGTTTGCACGAAGGTCAGATATGTTCAAATCCTATTAAAATTCTATACTAAATATATACTTAAAACGCCCTTTATCTAGATGAAGAGAGAACATGATTAAGCCAATTAACAAAGAAAATGATTTAATTGTCACAAATGTATTCAAGCTGATAGTTAAAAATTGCCTGACAACCGCTTGCTTCGAGATATTTATTTTAATTCTGAATAATCGCAGATTTATCCAATAATTTGAAAATAATTTATTTAGTAATTGGAAACTGATCATGGTTGAAAACAGTTTTAAGGACGATAAATATTGCTGAAAATTATCAGTATTACTGTTTTCATATATCAAAAGTTAAGACCTACTTTGACACAGTACAATAAGATTTATATCATTGAAATGTGGTGCCTCCGTGGTCGAGACTCAGTCACTCACTCAGCCCCTCGCCGCGTGGGTTCGAATCCCGGCAGGGTCATTCGGATTTTCATGTGAGGAAGCCTTCCAGCTGGCTTGCGGTTGGTCGGTGGTTCTACCCGGATGTCTCCGTGCATTCGGGGTCTTCCTCCATCTGTAATTAGCTGGACGTCGCTATATGACTGAAATACTGTCGAAGCGACGGTAAACTCAAATAGTCAGTCAGTCATTGAAATGTAGTAAGGAAGTGGATAGCAAAAGAATAAGAAGAAAAGATAGACGACGACGATGATGAGGACTACAATAATGACACACAAGAAGAAGAAGAAGAAGAAGAAGAAGAATACTATAATGAAGAATAATACGACCTCGACGAAGACGATGATTGTGATGATGAGATTGACGACCATAAGAACGCTGATGATGATGATGATGATGATGATGAAAGGAATGCTGACCTCAAAATGTTTCGAAACGACATGTTTTGGCAACTTCTGTTGAAACACACACACACACTTTATAAGTTTCATGCATGACTAAAGTCAACACTTATAATTGTATATCAATTATATCAACGGCGGAAAAATATATTTATTTTTTATGTACATTTTGATGAACAAATGGCTACTTACCTTTTGAGGTCTGCTTGAAGATCCACAATCCACCTCGGAAAATGGATACAAATCTAGTAGCCTGACGACGTTCTGAGGAGAACAAAATGTGTCTATGTTTGCTCTCTAACGGGTACTAAGCAGTTCCGCAAACACCAACCAAGTTTACCGCCAACACTGGGAACATCAAGTTAACGTCTGAAGTGACCGTATATGTCATCCAAAACTGAGCTCCTGTTTAATCATTTGACGTTTCTTCCAGATGAAAGGATTGCTTCGACAGTGCACTTATATTCCATCAAATCTGCTCCTTGCTAGATTATAAACTGATTATGTCTTGAGTTTATCAATTATTTAAAAACGCACAGTCGAATACCATTCATGTCATTAGAATTGAATTGGCATGTTAATTGATTAAGTCTACTAATTTTAATTAAACTTGTAACACGCTTAAATAAAATTCACTGGGGGTTTCATATCAGTGAATGCAATATAAATGTTTACCTCTTTCTTTGGTAGTCCTTAAATAACATATACATTGTTTTCTTTTAATCAATACACTTGGTTGCAATGTTTAAACATATTTACATTAATCCGAGAGTGGACGGATTAAACTATGAGATCAATGTGAGATAAAAATTACGTTATAAATCACGACGACAGGCTTCCCGTTTTCCATGTATAAACGCACGTTTATTAAAACATGTTTACTTCAGCATCTATATAAACCTTGGTCACATATATGAGTAGATATCGCTATCTCAAAGTCAAAGTCGCAGACGTAAATCGTGCAGTCTGTCCAACCGACCTTGAGACTAAATCCATATACGTACATACCTCTTTAGAAACAGAAGTATCCTTGCTACAAGTTAACGGTTTAGCAATTGGATGTCTATGAAAAAGGTATTCATATTAACTGAATCTCATTATCTTACTGCCAACATTCAAATAGCTGATTTTTCACACTGTTTGATTTTGTAATGGTGTACCACTTAACATAAAAACTCTGGCCTTTTCTATTCATGGTTAAAACGTCATTCATAAATTAGCTGAACCCAAAGTTGTTGTATTGTTTCGAATGATATATGATATAGTCGTTAAAGTGTATAATCAGATCGTAGCTTTTGAAACTAGTTATATTGTTATATTATAGTTATTCGACATTTCATTATGCAGGTCTGTTTGTCGATCCATAGCTTGATAGTCGATCCATAGCTTGATACTTTTAATAGGTCTATATGACCATTCTGGATTCTCCAGTTACATGGGCATTGATCTGGCACGCGATGTATCGGAACATAGACGTACATAAATAATCAAATTTTATCAGCCTACAGGGCATATGTTAGCACGTGTAATTAACTAATTACAGCAAAAATAACGCATATGTGATCATGACAGCAACTCATATGCAATTCTTACATACTACATGATACTTAGCGTAGTTTTCCAGGTATACTTTTTACCAGATTCATCATCTTCTTCTATTTTGCCGGTTCCAGTCTCTATCTTGGCTCGATAATTGTCATAGAGGAGTTTCTAATCCTTCCATAGTTATCTAGTCTGTTCTTAAATGTATGTATTGTTTTTGCATTTACGGCTTTTTGATGTACTTGGTTTCAAGATTTTTGCCGATCTCATCATAATGGATTTTTTTTCACGGGCTTGTGTCACATTTTCAAAGAATCACTTCTCGTGCTATTTCTTCCTTCATTCCTACGTCTTTATAATATTCCTTGCGTTTTTGTCATGGATTCCAATGTACAAATTTGTATATTTCTATCATATCCCTCTCACTCTTCTGAATGCTAACATTGGTAGTTTCAATCTGTTGAGTCTCTCTCGATTTTCAAGATCTTAAAAACTGGATTCTGCTTTGTTGCCCTCCTTTGTACATCCCCAACTCTCTCTCTCTCTCTCTCTCTCTCTCTCTCTCTCTCTAAGAAATTCGAAAATGAGTGGTGACCATACTGAGATTGATATACCTTCTAACTAAATGCTTAAAAAGTGGTTTGAAGCTCTTTTTTTTCCGTCTTAGAACTTGAAAGAACTACGGATGACTGCAAAAGTACTATTGAATTCCTTTGTTTTTATGTTTATATGTTCTTCAAATTCTAGTTTTCGCACTGATATCTTTCTTTTTTGTGTTTTCCTTTTGTTATTTCTTTCCCTACCAATTCACACGAATTTTCATTTTCTTTTTTTCGAATATGCACATGTTTACATTTTTTAAAGGGTGGAATCTGCTCCTGTTTGATAGAATATCAAGATCATCTTATAGTTGCTTGCAGAATTCTTCTTTTGATGAAATCTGATAGATTTTAGTATCATCAACAAAGAGGAACGCCTGTGAGTTTACTCTTTTGCGAAGATAGTTGATGAAGATGACGAACTGTGTAGGCCTGAGGATAGAACCCTGTGGAATTCCGGACTCTACTGTTTTCCAATTATATGTTTCAACAATTTTTTTAATAGATAAATAGATATTTTATTTTTCATTTGTAACTTATTCATAAAGAATTTCATTACATTCACAATGCAGTCATTCATATAATACATGCATCACGTGACGGTATACAAAATGATTTATTTCAAAGCAATAATAAATTTAAAAAAAATATATATTTTCGAAGAAACATTAAAATTACATCTTTACTATTTGTTTACGGTTGTTGTGAAAAGCTTATGCCAAACATCGCCTATGCAACGATGGCAACAACATATGTGTAACAAACATTATAGGTGCAATAATGGCAGGCAGCAAATTTGAAATCATGGCATCCTCACATGTGTAATGATGGGCAGCAGCACATGTGTAATAATGACAAACATCATGATATCCATTAAATAATAATGAAGGAAAAAGAGAGTAGAGTAAAATTTCACTTTTGTGACATATATAAAAACAAGAGTGCCATGATGGATCTTGATCGCTCACCAGAGTACATAAGCTTATTTAAAGCCATTCAAATCACTTTATATTACTACTTTCAGCAGTAACCACATTCAATTTTCAGGTACAAAGAATTCTTAAGTTATTCAATCATCTAGGGACCGTGTTTTTCATGAGACCAACTTTATTTAGTAATAATGGTAGACAGTTATGAGGTGACAATTTATGCTAAAGGAAATTATATTCTGGCCATTGGCTTCATGGAAGAATTCTGAAACTTTCTGTATAGAGTATATAAGAAATTAGCCGACCCCCTTAGGAGCCTCATTTTCCAAGGGATCATCCTTCTTTAAGCAATTATGGTAGAGTAATGAGGTAATCATTTGTAACAAAAGAAATTAAACTTTGACCATTGGTTTCTAAGGAAAAGATTTTTGAAATGTTTAAAGTAATATTCTGTTAGTTCACATTGCAACCAGAGTTCTGCATGGGTCACTTTCACTTTTATGAAGGGCTACCCAAGGATCATTCATGCCAGGTTTCATCAGTTCTTACCCAATGGTTACAGAGCAGATGTCGTTTTAAGCAAATTATTGACGACGCACGACAGGTGATCACAATAGCTCACCTTGAGCACCTGGTGCTCTGGTGAGCTAAAACTATATGCAGAATAACACATAAAGTTTAGCAACTTATTTGCAAAGGGTCCATATATAAAATGAATCATTATCAACAAAATCTTGGCTGTAGTAAATTTGAAAAAGAAAGAAAGACAACTCTTTTTTTCTCTCCCCCCCCCCCCCCGTTTTTTTGTGGTCCCTACATCGGAGTCCCCGTAATAGGTGCAGTAGAGGTCGGGATATGTCCTAAAATGACCTTACAATGTTTGTTAAATACATATATCCGATGAGTAAATATAACATGTATAATAACATAGAATTATCAATTTCTAATTAAGATAATTATCGTTTAGGGGCATTTTAAATAGTTTGTGCTTTAAAAGCATGGTGAAATAAAAGAAAGACAACTCTTACATTCATACATATTTCTTTGTCATGAGTTCAATTTACTGAGATTATTACAAATTCTCTAAAGTTTGGGCATACGTATCACATAATTATCAGGACTAGTAATGAAAAAAAATATTTAAAAAAGGAGATAAAGTCTGAAGTTTCTGCTCATTCAATATCGTCAATGAGTTGAGATTTATATTGTTTTTTAAAAGCATGAAGCTAAGTTTTTTTTTGTTGTTGTTTTTTTGTTGTTGTTTTTTTTGTGATAAATTATTCCGGTCCAACAACGAATATCCTCATAAAACTATCCGCTTATGGAACAAAGAATTAATTAACACTTTGGCATTTAAAAAAGAAAAAAAGAATGGGCATTGGAGACTAAAGTAAGCTTGTCATGTAAGTAAGATGAACTTATTTCATAAAAAAAATCATATAATATTTCCATGTTAGTTATTTGACTCTTTGTCAACAATTAGCCTTTAAAAGACAGGGATAGGGGGACTGTATGTTGTTTTAACAATTATCAGGTACAGTTTAATGATCTATCAAGCTTATAGTAGGCACAGTTGTAAAATTATATTGAATAGCCTGTTAGCTCTCCGGGATCAGAAAAAGGAGCGATATGATAGCAAATTCCAAAGAAATTAGAAAATGCGTTTTTTAATCTTCAATACATCATTTTGCATAAGTCATGGTGTTAAATGATGTGAAAAGAACAGCATATCACCAGGGCCGAAGTTAAGAACAATATATTATGCATATAGTGCTTCATAATGATGAACAGGGAATAATTTAATTACTTTATGTATAATAGAGTTGTTATTCATACATTAGATTTATCAATAAAAATCCTTAAAGTCACAGCTGCTGTATATTGCGTGATTTTAGAATCTCCCTTATACAAAGTTTTGTCTGCTCTTCAAGGGAATTCGTTTTAATGCGTTAAAAAAGTCTTCAACATTCAACACGATGTATTTTAATATCGTACATGATTGAAGAAAAAGAAATATTTAATTGTTGACCAAAGCTGATATATCCTACCTTTTTATATCTATTATAAATGTTGCAAAGTTAGCCTGGCATGAAATGTTTTACTTCATTACTTCAACTTTTTTAACTGGTGTTGTACCAAACATGAATGCTCTTGAGGCTGTTTGTTGTAAAAATAAATGGATGGCAGGGTGTTTTATAAATTTTGTCCACTCTTGTACCATATATTTAAAATCTGACATTTCAGATTGACAGGAGCTTCCCACTTTCAGTTTGGGATGAAAGTTATCAGGGTTACCTGTACAAACTTTTCTCAGAAAGGAACGACCTCTTGTTGTAAGATGTTCAAATAAATAGAATTGATTGAAAACTTGTTTAGATTTTCACACAAGACCCCTTTGAGACAAGTACATTGTACTTAGTTCAGACATGGTTTATTGTTAAAATTATACACACCAATATAAATGAATGTCAGTACAAAAAAAATGTTACAATGAGTATATCAAACAATGGTAAATGAATCAGGCCACAAGTTATGACAAGTACTGAAATGCTGATGGTGCGCTTCTTAGTTCTGATCTGAACCCCTTAATTGGCAGTTTCTTGCAGGGGATGGGAGTATTAAGGAATGATGGGTTATATAACAAAACTACCAGCCTTTTAAAATAAGATTCTTTTTTCATATGTCAAATCCCTCTATTTCGTAGCATATTAGAATGTGCTTCTATGGTGTCTTTGGTTTAATTTGTTTTCCTAAAAACAATCCTGAAACTGACTTATCATGGGAATTGAACCAGCATCCTTCAACTGAGCAGGGCACATTAAAATTGGACGGTGAAGTAAAAAAATAATCTCTACCTACCTACCCTATTTTTTTTCAGCAATGTTCCCTGAACCACACACATTTTTGTTTTGGCCTTACATTATTTTATTGATTCCAACATTATAAATGCCCATATCATTTGCATAGCAACCAGACCCAGCTATACTTCCCTGAGGAACGCCACGTGAGACTTTCATAAATTCACGAACATCAACCAAGAAGGTAAGATTGGACCCACTCACTTAGCTTTCAGTTTTTGAACACAAAATCCATTGGTCGACTATATATAAAGCTTTCCGAAGGTCAAGCATGGTCATACCTGTATACAATCCCTTAGAAAGTTCAATATGTATGTGATCTGACAGATGAATAAGGCAGTGGTAGGTGGAATAATTACATCTAAAGCCACGTTGTAATTCATACAATACTACTTGCTAAACAAGAAATATTCAATTTGATTATATACAACCCTTTTTCCAATATTTAAGAAACTATACATAAAAACTAACTGATCTATGGTTCGACCGTTTTATACACCAGATCTGCTGTTTTTCTCATAAAAATGATTTAAATTTGATGTCTTTGAGTTCACTGGGTACGGTATTGCTTGCTTTAGAACCATGAAATAAAAAAATATTTTTTTGTTTTTTGTGTGTGTGTTGTTGTTTTTTTATAAATGTCGTAGCACATTAAAACTATCTGGTATATCATCTAAATCAGAATATCGTCTTTGTACAGTTTTGTTTACAAAATTCTTGAAAAACAAACTCTTCATCGACTGTGTGAAGTCTGAATTGAACATAGTCAGGCTTTCTATCCTTGTAAAACTGTTAAAAAGATCAGATCCCACGTTAAACATACTGGATGGTATATGGTTTATCTACTATCATTTTTTAAACATTTTTATTGCAAATACATAAGAGCATACATACATGAAACAAAACCAAATAATAATTTGCAAATGGGTCAAGCCACACGTTCCAAGACTTAGTTACGGCTTTTCCCATATATCACCCCATGCCTACTAACATAGTCGCCACTGTTAAAAATATGGGTTACAATAATTGGCAATACTTGAAGGCTCAAAGCAGTTACCCCCATCTATAATTTAAACAACATTGCAAAATATTTACTTTTGTTGTTGTTACTTTCGAGGATATGCGTAATCAGGTATAAATGATCTTTAGTAAAATATTCGTTGTAGTCATATTGCTGTCAACGAGTGTGTCAGATGCATCTCTAAACATATCTGTAACACGCAATTTACTTTTCTGTCCGAAGAATATACACTACTTTTGGCAAACTCCACGCAGTAGTAACCTCCCTTTACAGTTGTAGATAACCACTGCCAACACAAGTAAAAAATAACAGAATTAAGCTATTTTTTTTAAATTTTATTTTACTGCGAATGTAATATCCCTAAGTATGTTTTCTTTAATAAACATCAAATATCGCCTCGTGGTAAAAAAATCATTAAAAATATTTTTGTTGTTGTGACAGCAGACGGAGAGGAGACGCCATTTTGTTAGTTTACCATTATCACGTGACATTTGAAACGGCAGTGATCTTTGCTTGCAAGGGAGATCACTGTGTGGAGTTTGTATTTTTGGAAGGACCTCTTGGTAATAGATCGGAAACGATATTCACATATAAGGTCCCTGCGACATTGAACTTTCATCTAGTGACACCAAAATCAGCAGAGGCCGTCTACTTTTCATGACCGAATACCCTATTTAATACAAATGTAATTAAAATCAAAACAAGAAAATAGTGGCAAGAACACAGATTCACAAGATGTCTTATTTCATATGAATTCGTATGTTGTAGAGGACGTATTGTTGCAATCCAGCAGACAAGGGCCCCCGAAAAGACTCTAAGACCGGAAGGTCATCTCGTGCATAAATTCTGTATGTGGTAGCTGGCAATTAATACACGTGTTGGAGTCCTTTTGGGTGAAGTACGGTGATAGTATCCATTTCTTTCTGTATGTGGTAGCTGGCTATTGGGACATGTGCTGAAACTCTTAAGAGTTGAAGTACGGTATACTTCTACATATGACAACTGATTTAGCTCAGCAAATGAAAGCAACGCTGTTTCCAATGTATTATTTTGTCAACACAAAATATAAATATGTGTATCATTAAAATGGTATCGGGTTTAATCTTCTCAAGTTCATAACGTATTAACTTCTATTAAAGGTGTAAACTTCCTAACAAAGTAATCTTCACAAATTTTACTGATCAAGGTCTCTGCGTTTAGTAACACAGTACTTCCGTATATCCGTGGCCGAGAGGGTAAAGTCGCTGACTTGAACACTCACCCAGCCCCTCACCGCGTGGGTTCGAATCCCGGCAGGGTCATTCGGATTTTCATATGAGGAAACCTTCCAGCTGTCTTTTGGTAGGTCAGTGGTTCTACCCGGTTGCCTTCGTGCATTCGGGGTCTTCCTCCACCTGTAATTAGCTGGACGTCGCTATATGGCTGAAATACTGTCGAAGCGACGGTAAAACTCAAATAGTCAAGTCAAGTCACTTCCGTATATAAATATCCCAGCGTTCAAAATATATAGCGCGAACGATGCTATAATAGTCCTTTCTGTTAATTAATCTTTCCATGAAAATAATATAACAAACACATCTTATACAGTATCATTTGTATAATGTAGATCTAAATACAGCTAATTTCACACTGTTCTGCTATGCCTTTCCAGCATGTCAGCTTTTGATTGGCAGTGAGACTCAATGACAGGCGCCCCTCAATAACTGAAATGCCCTCAGTTACGCCGTCGATTAGTATGGCGGTTTCATTTTCCGACCAGTTACCTTTTCGTGACCTGGTCTTCGATGACTTTTTGACGTCTGCTAAAGGTCTTCGATCGGGTCCGCGCAACCGGATGTTTAACGTTACAATGCGCATAATTAAACCTCCGACATATATGCGGCATAATGTTTTGTGAATATGGTTTTGGTTGGTTAACAGGTAATTTCAATTAATTTCACAGATTATTGCAAAATTCTTCTATGTGCGAAATGCTTTCTCTTAATGATACATGATACAATTTTCGATGGACGAAATATTTTTATGTATGTGTGTGTGTTTTATGAAATAATAATTCGTTATCATAAAGACAAAAATAAATGTTCAAAAGCCACTGTAGGTCTCCTTAATTATCAAAACTGATATTGTGAGTTAAAAACAAAATTTAAGTAAACATCATTTCAAGAAAAACAATAAATTAACACCCTTGAAAGTAAAATTAACTCTTCTTTGCATGTGTACATAACAAGAACTGAATTATGTGCTAAATGTTTAAATGAAATATACATGAAAATATGGTAAGAACAGACAATGTCGTCTCATCAATCAATTTATTATTTACCAATGTCCTGGTTTTACAGGGAAGAAGAATGCAAGAAATGCTAAAAACATCCTTATTTGACGGCGAAACTTTATGAAAATCTGCATATAAGTTGATCAAATGGTGTATTTCAATACGGCATAAATATATTTGTGATCCGGAAATGTGCCATATACTGTTGGTCTACACTAATAAGTTTGCAGATAAATTGTCAGGACACCATCAAGAATCCACTCTCTCAGTCTCTTCTCAACGTTTCTTTCGTTCTCATCTAATACAGCTGAAATTGGCAATAAAATATGTTTACACTATCGAGACCGCAACATGTCCTGAGACGTCAACTTTAACTGAATGACCAATCAATCATCGTCGAATACCCACGGCCGATCTATAGATCATCTTCAGTCCGTAGGATATTACGGCTGAATTTGGTCGTTTTTGGGTCCGTCATATAACGCCATTTCATTGGTCGCATCACGTTTTTAAAACCAACCATAAAGGCCGTTTTATACAGGTGCCGGACGCAGTCAATTCAGCACTGTATAGACACATTACTGTTATTAAGTACTATATATATATATATATATATATATATATATATATATATATATTAGTATGTCTAATTAAAATGGGTTTTCACTTCCGTTAGCGCATATGCAAATTGGTATTGCAGTCGAATGGTAAAGCTTTGATTTGTAATAATTTTAAGTGACCGATATTTGTCTATGTGATTGTTTGGGGGTATCAAATACGTAAATTGTTTGTTTTAAATAGTTTACAGTGTATTTGATCATATTTTATAAGTTATTAGTCAGTTTTTATACATATAGGCCATGACCTACTTATCACTTCGCTCGACGGTCTGGACATTGCACATTTCATGTCGTCTGTATTGGGCTTGTAATTATACAAAGTAGTTTAATTATTACATGATGGGTGGAATAAGTAATGCGTAATGTTTATCTTGTTAATATGTAACCATAATATAAAGAACGATTGGTGTATTTAATACGGTAAAATTGCCTGTGTAGTGCTGCCGTTTTGATACAGTAATGACCTATAAATAGTTATTTGCACCTTCGTTACACGCTTGTGAAATTAGCTCAATCGGTAAGAGCGTCGAACAGTACTTTTTCTCCCATCATGAGGCCATGAGTTATATATATATATATGGAGAGGTCGATTTTTAAAAATAATTTAATTCTTAGTTTAAAAAAATCGACCACTCTAGTGATTTTTTACCCATGCATTATTCTTCTTAGATGTAATGTTTTCGCTGTCAGGATTCAAAGTTTAAGGTAAAGTCCCTATAATAGTTCCGCTATGTCTTTGACCACTTAACATCAACCAAGATAACCAACGTTCCCTAATGAAACATCAGGAAACCTTCGTTATCTCCGTAAAAGGCAATGAGGTCCGAAATGTAGTGGAACCATTACAGGGACTTTACCTTAAATTTCAATGCATCCACAAGATGCATGAAATATATGGAAAATGCTACTGAATTTGGAGTCATACTTTTTAAGCATAGTTAAACCTGGGACCTGTGCAGAGAAATTTATAAAATAATAATTGCCTCTATATAAATAAATAGGGCTTAAATAAAGAGAGGTCATTTTTTTTAATAATGAAGGTCCTGTGCGTACTAGTAAGAGTAGAGAGGTAAGATTATAAGGTCAAAACAGTAGAAAAGAGAGAGAGAGAGAGGGGGGGGGGGGACAGTATGCTTATTATAAGCCGTCCATTAAAACATTTTGTTTTAATCTTTTCTTGTTTATTGTTTACATGACTTTTAAGACTCCACGCCGGAGTGTGTTGCATTTTTAAGTCACGTTTCATTGGTCGATAATTTGATCAATAACTACCGAGAAACCTTCATTGAGTTACGGAGGTTCAGAAAACAATGCGATTGAAAATGGTCACAATGTAATCAGTGTCGGACAAGCAGGTACAGAGAAGTCATACCTGCTTACAAACTATTCTATTTAAATTCATTTACCATTCACCACTTATATTTTATTCACTGCAAAATAAACCGGAAGTAGCCAGTCCCGGATATTGTCAAGCTCGATTGGGACATGAAAACACTAGTTAGTCATTTATAAGAGTAAAAAACAACACGGGTGACAGCTCGATTCTTTATTTCTATTCATTTAAAATGCATAGGAACTATTTTGCTGATCGTTATTTGCCGAAAATGCGATATTCAACAAGAGCTGTCAAGGGAAAGCACGCTCGACTATTCAAAATGCTTGTTAGTAAATTAAATGAAATCTATTTCAATTCTTGCCCCTCGCATAATATGTACATAATAATAGTCAAAAATGATATACCTCGATAGTCTGATACCCCTTAATATTTTTAAGTCTAAAATCAATCCCATGCCTAGTTACTGAGACATAAGCACAATAACATTGTGCATGCAAAACTTTAACCAAAAATCCAAGTAATAGAAAAGGGCCATAATTTGCATAAAATTCAGTCCAAAATTTATCCTCCTTGGTTTTCTGATGCCCCTGAAGACACTCCTTAACTTTCTAGTCAATTCCACACGAAATTTCTGAGATATAAGCTGGATAGTAGCTTGAATGCAAACATTTAACCAAAATTCTAAGTTAAAAAGGGGCCATAATTTTTAATATATTCCATCAAGTGTTATCTTCCTTTGAAGTATGATACCCCTAAACGTTTTACAGATGTTTTAAATCAATCGCATGCCTGGATACTGAGATATTAGCATGAAAGTACATTTCATGCAAAACTTTAACCAAAATTTCTAAGTTAAAAAAGGGGCCATAATTTCGAAAGTATGATACCCCTAAACATATTAAAGATGTTTCAAATCAATCGCATGCCTGGATACTGAGATATAAGCATGAGAGTATCTTGCATGCAAAACTTTAACCAAAATCTAAGTTAAAAAGGGGACATAATTTGTAATACATTCCATCAAGAGTTATCTACCTTGGTTGTCTGATGCACTTATACATATTCATAAAAGTTCAAGTCAATACCATGAATGGTTATTGAAATACAAACTGGATAGTAGCTTGCACGCAAAACTTTAACCAAATTTTCTATTGCATGCAAAACTTTAACCAACATTTCTAAGTTAAAAAGGGGCCATAATTCATGTTAAATTCAGTCAAGAGTTATCTACCTTGGTTGTCTGATGCCCCTGAACATATTAACAAACTTTCAAGTCAATACCATTAGTGGTTTTTGAGATATAGGTTGACAGTAACTTGCATGCAAAACTTTAACCAAAAGCTGCAATGCCAACGCCGACGCCGACGCCAGGGCGACTACAATAGCTCTCATATTCTTCGAATAGTCGAGCAAATAATTAGCCGAAAATAGTGTCCTATTTTCCTTTTTTTTAAATGTAACCATTAGGTATGAAATGATTCTTCCAATGCAACTTCGAGCCCCTGTGATGCACAGCTGATATGGTAACATGAAAGGAAGATAACAATAGTGGTAGTGAAACTTTTGTCTGTCTTAATGGCGAATTGGATTAGGAAAGTTTCATGTATTTAATGTATGATTTCTTCATAAACATTCCAAAGAATTCAAGAAAAAGAGTATTATATTATGTACATTATGTAATTATAGAAAATTACGCAAGATCCCTTGGCTCATAGCATTGCTTATTATTCAAATAGTCATAGATACTCCAGATCTGGTTTTGGTTTTTATCCAGATGATTTAGTTTCCGACACAAATTACACATTGCGTACGGGTAACCGAATGGTGCTTCTCCAAGACCCTCGTATTTATCCTTTCTTTGAAGCATCTCAATATATTTACTTTCGTTGCCACCTAATTCTTTCAGGTATGCTACTAAATCAGAATTGTTTGAGAATTTTGATGTGTCTATATACGGAATCCCGGGAAGACGTTTAGAATAATCTGCACCACCTCTCACCACGAGAAGGAGGTCGTAATTATATTTATGGAAGACCTTTTCCGTCATGTAATCATGACAAAACGAATTTTCAAATGAAAGGAAGAATTTGTAAGTGTTAATAGTACGTAAAAAATGTTCATTATCTTTTCTCTCCGTTCGGATGCCACAAGCACCTAACACATCCACTTCCAACCCGAGACGTCTCAGCTGCTGGACGTACGTTTCCCGTTTACCAACAGTACTGCAGTGACTGCTCACCATTACCGCCATCTTGGTTTTACGACTGAAAATCTCGCTATAATTTTGCACTGGCAGAACAGCTTTGGATCTAATCATTCCATACGGAGCCGGAACATCTGAATCCACCCTGTACGTCATTGACCAGTTCATAGTATTTATCCATGAGTTGCTCTTGTAGTCCGGGAAGTAATAATTCATTGGAGGTTCTAGACTATAAAAAACCCATGCCTGACGGGGATTTCTTTGTTCGGGTCTCACGGGCGGTATTAAACCCATCCCGGGATGCGAGGGGCAGTAGATTACGGCTGAAGCATTGTCTATCTTTGACTTGTCTACCACCACGTGGCAATTGTTATATTCACAAGACGACATGAAATCATGAGGCATAATCCAAGGGGGTTTGTTATACCATATAATTGAATGCACCTTAGCATTTTGTTTTCGTTTCTGACTTAAGTTAAAATTCAGTGGTATGTCTACCATTGAATACAATCGGAGTGTATCCGTGTTATTTTTTATGTCACTGAACCAACGTGACGCGGCGAAAGATGTAGTGACGTTCTTTTGATGTCCAAGAACAGTCAACGTTATTGCTATTCCGTATGCTAACAGTGTACAGATTAAGGTACAGAAAACAACCTTCAAGCATGGTGTACGTCTGCGTTTGGAGGTCGACATGGTCTAGTTTTAATCCTTCGAAGAGACTTGTGTTCTTTTTCCGTATCGACTGCAGATTACCTGAAATGGGATTTATACATATATATATATACCTGCTTTACGCCTGCGGTGTAATATATGTATATATAAATAAGCAATAGACAGACCGTCGACATAGGCAGACGGAAATCGGGTTTGTCTGTGTTTTGGACTTAAATAATTCTACTCCAGTGGGAAAAAAAAATACATTTTATAACTCTTTTATTTCATTTAATGATTTTCTTTTTAAAATAATAACAATATTGAATAAACTATGAACAGAAAAAGCATTATATCATTTGAAAGATTTATGGAATGTAAGTGAGAAATTGTATACCTACATCGGCAGACGTTTTTCAAAGGTGAATTTTACATACAAGACAGACATATGTTTTTATTTTTAACGGGTTTTCTTAGCGTTTCATTCAAAATCTTTAACATCATATTGAAATATTCGATTTTTTGTCTTCCATGTCTCGATATTCTTGAAATATATATATATTTCCCAAACCGGAAGAAACTTGCAGGAACTCTGGTACTCTTTCTTCAGCATGGCAGCACTCTCGCTGTGTGAGTTAAATTTGTGTTTTAATATATGTGTAAGAATTCATTTGGTTCAAAGATATGTTGTTTCGAGTTATTTGCTATTGACGGTTTTGAACCATTCTATTTTCGCCTTCACTATAGTGCGTGTATGTGTGTGTGTGCGCGCGCCTGTTATGTAATACACACGAGCCGGTGTCAAGACATGCATTTACAGTAGCTGTTTCAGTTGGCTATTCAACAAGGTTACAACTCAAAGCCTATTTTGTGCAGGTATTTGATTTGGCATTTTAATTAATTCTAATTAATTTGTGAGAATTTTTATTTGTGTCTACTGCTTCTACTACTCCATGAGGGAAATAAATAATGTTGATTATTTATTTAAACCACGTATTCTGCCACCTTTGATTTCTAAATATGACGAAGTCCCAGTCCAGTCTTCCGATAAATGACTTGTACATTGAACATTTATTCAACCGAATGCCTCAACTCATCTAAAGCATACACACAGACAACACTTATCTGGGAAGATTTGGGTAAGATTTGGGTATTTCGTGCTGCCTAGTCATTTGCAGACGAACGAAAAATTGACTGAAGGAAAAGCACTGATAATTTAGGTTTAAAGCGATAACAAAAAACTCAAAAAGTTTCAGTAATGTTTTAAAAAGTGGATGTTCAAAATAAACGTAGGCAAATGCAGATTATTTGGAATTAAGGCTGACTTTGTACCATATTATTTATGATCGTAATGAGTAGAGAAGTGGATGGGGTAATGCATCGAGGTCAGCATATTTTCAGATCATTAAGAAAGAAAAAGAGATATTCTTACATAGATGATTAGTCATTATTATGAAATACCTCAACATTGTGTTTTGCAGAAAATTGAGAAATGTCTATTGTGAAAATATATACATTTATACAAAAGTTTGACACTTCATAGCACACCCAGTCCCATTATCCCAACACAGGGCCAACCAGTCTTGCAATATGCTGAGTACCAAGCAAGGGAGCTATAACAGTATATTTTTTTACGACATTGGTATGTTGGGCTGGGGTTTGAACCCACGGCCCCCCGCACTTGAGGCAGATGCTCTAACCCACCAGGGACACAGGGCTGGATCAAGAGTTCAGGTTAGTGGTGTGCAATACTAAAAGAATGTAGGCAGTGACAGTGCAAGTAGCTTGCCGCTTTGCCGGAAGTGTGAGAAGAATGTAGTTACAATTGGGTTTAGGTCCAGGGGATCTCCCCTGCAAAATCTTTTAATTTACAATAGTTAGTGTTTTCTTGTGATTTCTTTTTTTGAGGGGGCGGGGGGGGGGGGGGGGTTGTGTCTACATTTATGTATGGTCTGGGAATTTTAGAGGGGGCGCACATCGGGTGCACCCCCCCCCCCCCCCTTGAAATCTCCGGTGGGACGGTTAACATTTCAACATAAATTAAGTTCTTTAATGTGAAAAATAAAAAACAAGATTTTATTATAATTATAGGATGTTTCTTACCACAGGGTTCATTCTAGAAATGAAATCAGTGGGGTCAAAGGGCCCACTGTTGGCAAAAAAATGGGGACATTCCCAAAAATACAGGGGTCAATACAAAATATATCTTAACAAACAGAAAGTGACTTAAAAGTGTTTCATGCTTCTTAAATGTCATTCATTATTGCCAGTGTCTTTGAAACATCCATTAACTATGAAGAAAACTAAAATTTATAACTTTTTTAAATTTTTGAATCTTTTAAGTCTGTTGAACAACATGTTTTGGTTATGACAATCACTATCATTTGCCATTAAAAGCCTTCTGTGCCTCTCCTCTTTCCAGTATTTAAGGGCACTTTTGAAGTCAAATTTATATACGGCTGCAGAAAATTTGGGTTTCAATTATTCAGCTTTCAATTCACTCTACGTTCTGCATACCTTGTTTGCATACTTGAACGAAAGTGCATTGATCCTTCTTAGGGAATTTTGTTTATTTATTCAGATTTTATTTTGCATGTGTACGTCACAATACAGTATACTTTTATCGTTATCGTATTTTAACCTAGAAAATTTTCAAGCTAAGTGTTGCTTACTTTCTTGTGACGAACTAACAGTAACTGTGTCTGACGTATCCCTTCAACTATCGGCTGTGGGCCTCTTTTATCATTATTTTCCACTGATTTATTATTATTTTCATCACTACTTGTCTTTTGTTGCTTCGACCATAGTCGAAAAGCGTCTTTCGCTTTCGTTTCTCAGCCATCTTTGCAAATTACGAATTAGAAAAGAAACGCCGATTTTGATTGGTCGTAATATGCTAACATGATGAAAATATCACTATCACAGCCAATCAGAGATGCTTTAATAAAGCGGTTATAATTTTGATAGTGCATTTGATTATGCGATAGTATATGATCAGAATAATGTTCCGGTCGTCAACACTTTTCTTCTCGGCAGACAGTGCGCCCGATCGGTGCATTAACGGCATTTTCGTTGCGCCAAACAATATTTCTATGCGCCAATTACGCAAAGGCGCGTTCTAGAATGAACCCTGTTACCAGTTTGTTTATTTAATCCTTTCTGGAAGTTGTTTTCTATCATCATCTCAAATCACCCCTTAGTATCACAACAGGGAATTTCAATCACATGACTTTTGTGGTAACGCGACAATATGGTAGACTAAAACCTTTGATTCACATCCATTTTTCAAGTGATTTTTCTTATGAACAAGACCTGCCACTGTCTACGTGGAATGGAAGTGTTTATTGCTTTCGGCTATACCGTATTTTTATCTTTATAAATAATTCTCGTACAAATAGTTTTCTGAAACACTCATGCAGAAATTCGAAGAGCGTTTTAGCTCACCTGAGCACGAAGTGCTTAAGGTGAGCTTTTGTGATCGTCCTTTGTCAACAATTTACTTTAAACAACATCTCCTCTGAAACCGCTAGGCAGAATTTCATTAAACTTGGCAGGGATGTTCCTTGGGTGAACCTTCATAAAAGCTGCTAAAATAAACTTGAACCATGTGGAACTCTGGTTACCGTGGCAACAGAAAGAAAAAAAATGAAAACTTTAAAAATCATCTCCTTCAAAACTATTGGCAGATTTCAAAATATTTTGGTACATATGTTCCTTGGGTAACTTTCTACCAAGATTGCTAAAATAATTCCGATCCATAAAAAAAAACATGGCCGCCATTGGCGGGGCTAATTTGCCTGATATATGTATAGTGAAATCTCTAAATGACATCTTCTCTGAAACTGCTGGACAGAATTAGATTAGATTTGGCAGGGATGATCCTTGGGTGAAGCTTCACAAAAGTTGCTAAAATTATTCCGATCGGGGAAAAAACATGGCCACCAGGGGCAGGGCTAATTTGCATTATATGTATATTGTGAAATCAATTAAACATCTCCTCCGAAATCACTGGACAAAATTTGATTAAATTTGGCAGGGATGATCCTTGGGTGAAGCTTCACAAAAGTTGCTGAAATTATTCTGGTCCGTAAAAAAACATGGCCACCATGGGTGCGGCTAATTTGCCTTATATGTATATAGTGAAATCTTTAAACGACATCTCCTCTGAAACTCCTGGACAGAATTTGATAAAACTTTGCAGGGATCATCTCCTTCAAAACTTTTGGCCAGATTTCAAAATGTTTTAATACAGACTGATGTTCCTTGGGTAACCGTATACTCTTGTTCCATTTTGACAGTTATTTACTGGGTAACTTCCACGTAAAATCAAGAAAAAGCATTATACACATAGTCTAAAAATATAACCTCTCTGCTTGTTAAATTTTAACTGGCCCTTTTCTTTTCCGACACAGAAACTAAAAATGTAAAAGAAGTTTGGTGATGGTTACCCAAATAATTTCCCCCCCATTTTAAGTCATGTAACAAAGTGGACAGTTAAAATTCAACAAGCAGAAGTTACCGTTAAAAATTAAGTAAAATAATGACCCCATTTTTCTGTATATAGCCCTTTTATCACCATTACATTTTTTTTTTTTTTGCGTGGAAGCATCTGGATGAGTAAAATTAGCCAAGTTTGTGTATAAATTATGCGGTGAGATGCTGTTGATTATCTTGAAATGAATCCTTGCACAAGTGTCACCAAACGCATAAATCCCTCTATGCTAACCTCCAATTAAGTAACTGTTATACACGCAGGAAGAAACAAACATACTGCAGCATTAAAGTTCAAAGATTGTGAAACTGGCACATGCCAATATGCGGCATTCTTTTGAACTCCAGCTGACTGCCGCTTGGGGTTACCTCTTTGACATGCTGCCTAATGTGAGTGTTTGGATCACCAAGTACACTTGGACGTTACTTTTTTATTTTTAAAACTCCTACATTCTTTCCCTTTTTTTAGTTCACCTGAGCGTAACTTGTTCAAGGTTAGCTATTAAAAAAAATGAAAATAAAATGTATGTTCAGTAATACTACAGGCGTTTGCCTGATTCAGATTAAAGCACACAGAGTTCCGTTGCCATAATGACAGCGGAGATAAGTGACAGCGGATTCTCTCTCAGCAAAGGTCGGCCTGGGTGACTGGTCATTAATTAATGGCTAACTTTATTTCAGTAAGGGGCTTACGATAGGGATTTCCATTTATCCAATCGAGCAATTTCAGTCACCCAGAAAATCGTGATTATCAAGCCAGTTGGGGGGAGGTGGGGTGCTTGAGCCCCGTAAGCCGCCTGTTGAATCTAGGACTGAATTACGAAACTACAACAGTATTTAGATCGAAGAGATGTTCTGGTATATAAGTTTTTGCGTGACATTCATTATATAAATATTCATCTTTGTAGGCCTGAGCTCATATTAATATCCAAAATGTTTGGCCTGCATTAGAAAAGCATTGGAAAGTATTATTTACAATTCAATTATGTCTTTAAGCAGTACATCTACTTTCAATTTCAAACAGTTTGTTTAAAAAAATAACTTTTGCGATACCAGGGTTCGAATTTAAGCTCGCATTTTCGTTAAAGCAAGTGAAAATTTAGAAATGCGAGTTACAATTTCATATACATGTACATACATAATGACTGCCATAGTATGTCATGTACAATGAAGAAAGTCTAGATTCATGTTTAAATGTAAATAAAGTCTGCCGTTTTCCTTTAATGTATATAATAAAAAATGTATGTATGTCTGCCTAAGGTTGATTTTGTATATTGAGTATAACAAGTAGATCCATAATGTCTTGTACGATGAAGAAAGTCCTAGATTCATATTTAAATATTAATTAAGTCTGCCTTTTTCCTATAATGCATATCATAAAACATGTATGTCTGCCTAAGGTTGATTTAATATATTGAGTATATCAAGTAGATCCATAATGTCTTGTACAATGAAGAAAGTCCTAGATTCATTTTTAAATACAAATTAAGTCTGCCTTTTTCCTATAAGGAATGTCATGTACAATGAAGAAAGTCCTAGATTCATTTTTAAATATAAATTAAGTCTGCCTTTTTCCTATAATGCACATCCATAATAAGAAAATGTAGGTGTAATATTTAGTCCCCTACTAGAGTAACCGGAGGGGACTATAAGTTTGCCCTCTGTTCGTCCGTCCGTCCGTCCATCCGTCAGTCCGCAAAAACTGGATCGCATGATAACTCAAAAAGTACTGAAGATATTTCTATCAAACTTGAAATACGGATATATGGCTGTATGGAGATTATGCACATCATTTTTAGCTTGTTAATTTTGCCCTTCGCCCGTCAGTCCGTCCGGATGTCCGGAAATATGAATCCCGCGATAACTTAAAAAAACGTTTAACATAATATCATGAAAATTGGTATATGAAAAGATGGCAGTATAGAGATTCTGCATGTCACTGTTTTTTTTTCTCGGAGCAAAATTCTAGTTGCTATGGTAACGGAAAAGTTATGCATCTCACCGGTAGGGGATTCATGTGTTGCGTGCAACACCAGTTACTTGTTTTTCTTAAAATGCTTATCGTAGGAAATGTATATGTCTTCCCAAGTATTTCTTGACTTGAACAATAAAGGAAATATTCAGCTCTACTTCATTTACTTTTAACTTGATTACTCATAGATTACACTGAGTGCTATGGCAGTCCCCCCCATATGCAGGCACTGGTGTTGCAGCTTGGTTGAAGTTCCACAATATTCCAGGGGTTTTCCTAGCCATTTTGGGAAAAGGACTCTAGTCAAAATTGGGAATTTTTTTAATGCGGAAAAGCTCATTTTGGGAAAATTGTTCTGAGCATGATTTACTTCAACACTTTAGCATTGTTTCAATCCAACTTTGGAAGATGGATGCCAAAGGAGGTTTTGAAGTTGCCCTACATAATGTGGCAGATCAGAAGCTCTGAAATTTTGAATTTATGCACGATTTATTTCAGTAGGACACCTTTCTATTTTCTATCTTAAATTTACAAAATAGAACGATGTTTTAAGTGCGCATGTGCAACAAACACCTCCTTCAGGGCGTTGCTTTTTAATAACGTATTAACTAACTGGGTTCTGTTCACCTTGATCTGCATTTTTTTTTCACGGCTTAAATGACAGTAAAGTCCAATAGTTCTTTCCTGATTGACAGAGCATAGGGTAATATGAATATTGTGTCCTGGCTTCAGTGCAATGGCTTTAAGTTGAGCTGGGAAACTTCTAAGTAGGATAGAATTTATGTAATAGAACATATTGAGTAAAATCTTAATGATTAAGAAGGGGCGGAGTAGGTGGAGCAAGCAAGTGCCTTTTTAACCATTGATATTTCACTTTATGTTCTAACTTAGGATATAAACTACATTTTGATTGGACGACATGTACGTCATGTGACATTCCATATGTGTGGTGCATGTATAAATACTTTGAATTTGTGTGCCTGTTTCAATATAGTGTTATTGGGCCTTATCAAAACTGGAAGCACAATTTGGAGTCGGCGATTTGAATGTAATGATTTTGACCATGTAAACAGCTCCCGAAGTCAACTATGAAGCATTTTAACACAATACCTTTGAGTTGAATTTATCTGAAAGTTAAACTTACATAATACTTGTAAAAGGTGATAAAAAAGGACTGATTATGTTTAATATTATACTACTATGAACTGTTACTTTTAAAGTGAGAGAGCAAGAGAGAAAATGTGTATGTCCAGTTACGCGTTTAAAGATTTTCGTATTCTAAAAATATGGGAAATGAGATTTTACTGAGATAGTTCAAATCTTCGAAATATTAAAAATGTGCTTCGAATATCGTTTGGTAAATTATCTCTTGTGTTTGCTGTTTAATTCCCCCTTTTACACACAAGGATCACATTTCCAAATATGGTATTGTGTACTTGTATACTGCCAAAGCTACATGCTCCTATAAAAGTGCACTATAATGCCATGCTTTTAATGATTAAGTGCAGTTCTTAACGAGTCCCATTCAGTGAACTCATTGACTGAAAATGTAGGTTATGTTCTAATAAGACATTTCTCCAGACAATAGAAGCCTGTAACGCTCACTGCGGTCTTCTATTGTCTGTAGAAATGTCTTAATATACTCTATCCTATACATAGATGACCAGTGCTGAAGAACTCTAGCTCTCATTTCATTCTTGAATCATTAACCCATAGCTGATTTATAAAACAAACTGAGACAAAGAGACAAACATGGATCTCTAGTCTAATGGGGTGTAGGTGTGCTTTGCACAAGAACCATAGTACTACCTCGTCTTATTCTTGAATTAACCGCCTAAGCAGACTGTAGTTAATGGTCATACGAGGGTTGTTCAATATGTAATGTGTATTGTACGATATCTCAAAAGCATTTAACTCAAATAGTCAAATGAACATTACATCCCTTCAAAATATTCTCCAGGGTTTGAAATACATAATTTAAATCACTGAATCCATTTCTGAAATGCATCATGGTATGCTGATTTAGGTAGACCTAGATCAGAGGTACTGACTGATGGCTGAGCCAAGGGTCTGTCGAGACTTGTATCGACGACCAGATACGAACTTTTTAAGTTTTGGGAAAAGAAAAAAGTGGCATGGGGCTAGATCTGGAGAGTATGGTGGGTGTGGCATGACGGTAACCTCCTCCGATTTAAAAAATTGCTTCACAAGCTCAGATGTACATGTGATGGAGCATTATCATGAATTAGACGAACATACCTTAATCCTGACACAGGGCGTCTTTTCTGATAACATTTCTTGAGCTTTTTTAGTCTAACATCTCGGTAATACCGACATGTAACACTTTTGCCCTTCGGCGCCGGAATTTGTTGCTGTATTGAAGTTTACAGTCGCTGCGATAGTATTTCAATCATATAGCGACGTCCAGCTAATTACAGGTGGAGGAAGACCCCGAGAACCCGGGTAGAATCACCTACCTACCGCAAGCCAGCTGGAAGGCTTCCTCACATGAAAAATCCGAAGTCCCGACCAGGAACCGGAATTTGTACAGCTATACCATTACATGAGAAGAAAACGCAATAAAGGACCTTCTTTGTGCTTATGGTCCCTTTGGCAACTACAGGCCTTCTACTGTGTTTGGTTACTTTCACTTTCAATTATTTCCCTGACTTTTGAGACATTTGTCTTGCCTGTTACAATCACAGGTCGGCCAGAATTTGCTGCATCTTTGACGGACTCTGTGTCAGTCAGAAATTTCTTTCTCCACCTACGAGCTGTCTCATCAGACCCATAAACTTACCCAAATTCAGTAAAAATCTGCTTTACCGAATGACCGAATTTTGTGTGAACTTTTATATAAACTCTAATTTCTTCAATATTCTCAACCTGTTTCTCAACCATTTTTACAACAGTGGTCAATGACTAGCTTTATTAGGTTTTCGCATCGCTGGGCGAAAACCTATTGTTCTTCTTCTGTTTTATTTTTTTTTTTTTTTTTTTTAGGTTTTCGCATCGCTGGGCGAAAACCTATTGTTCTTCTTCTGTTTTATTTTTAGGTTTTCGCCTCTGCAGGGCGAAAACCTATTGTTCTTCTTCTGTTTTATTTTTTAGGTTTTCGCATCGCTGTGCGAAAACCTATTGTTCTCGTTCTGTTTCTTTTTTTTTTTTTTTTTTTTTTTTTTTTTTATTTTTCTTCCCTTTTTTGTGAACGGCATAGCTCCGAGGTGAGAAAAGCCACATCTATGAAACTTTTATCAGTAATAACCACCTACTTGAAGATGATCCTAACGTCGAGATAATTTTCATTTTTGTTTTGATTTTCCCGCCAGGGGGCGTTTTATATGAAAATATTTAATAAGCAATATCTCCATTATTTGAGGTCCGATTAAAATGCGGTTTTTGCACAATGTTCCTTGTAAATAGCCCAATAAAATATGATAGGTTTCAAAAATTTGCGTATATAAAACTTTCGTGCTACAGGAGGTTGAAAGTTCGAATCTCGCAAAAACTGTGAAATAAGGGTAGGTCTACCAAAAACCTACCCATTTTATTCAGAGATGAGATAGGAGAATTTTGTTTGTTGCATATGATCTGCAAGACATATACGCACAAAATATATGGGGTGGCGAATTCGGGAAATGCATGGTTTGTCCACAGTATGCGGTCAAACTTAACCAATATTTTCGAAAAATCAACATTTTAAAAGCATGACTTTTAAGGTTATTTGCAGCTCCTGACTTTATTTTTTGTTCAATCTTCATCATTATTTCACTGTTTATGCATTTTTATAAAACAAATAAATTCATAGAAAAAAAAAACAACATAATATGCAAAGGTCAAGGTCATATACCAATTATTATTATTTATATCGGCATAAAATAGCTCCAAATCTAAAAATATTTTATAGAAAGTATATGAACAAAAGTTTTAGTTTTCGAGGAGATCTTTCCATTAATGTTTAGTTTTTGAAGATCGGACTTCATTTGATCAAATGACCACAGTCCAAAGTTTGATCCTCTTATCAAACAATTGTATATCCATATGTTTTCTCTTTTTTGCTGCTCCTGACTTTATTTTTTGTTCAATCTTCATCATTTTTTCACTGTTTATGCATTTTTATAAAAGAAATAAAATCATTAAAAAATCAAGCATAATATGCAAAGGTCAAGGTCATATACCAATTATTGTTATTTTTATTGGCACAAAATAGCTCCAAATCTAAAAATATTTTAAAAAAATTATGTGAACAAAAGTTTTAGTTCGGACTTCATTTAATCAAATTACCACAGTCCAAAGTTTAATCCTTTTATCAAACAATTGTAAATCCGAATGTTTCCTCTTTTTTGCAGCACTGACTTTTTTTTGTTCACTCTTATCATTTTTTCACTGTTTATGCATTTATATAATGCAAATAAACTCATAGTAAATAACGATGAAAATATGCAATGGTCAAGGTCATAATACCGATTATTGTTATTTTTAATGGCATATAATAGCTTCAAATCTAAAAATGTTTTATAGAAAGTATATGAACAAAAGTTTTAGTCTGTGAAGAGGTCTTTCCATTGGTGTTTAGTTTTTGAAGATCGGACTTCATTAGATCAAATTACAACAGTCCAAAATTTGATCCTTAATCAAAAAATCTTAAATCAGTATGTTACCTCAAAAGTTTATTTCAGGTGGCATATTTCGTAATTTCGTGTCTTTGTCCAAAGTCAAAATAACAACAATATGGTACGTTTTCTTTCTTTCGCCTTTTTTGGCCAAGACATAAAGACACATGATTGCGTTATTTCCCCTTTCACCTTTAAGGGCTAGTACACGAAAATAAGAAATTGCAGATATCAGCCATCCTAATTTACTGCATTTCTAAGACCTAAATTGCAATATGTAAATCAATTTTGTTTATCATATTTCGCTATGGGGCACTTTGCTTGATATCTGAGAAGAAAGTTCGTAGAGCTAATGTCAAATCCCTGGCGTCATTTTCGTCGTTGTCGTCCGTGAACAAACCTTTAACCTGGCTTATATCGTTTATATTCTAAGAAATAGAGCTTAGATATTTTACATGTAGACAGCCCAATTCAAGATCTATCATTTGGAACTATGACTTTTGGCTTGTCACCTTCACCTTGGAGTTTGACCTACTTTTCAAAAACTTAAATCTTTGACAAAAAAATGCTGTTACGGCAAGCTATGTTGTCTTCTGACCACTCTTGTTGTTATAACTAAGAAAGTTGATATTCTTGTTGAAAGCCTGATAAATTTGATAAATCTAAGGACCAAAAACCTGAATTTTTCTACTGGCTATAGAAGGTTGAATGTTCGAACCTTGCATAGACTTTGCAGACTTGTGTGGGTATATGAAAAACATTTCTTTTGCAATCATATTCAAACTTTGTAACAAAGTTTGTACCGAAGTCCGATTAAAGCTTATATCTTTGAATCACAGATTATGCACCTTTTTACATAAAAGCAGCAATTTTGTACTCTTAAGTATCAACTCACGTATAGAAATTCATTTGCTTTTGTAATACAATTCGTGAATTGCAATGTTTGAAAAGAATGAGATTGAATTGCGAAAACCGATGATATCGCAATTGCGATTCTAGTTAGGTTTTCGCATCGCTTGCGAAAACCTATTGTTCTTCTTCTGTTTTATTTTTTTTTTTTTTTTTTTTATTATTATTTTTCCGTCTCTTTTTTGTGAACGGCATATCAACAAGATAGGAAACAGTCACAGTTCTGATTTTTTTACCAGTTTTGTCCTAGGATCTGAATTTGATCCTAACGTCGAGAAAATTTTCATTTTTGTCTTAATTTTGCCGCTAGGGGGCGTTTTGTAAAAGTGACTAAGGGCTAATAACTCTGTTATTTGAAGTCCGATTGAAATGCGGTTTTTTGCATTGCGTTCCTTGTCAGTTACTTAATAAAATATGATAGTTTTCAAAAAGTTGCGTATATATAACTTTCGTGCTACAGGAGGTTGAATGTTCGAATCTCGAAAAAACTGTGAAATGAGGGTAGGTCTGCGAAAAATTTATCCACGTCTTTCAGGAATGAGATAGGAGAATTTTGTTTGTTGCATATGATTCGCAAGACATATACGCACAAAATATATGGTGTGGCGATTTTGAGAAATGCATGGTTTGTCCACAGTACGCGGTCAAACATAACCAATATTTTCGAAAAATCAACATTTTTAAAGCATGACTTTTAAGGTTATTTGCAGCTCCTGACTTTATTTTTTATTCAATCTTCATTTTTTTTTTCACTGTTAATGCAGTTTTATTAAAAAAAATAAAACCATAGAAAAAAAATTACCCATAATATGCAAAGGTCAAGGTCAAATACCAATTAGTATTATTTATATCGGCATAAAATAGCTCCAAATCTAAAAATATTTTATAGAAAGTATATGAACAAAAGTTTTAGTCTGTGAAGAGATCTTTCCATTGGTGTTTAGTTTTTGAAGATCGGACTTCATTTGATCAAATGACCACAGTCCAAAGTTTGATCCTCTTATCAAACAATTGAATATCCATATGTTTCCTCTTTTTTGCTGCTCCTGACTTTATTTTTTGTTCAATCTTCATCATTACTTCACTGTTTATGCATTTTTATAAAACAAATAAAATCATAGAAAAAAAATCAAGCATAATATGCAAAGGTCAAGGTCAAATACCAATTAGTATTATTTATATCGGCATAAAATAGCTCCAAATCTAAAAATATTTTATAGAAAGTATATGAACAAAAGTTTTAGTTTGTGAAGAGATCTTTCCATTGGTGTTTAGGTTTTGAAGATCGGACTTCATTTGATCAAATGACCACAGTCCAAAGTTTGATCCTCTTATAAAACAATTGAATATCCACATGTTTCCTCTTTTTTGCTGCTCCTGACTTTATTTTTTGTTCAATCTTCATCATTATTTCACTGTTTATGCAGTTTTATCTGAACTTGATCCTAACGTTGAGAAAATTTTCATTTTTGTCTTATTTTTGCCGCTAGGGGGCGCTTTGAAAAAAATTAACAAATGCTAATAACTCTGTTATTTGAGGTTCGATTCAGATGTGGTTTTTTGCATTGTGTTCCTTGGCAAAAGCCTAATCAAATATGATAGGTTTTAAAAATCTGCGTACATAAAACTTTTTGACTATGGAAGGTTGAAAGTTCGAACTTCGCAAAAAACAGTGAAAAAGAGGGTAGGTCTACAAAAAAAGTGCCCATTTTTATTGGAATTGAGATAAAAGAATTTTGTTTGTTGCATATGATTTGCAAGACATATACGCACAAAATATATGGGGTGGCGAATTCGGGAAATGCATGGTTTGTCCACAGTACTCGGTCAAACTTAACCAAATTTTCAAAAAATCAACATTTTCAAAGCATGACTGTTAAGATTTTTTTCAGCTCCTGACTTTATTTTTAGTTCAATTTCTATGAAATTTTCACATTTAATGTAAAACTATGTTCTTAAGTGTCACACAATATAAAAAGTAAAAAATTAATGGTAAAGGTCAAGGTCATATTAGGATAATTGTATATCAATTCGGCTTGAAATAGCTCAAAATCAAAAAACAATTCATAAAAAATATATGAACAAAAGATTTAGTTTCAGAAAAGTTCTTTCTAATGATGTTTAGATTTTGAAGATCGGACTTGATTTGGTCATTTTACGGCAGTCCAAAGTTTGATCCTTTTTTGGAATAATTGTAAATCAGGTTTTATGCTTCAAAATGTGATGTATAAGAAATAGAATGTTCGACTAGTGCGATTTGTATATTTAATTGAACAATGGTAAAATTTTAATCAATTTTTTTTCTCATTTTGCTGCTAGGGGGCGCATCGCATGAAAGCACTTTTCTACTTATAATTCAAAATGTTGAAGTCTGATCCATATGCGGTTTGTTGCATTGTGTTCCTTGTTGATAGCCTAATAAAGTATGATAGTTTCTAGGTATGAGTGGATGAGTGGCTAAAACTTTTTGAGCTACTAACGGCAGGTTGAAAGTTCGAACCTCGCAAAATACTGTGCAGATGAGGGTAGGTCTACGAAAAACCTATCCATTTTTGTTAGAGATCAGATAGAAGAATTCTGTTTGCTGCAAATGATTTGCAAGACATAAACGCACAAAATATATGGGGTGGCGAATTTAAGAAATGCATGGTTTGTCCTCTAGAAATCGTCAAACTTCACTAAATTTTAGGACAAATCAAACTTTCTAAAACATATTTTTGTCGCTCCTGACTTTATTTTTTGTTCATTCTTCATGATATTTTCACAAGTTATGTATTGTTATGTCTGAAAGGACCTCACAATTAAAAAGGTAAAAGAAATTGCAAAGTTCAAGGGCATATTACGATTATTGTGTTTTTATTTGGCTCCAAATAGCTCCAAAACAAAAAATATTTCATTGAAAGTATATTAACAAAAGTTTTATTTCTTAAAGAGCACTTTCCAGTGATGTTAAGTCCACTAGAAACGGTCAAACTTCACTAAAATATAGGAAAATATAAAATTTCAAAAACATGTTTTTTGTAGCTCTTGACTTATTTTTTGTCCATTGTTCTTGACATATTCATACCTTATGTATTGTTATGTTTCAAAGTACCTCACAATTAAAATCTTTTAAAAAAAATGAAGCGGTCAAGGTCATATTACGATTATTGTGTTTTTATTCGGACCCAAATAGGTCCAAAACTAAAAATATTTCATTAAGAGTATATGACAAAAGTTTTAGTTCTTGAAGAGGTCTTTCCAGTGATGTTTAATTTTTGAAGATCGGACTTGATTTGGTCATTTTACGGCAGTCAAAATTTTGATCCTTTTTTGGAATAACTGTAAATCAGTTTTTATGCTTCAAATTGTGATTAATAAGAAATAGAATGTTTGACTAGTGCGACTTGTATACTTGATTGAACTATTTGCTGCATTGCTAGGTACCTTATAGTATAATTTTAATAAATTTTGTTTCTCATTTGGCCGCTATGGGGCGCTTGGCTTGAAATCACTCTTTATAACTAAAAAAATTGAAATCTGAATTTTGTGCCATTTATTTTTTTTTTGCATTCACTTCCTTGGTGACAGCAATTTGAAACGACACTCAACACTTCATGTGATATTTCATTAGTTCGTAATAATGTCGCGTGTCAAGTGGCATTATCGTTTGTCATTCTATACTCGTGTGTGTCGTTTGCAATTGTTGTTTATCGATTACAAATGTCGTTTGTCGCCATCAAAAAGTAACACACACATCTAACGCGGCACTAACTGAATTCGGTTAAAAAGGTTTTCAAGTTTGCGACTACATAACTTACAGTTAATACTCAAAAATTTTCTACTGGGTAAAAAGTCTGTTTAAACATTGCGACAAAATGTTTGAAATATCATTATTAGTACTATTTGACAAGCGAGTGAACGAAGAAATATGGTTTTCGAATTATGCAACTCGTGAACTGAATGAAATTGCTTTTGCGAAAACCGATGATATCGCGATAGCGATTCTAGTTAGGTTTTCGCACCTCGCAGTGCGAAAACCTATTGTTCTTCTTCTGTTTTATTTTTTTTTTTTTTTTTTTATTATTTTTCTAACCTTTTTTTGTGAACGGCATATCACCATGATAGAAAAAAGTCACATGTATGAAATTTTAATCAGTTATTACCACGTATTTGAACTTGATCCTAACGTTGAGAAAATTTTCATTTATTTCTTACTTTTCCCGCCAGGGGGCGTTTTGCATGAAATTCATTAATGGCTAATAACTCACTTATTTGAGGTCCGATTCAAATGCGTTTTTTTGCATTCTGTTCCTTGTTGATAGCCAAATAAAATATGATAGGTTTCGAGGGTACGTGTCGCTGAAAGTATTTGAGCTACAGAAGGTTGAAAGTTCGAACCTCGCAAAAAACTATGCAAATGAGGGTAGGTCTACGAAAAACCTATCCATTTTTCTTAGAGATCAGATAGAAGAATTCTGTTTGCTGCAAATGATTTGCAAGACATATACACACAAAATATATGGGGTGGCGAATTTAAGAAATGTATGGTTTGTCCTCTGCAAATGGTCAAACTTCACTAAATTTTAGGAAAAGTTAAAGTTTCAAAAACATGTTTTTTATCGCTTCTGACTTTATTCTTTGTTAATTCTTCATGATATTTTCACAAGTTATGTATTGTTATGTTTGAAAGGGACTCACAATTAAAAATTTTAAAAATAATTGAAAAGGTCAAGGTCATGTTACGATTCTTGTGTTTTTATTCGGCCCAAAATAGCTCAAAAACTAAAAATATTTCATTGAGAGTATATGAACAAAAGTTTTAGTTCTTTAAGAGCTCTTTCCAGTGATGTTTAGTTTTCGAAGATCGGACTTGATCTGGTCATATTACGGCAGTCCAAAGTTTGATCCTTTTTTGGAATAATTGTAAATCAGTTTTTATGCTTCAAATTGTGATATATAAGAAATAGAATGTTCGACTAGTTTTTGATTGAACTACTTGATTGAACTATTTGCTGCATTGCTAGGTACATAATGGTAAAATTTTAATCAATTTTGTTTCTCATTTTGCCGCTAGGGGGCGCTTAGCTTGAAAGTACTCTTCTACTTATAACTCAAAAATTTAAAGCCTGATCTAAATGCGGTTTATTGCATTATGTTTCTTGTTGATAGCCTAATAAAATATGATAGTTTCTAGGTATGCGTGGCTGAAACTTTTTGAGCTAGCAACGGAAGGTTGAAAGTTCGAACCTCGCAAAAAACTTTGCAGATGAGGGTATGTGTACGAAATACCTATCCGTTTTTGTTAGACAACAGATAGAAGAATGTTGTTTGCTGCAAATGATTTGCAAGACATATACGCACAAAATATATAGGGAAGCGAATTTAATAAATGCATGGTTTGTCCTCTAGAAACGGTCAAACTTCACTAAATTTTAGGAAAAATTAAAATTTCGAAAAGATGTTTTTTGTCGCTCCTGACTTTATTTTTAGTTCATTCTTCATGATATTTTCACAAGTTATGTATTGTTATGTTTGAAAGGGCCTCACAATTAAAAAGTTAAAATGAAATTTCAAAGGTCAAGGTCATATTACGATAATTGTGTTTTTATTCGGCTCCAAATAGCTCCAAAACAAAAAATATTTTATTGAAAGTATATAAACAAAAGTTTTAGTTCTTGAATAGCCCCTTCCAGTGATGTTTAGTTTTTGAAGATCGGACTTGATTTGTTCATTTTACGGCAGTCCAAAGTTTGATCCTATTTAGAACAATTGTAAATCAGTTTTTATGCTTCAAATTGTGATATATAAGGAATAGAATGTTCGACTAGTGCGACTTGTATGCTTCATTGAACCATTTGCTGCATTTCTAGGTACCTAATAGTAAAATTTTACTCAATTTTGTTTCTCATTTTGCTGCTAGGGGGCGCTTGGCATAAAATCACCCTTTATTACTGAAATAATTAAAGTCTGATTTTTATGCAATTTTTTTGCATTCTGTTCCTTGGTGACATCAATTTGAAACAACACTAAAATATTCATGCGATATTTCATGAAAATGATAGTAATTCAATTCAACATTAGTTCGTTATAATGTTAAGTGGCATATCGCATTGTCGCGTGTCATTTTATACTGTTGTGTGTCGTTTGCAATTGTTGTTTATCTAATACAATTGTTGTTTGTTACCATCATAAAGCAACACACTCATATAACATTGCAGTACCCGAAGTCCGTAAAAAAAGTTTTCAAATTTACGACCATATAACAGGCAGGTAAAACTCAAAAGTATTCTTCTTGGTAAAAAGTCTAATTATACATTGCGACAAAAATGTTTGAAAGATCAATGTTAACAGTATTCAACAAGCCATTAAACGAAGAAATATGTTTTTGAATCATGCGACTCGTGAACTGAATGGAATTGCTTTCGTGAAAACTGATGATATCGCGATTTCATAACTGACAGGTAATACTAAACAATACTCTCTTGGTTAAAAAGTCTGCTTAAACATTGCGACAAAAATGTTTGAAAGATCGCTGTTAACAGTATCAACAAGCCATTGAACGAAGAGATGTTT
>CM037780.1:50987815-51037815 GCA_021229015.1 Solen grandis
TGATTTCACAGAGTTGATTATGCGTCAAAATTATTCAAGCAGACAACAGATTGAGCCAATGCACATTTTAATATTTACTGGGCATATGTTTTGGAAAATATATCTTCTCTGCAAGTTTGAAATCGGAGTACTTACAAGTTTTGTTAAGTATATATGTCCAGATCACAGTGCGGATTTTTACCAATACATGTTACCTTGGTTTAATCTCTGGTCAGTCCATAAAAATATGCTTCTATATTAGGATAAATGACTAATCTCTCCAATACTCTGGTTTCCTCTCACAACAATGGCCTCACAAACACCACCAGTATTACCAATGAGAATCAATTTTCTGAAGCAATATTGCTTTCTGCTTTATTGTTGTAAAATAAATAAAGCTTTCAACAAATTTAAACAATAGATAAATTAACATAAAGGAACAAGTAAAAAAAATAGATATCAACTCTGTTCATTGAATTGCATATTGACACTCCAATAAAAAAAACAACAACAACAAAAATGAAACATAAAAATTATCATTTACATAATAATCGTCCTAAATCAAAGGAATATGTAACATTAAAGGAACAAAGGCTGTAAATTAATAAATTAATAGTATAGTAATTAGCAGAGAAATTGCTTACTCATATCTTTTCCCAGACTTTTCTATCTGTATCTGATATAGACATTCATCATTTTTCTTATTTTACACTGACTATATAAAACTTAACCATTCTAAGCCAACCTAATGTCAAAGTATCAACACCCCACCAATGACCAATGAGGATTCAAAGTCAACTGTTATCTAGGGCAATCAGTGATCAGATTTTGATCAATACCTCATCAAGAACACTGTATTTCAGCAATTGTCACAGCTCAAATTTCTATTTTTAGAACATGGAATTGTAATATAGTGACCTTTAACCAACCAATCCCAGCCTCAGCATGTGACACTGAAGAACTGCTCTGAGTTTCACTTGTGTATTATGCAATAATGAAGTCAATGGGGACTGATTGGCATGCAATATAACATACAATGGTTCCAGCAAAATTATTACATGGCATTAATTAATCAGAAACAAGAATTCATGAACTGATACAATACTGTGTTATGTAAAGTTATATGTATCATTATTTAGTGTTGAGAGTAACTGAGAGTGCCTGTGAGAGATTAAATCATAGGGCAGTAAATCACAGTTAAATACTTGTTGGAGTAATATGATGCAGCATGCCAGAATTGATGTTATTTATTAGACCTCTACCACCTGTTTTAAGCAGCCAGTTTGAAAAACTACAGACCGTGGTCACTTAGACCCGGTGACTGCTTAGTACAGGTGAATGCAAACACAGGTGTTACTATTTATATACCTCTGTCGCTCTGCGGCTGGCCTGAGGGACATTTCACCCAGACCACATAAAATGGTGCTGAGGGCACTATCTGATCCCTACCAAGAGGGATAACTCTCTTTTCTTTAGCAATTTTGTCTTTTCCAGGTGATGTAACTCGGCAAGGTGCTGTAGAGGGCCTTAGTGGAAGTTTCTTCAACATAATCAAGGACACATTCAGCTGTCAAGCCTTGGGCAAGGCTTCATTATCACATGTCTATACATTCCAGCATATGCAAGTCACATAGCATGCACTCAAGTCCTTCAGTTACAGATCAATTGTAAGAATAATGCTTTTATATTCATAACATTCAGTCAATTTGAATAGCTGAAGTAAATGATACAGGCATAAACTGAACTTGGTGAAGTCTCATGCATATACTTAACGTTGTTAATTGAACAGGCAAGCTGGTAATTAAACTAACATACAAAACTGTTTAACTGGTTCTTACTTCTTATTCCATCTGTGAAAAATCAAGAGATAACATTGCCTAGAAATATAATATTAATCATTATATGGTGTATGAATTCATTCCTGCAAATATAAAGGAACATGGATCTATATATATATCTGCTAGTTAAAAAAACTGGCACTGTATTTCATGAGTGTGATAATTGAACTTAAACATTTCCATTTCAAAACATATTCAATGTAAATCGGCACACAAATGATATGCTATACTACATCATACATCATTTCAGCCTTAAGCTTTATATCAAATACAAAATTGTGTAAATAATGCTCAAAGACAGACTTGCAATTTATACATTATCAATATTAACCTGTTTGTTACCTTATCAAATTATATCTTAGAGAAAACCCTATCCTCACAGACCCTTTTCATGGCTTATTATATGATAACAGAAAAGCCTTATTAAATCATTATACTTAAATGTACATGATACACTGTTGTAAAATGGTGACATATGATACAATATTCAAACTCAACAAACAACTATTCTTCCAAATACCTTCTGTAAGATTCGTTTCTGAAGAAATTTACAAATATTTAGAGCCTGCAGAGATCAAATAACAGTAAATAAATTAATTAGGTAGTCTTCACCAATAATTTACGGTAGACACCTGTCAATTTATCTTTACCACTCTATATAAATAAACACTCTTCATAAATATCAAATTACAAATCCAGTTACTTTTGGCTTAAGGTTTAATCCATGTTTAATTCTTAATACAGTCATTTGGGAACCAGTCATCTATAAATGTTTATTATCCTCATATGGTCTTGAATCAAAATCAATCCTAAGTATGAAACTAAACACCATGCCATTAACCATCCGAAATAAATCACAAAGCTTTGTATAACACAGTGGTATCACAATTTTCCTTCGATATCATGATTTGGGACACATTTTTAATCTAACTTAAAGAAGCATGATTTTTCAACTGTCAAACATGCCCGATTCAGACTTTCGTCACACCCATTCTTACGTCAAGCCCAACTCATGTACAAACAAATGGCTAACCACTCCAGTCAAAAATGCCAAAACTTCTTCTAACAACGAGTCTTAAACTTTAAATCTACACTGCAACATGGCTCGAATAATAGTGAACAAAGCTACACAAGTTTAATTGCATCTTGAAAAAAAAGCTTGGCTTTTGTACACACTGAAAGAAAGACTTAAATCTGACAGAAGAAGAAACGAGGCTCTAATTGGGTATTGATTCTTTTGAGGTGAAAGATCTGGGCTCGTGAAAAGCAAGTTATTTTATTCCAGCGAAGATATTTTAAATGAAATAAATATTCCAAAGAGATTCATTATAAACCACAGTGCAAAATAATGGAATTAAAAAATTGATATTTTACTTTTGCAATATTTCAAATTTGCAAACAGAGTTTGAAAAGAAAAAGTTAATAATGAACTGAAAATCAATAACTGCAATGAACTGTTATCAGAAAAAATACACAAAACTCTGGACACCCCTGCATGGATGTTAACAAAACCAGAAATGTAATGCATTGTTCAATGATGATAACCATTTTTGTGGAAATGTAAATTTGCTTTTCTATTTTAATAATGCATTGTATTTCTCTTTTAATAAATTTGGCACACTGTCAGATTTAAATGAGTCTGTAGTGTGTACATTATTGTATGTATGAGACCAACAAAATTGTACATGTAAGAAAACAAATATAGCTTTCGTCATTATAGATGAAGATCTGAAAAGTAAATCCAGCAAATAAATTAAACAAGGATATCTTATATTTTTAAAACTGCTTTGGTCATAACCATTGTTAAAATAACACACAACCTTTAACACTCAAATCTGAACTCTTTCATGAAGCCAATGTCAAATGTTTCAAATGAATGGGAATTTTAGGAAAAGTGTTATAAACATCATCAAATACTGGATCTGTTAACCAAATAATTTGGTAAGTCACATGGTTTTTTTGTAATTGTTTATTGAAAAATTTACAAGTTTTTTTTGACAGTTTTTTAACCCTTTCCCTCATATAGACTCATTTTGACGCACTCAATAGGTATCACATAAAGCCTGATCTGCAGAAAACCACAGTTAAACCTTACCAAATTTAATTACAAAATCCTCATTTCCAGACCACTGAGGATCAGCGAACAGCATAAAACCTGATCAGCCTGTGAGTTACTCGCAGGCTGATCTGGTTTTATGCTGTTCGCATAGGTCTTTTCATGGTGTCCTCTATGAGGGAAAGGGTTAAAGACAGTCATTTAACTCTAATTAATACTGTAAGCAATTTTTTCAACTTTTTTCTCACACCAACACCGGATAAATTTAACATGGTGAAAAAATAATGGGTTTGGATATAATTTATAAATATAATTTCTATTTATATACCGATCAATTTTTAAGGTGACTGCATGTTTACAGAGGATTAATCATTAAAAAGAATGACTTGACATGACCTGACTATTTGAGTTTACCTTTGCTTCGACAGTATTTCTGTCATATAGTGACATCCAGCTCATCACAGATGGAGGAAGAACCGGAATGCATGGAGGCATCCAGGTAGAACCACCGACCTACTGCAAGCCAGCTTGAAGGCTTCCTCACATGAAAACCTGAAAGACTGAGCCGGGCTTCGAACCCACGTGGTGAGGGGCTGAGCGAGTGTTAAAGTTAGCGACTTTACCCTCACGGCCACGGTGGCCCCTTTTGTGTTCTTTTAATGATTGTGATATGTTGTGGCTCAGGTGATTGAACCCACAACCTTCTAGCCATGAAGACGTTCTAGCTACTCAACCACCAGCCACTGGTTTAATTAAGAGACAATCTGTCAATATACTGTCATTGCTAGTTAGGCCGGTAAAAACAAAGACAACATTATGAAATGTACTAAAAAGTTTAAGGCACAATAAAAAGTTACTTGTTTCCACTAACTTGACTGACCCTTTTTTTTTGTACCGACCCTAAACTTTTATTCATAGCATTCAGGCTATTACGGTTGCAAAACACTGTTTTTTGTCAATTCTTCTAAAAAATAAGGTAAAAATGGAAAAAAGTTAAAATTAAAAAAAAGTTTAGCCGACCTTCCAACCTTTTTTTTCTTTCGGAGATGTTAGTGGAAAAAACAACTTATTTTTTTTAGCCTTATCTTTATTCTGAGAGATGATTAAAGTTTCTTTAAAAAAAAAAAAAGAAGACAAGTGTCAAATAATCACTCAAAATCTGATTTTCAATATCCTACTGCTTTACATGCATTATAAAAGTAACAAAAATCATCGGAAACACTTTTTCTATTTTTACTTGAAAGTGACTCAACTAACCCTAAAAGCAATCCAAAGCTTTCTCTCCTTTAATAAAGCTACCCAAATGCCAAATTTCATCCTAATATCTCAATCCTTACTGAAGTTAATGAATGGAAACTTCACTATAATTGTGCAAAATAAATAAAGTGGCATAATTACACCAAAATTTATTGAATCCCCAAATCCCAACAACATGCACTTGGGCATTTAATGACAATAATCCTTTGAAAGTTTGGTCAAAATCTATTCAGAAATGTCGGAGTTGCACACAGAAGATAAACAATGACTAAAAAAACAAAGGTGCATTACTCTGCTAATAATGTTTGAATCCTAAAATCCTGACAATATGCAATGGAGCATTTAATAAAAGTAACCCTGTGAAAGTTTCATTAAAATCCCTTTGAGAAATGTAGATGGAGTTGTGCTAAGAAGGTTAATAATAATTTTGGACAAAATTTCAAAAAAATGCATGTCGGTACAACATATGTTGGATTTTTCATACGGCCTAATTTTTAACTCCACATGACCCAATTTCGAACTTGTCCGAGATATTATGGAAACAAACATTCTGACCAAGTTTCATGAAGATTGGGACAAAAATGTGGCCTCTAGAGTGATAACAAGGTTTTTCTAAGATTTGACCTTGTGACCTACTTTTTGACCCCACATGTCCCAAATTCAAACTTGTCCAAGATTTTATGGAGATAAACATTCTGACCAAGTTTCATGCAGATTATGCCAAAAATGTGGCCTCTAGAGCTTTTACAAAGTTTTTATAAGATTTGACCTCGCGACCTACTTTTTAACCCCACATGACCCAATTTCAAACTTTTATTGAGACAAACATTCTGACCAAGTTTCATGAAGATTGGCCATAAAATATGGCCTTTAGAGTGTTTAGAAGCCAAATTGTTGGTGACGCATGATGCACAACAGACACCGGACGAAGGGCAATCACAAAAGATCACCTTGAGCAGGTTGTGCTCAGGTCAGCTAAAAAGGGGCATAACTCTGCCAAAAATGATCAAATCACAAAATCCGACAATATGCACTGGGGCACTTGATGACAACAATCCTGTATAAGTTTGGTCAAAAATCCATTTAGAAATGTAGGAGGAGTTGCGCTCAGTAGAAAAGTTTTACTCCCACCCACCAACATTTGCATATCTAATTATAAACCAGATTTTTCCTTCAGAAAACCCGGTTTAAAAGGTTGGGAACATAAATTATCTCTCTTTTGGTATTCTACCTTAACATATGCAGTTCCATTTAAAATAAACATTATGTCTAGTGCATTATGTTCCTGAATCATACATGCTTTGTGAATTCCAATGCAATTGTATTTATTACGTACAGATTTTTTTTTCTTTCTTTTGTTTGTTTTGAGTGAAAAAAAAAATACATAAAAAGGTTGTGTAAATTTTTTATAAAATGATAAAATGAATCAAAGTTGAGTGGGTATATGTGGATTTTGTAATCCAGACAATCGTTTCAAGCACACTTTATCATTTTTTTCTTATTTAACCTTAATCATAAAGCAAATACACCTATCATGTTGAATTGAAGCGACATAAAAGGACGGATTTTACAGCAAATATGGGGCTGACTGAATGTTTGCAGACCTTTCAAACTGACAAGAGCAAGAGAATAACTACATACATCTACCTCTCATGGATGATATGAAGAATAAGTCTGGATACAGAATAAATCAAGTCAACAGGGTAGAATAGAAATAAACAGCAAAATGTGGGCCAAAGAGTTATGGCCTCACATAATAACAAGGGTACACAAACACCAGGTCTTAAATGTCCATAGGGATATAAGGAAGTCAAGGATTGATAATGAGTATTGATCAAAACATGGAATACTAATTGATTAACGTGTGGAATACATGAGACTTCTTGATTCATCACAGATCACGTATTAATCTAGGAAATTTATCTCTGTCAAACACTACATATTTACCCTGTACATGTTAAGATAGCATAACATGCTCTTAAGTTGTATGATGGGTTCTACTGCAAAGGGAGACAAATCCTCTAACTCCAATATATTGTAGGGTTATCAGTTTTGTCCTAATTTAAATGTACATTCTTTTTCTATTTGCATTTAGAAATAAACTAACAAAGTAAAAGGTGAATTTACACTAACTTGAAGGGCTTAACCGGTTATCATTAATTTTATTAATATATTGGTGTAAAGCTTAAAATAATATTTGCCTGTCATTACAAAGAATTTGAACAATCAAAAAAGCACTGAGAAAGCTGTTATGGATCGTATAGCACCTATTTGTGGCCATTTTTTATCAGTTGAAAAGCTTGTAATTAAAGTTGCACATATTTAGGATTGTTTGAGCAATACAAAATGCAAAACTAGCTCTTTTTTTTGACAACCTTATTATGAAGTTAAAATAAAGGCCCATTATATTTCATAATGATTTAATTATCACATGGGTACAAGTTGGAAATTTAAAGAAAATCCTGATTTTAGAAATTTTTGATGTAGTTTTACATAGAATAAGAAGTCATTTTACAATCAGAAAAACCTAAAGATCAGGAAAATTCCCAAAAACTTTTACCCATGTTATCATGAAAAAGAAAATACAAAATAACATTGATATATTCTAGAAAAATTAACACAAATGGTACATACAGTTGTAAAAGTTGGCAATTTCAAAAAACCTGAAAATCCTGATTTTTAAGCAACTTTTTATGTAGTTTTATAGAGAATAAGAATTCACTTGTATGCAATCAGAAGTTCAGGAAAATTCCTGAAGACTTTTACCCATGTACATAATGTGCAAATACCTGCTGTAAAATCAAATTACTCAATTTGGTATTTTGGATGGATGTCAATATACTTTCATTGTTTACATTTTGCATTGGCAAGTATTCTCTTAGACGGTCCATAACTGGAAATAATTTGAACCTCAGCAATCAAAACTATATCTGTTACGTCATTTATGCACTTGTGATTTGTTAATGGAAGGTCTATGGAAAACGTCAGAAAACTTAATTACGAAGATATGCGGACTATTCAAATAAATTATGTAAACACTTGAATGACCTTAATTAAAGATTATGGATTATTTCTTATTCATGCATTGCAGATTGTACAGATTGCATCTTGTAACAAATCTGTAGTACACACTTTGCCTTTTCTTTATGAAGAATAAACACTGCTTTTGGAAGTATAACGGAACTTAAAGTAATCAAATGTTAACATTACTTATCTTCCCCTACGAGGGGATGTTTCAGAAGTTTATGGACTTTCCTTACATCTCTTCTACTTTTTTTAGTAGAACTGCTCAATTTCACAGTTTTTACTGCTGGGATTTTATAGTCCAGCAAAATCGGTCTTGTGTGTTTGAATATTATCATCTGACATCAATATCATTGAGACATTGATTGGCAACACTGATTTGCCAACAGTGATCAATAGCTGAAACATCAACACAGACATATTCAGTGTTACAGAAATCGGTAAAACTAAGGTGCAGGAGGTCTCTTCAGTTGAGATTTAAAGGCAATCCCCAATGATGCTTCAGCCATCTTCCACATTTAACGGAGACGCTGACGTCCTTGTCTGACCAAAGGTTATATCCAAACTGTGCAGTATTAACATTCTGACAGTGAGTTCCAATTTTAACCCTTTCCCTCATAGAGGACACCATGAAAAGACCTATGCGAACAGCATAAAACCAGATCAGCCTGCGAGTAACTCGCAGGCTGATCAGGTTTTATGCTGTTCGCTGCTCCTCAGTGGTCTGGAAATGAGGATTTTGTAATTAAATTTGGTAAGGTTTAACTGTGGCTTTCTGCAGATCAGGCTTTATGTGGTACCTACTGAGTGTGTCAAAATGAGTCTATATGAGGGAAAGGGTTAAAGTAAAATAACACAGAAATTTGAAATCATTTTGTACTGAGACACCTTTGACAATTATTATTAGATGGCCTATATATTACAGAAAGTGTGTTCTAATTGTTGAGGATTGTATGGTGGAAATTTGATGGGTTACATTTAAATGAATATCATTCATCATTGTTTCTATGTTTTTTACATTCACGGGTGCACTCAGGACAGCCAGTGATACTGCATAACCCTATATAAAATGATTTTGAATTTAAGGGGTGAAAGCGAAACTAGTTTTTGTGCATATAAAGTACAGTTAAGACTCGTTATGTTGCATTGCGAGTCTCGATATTTAGTATATCTCAACATACTTTGAAAGTCCCTACTTTTTTCTTTATCAATACATAAAGAAAATCTATTTTTATCTCAACATTTTGTATCTCGACATTTTTCACATGTCAACATATATTTTTGGTCCCGATGTGTATATTCTAACCTGACTCTATGTGTTTATCTTAAGACGTGCCGACACACTCACAGACGTGGGAATATTCAGTATCACTAGAGTAAATCTTCACAATTTCGTAGATTATGTCCCCAACCACCGCAATTAGTGTCAAATACACATTAAAATGTTGGCAGTATAAGCAGCAAGTATACCAAAAGAAACTTGCATCATCAAATTTAACAAAACTCATTTTAGGCTATAACATATAAGACAAGATTAATTTTTATTAACCCTTTCCCTCATATACTCATTTTGACGCACTCAGTAGGTACCACATAAAGCCTGATCTGCAGAAAACCACAGTTAAACCTTAACAAATTTAATTATAAAGTCCTCATTTCCAGACCACTGAGGAGCAGCGAACAGCATAAAACCTGATCAGCCTGCGAGTTACTCGCAGGCTGATCTGGTTTTATGTTGTTCGCATAGGTCTTTTCATGGTTTCCTCTATGAGGGAAAGGGTTAAGCTATAGTCAAATTTCGTCAAATACATGTGCATTTCGTTTATACGGTTCCAGATACATACAAATTCATATGTCGACATACTCATATCTCAACATAAAAATGATGATTTATTAAATGTCGAGATCATGAATTTTGACTGTATTTATATAAGCAAATTGACTAGTTTCGCCCTCAATTTGTATTCTGTTATTCTTTGAATGTTTGGTATGACTAACTCAACAAATTAAAGATTAAAATACTAAGGTGATGAAAATAGCTTTATTTTCATTTAAAATTTGTCCATGTCATAACAAAAGTTCTCAAACTTAAGAAACACCACTTGTAAGCTTTTTTTACATGAGATACTGACATTATAAACATGAAATTACCAACAAAAAATGACCTATATGATACTGTTTGTAGCGTACAGTTCATTTCATGGTCACCGTCAGCCAATCAAAAATTTTTTTTTTTCAAATCAAAATACATACAGCTTTCATCATTCTGCTTAGAAAATCAATGAACATTGAAATGAAATGTAATGTAAAGACCTATATTCGATAAGTCATCTTCATTAACGTCTAAATTTATGTTTGGCAAAACCACAAACAAATTTAATCTCATTCAAGTTTTATTACACTTAAGTGTTTAAATCGTGGAAAAATCAATTTACTTCAACCCTGTTCTACAAACTTCATTAATATTACACTAAAGCAACATTGGTTTGTGAACTCCATAAGCCTATAAATACAAAGAAATGGTCAAAAGATTGACGAGCTGGTATATAATGATTCTCTATATATGTTTAACAGAGATAAGTGTGACACCACACAGTGTAGTAAATGTACATAAAACTGATAGCCCAGGAATTGAAAGTCAATTACAAACACTTAAAACTTCATAAATCACTTTAGGGCATTGATCCCATTTCAAAAAAAAAATATCAGGAGAATAAAAAAGCAGACCCTGCACAATACTGACAACTTTATAGCAAAACACTGCCAACCAAAATATTCAGGTGTGATAGCAGACTTACTGATCACAGCTGTCAGTTTTAAGGCCTATACTTCTCCAAATTGCTTTAAGCCTTATCATAATTATGAGAAACAATATGTAATTCTTGTGGATGTATTATTGCTGTGCCAGGTTGTTTGCTACTTTTTTATCATCTTTATCCATTGACAATTTATGGCCTCACAATAGGAACTACGTAGGTATTTAATAGCATTTAATATGCTCACTTAAAATCAAGATTAGAGATCTTTCAAAACTGAACAAGAGTCTCTGCATGAGGGAGATAATTTTCCTGTCATTTGTCTATTTAGAGTTAAATTTTACAATCTCTTCTTACGAATTTGCTTGAGTTAAATGTCCCATTTTTAAGAGCTTCTTTGGGTAGTCTGGCAAATTGTACTAGAAATGTGTTCATAGGGTATGGATGCCCCCACTGTTTTGTTTTATTCAGATCTATATTTTTGAAAATAATGAAACACTGGAAATATAAAAGAAGAAAAGTTTAACACCAAGTAAATATTGCATTATTATTTTTAACAGAAACATAAGATTTACATTAGACTATTGACTATTTGAGTTTACCGTCACTTAGACAGAATATAGTTAAAAAAGTCAATCAAGATGTGTTATATTGTACCCTATTCAAATGTGTTCTTTTTTTCATTATGATTTATTTATAAGGCAAATAGGAATTGAAACAATGACTGATTCCTTTATCAAGAAAGGGCCATAACTCTTCCAATATTTAGTGGAAAAGTAAAAGAAAAAAAAAATTGTCTTGTTTTTTGTTTTTTTAGTATAAGACATTTACAAGTGGAATGTGAATTAAGAACAATTGAAATTTGAATTAAAAACCCAAAGTCCAATCATTTGAAAGTTAAATAGTGTAAACTGAAATTTGACCATGAATTATCTCAAGAAAGGGCCATAACTCTGCCGATATATAGTGAATAGTTACCAAATTTAAATCTGTATTTTGATATAATAAACTTACACATAAAATATTTATTAGTTTTCCATAAGTTATTGAACGGAAATGAAAAAATGACATAATATATCAACAAAGTGTCATAACTCCAGTGATATTTAAAAACCATTACTGTTTGTTTTTTAAATTTAAACCAAAAATTAAATCTGTTGTTTCCTTCAAAAGTAATAGACCAGAAACAAAAAATAGATGGACAAACCCATGGTGGGATTGACCAACTGAAAGACTTTGATTCCTACAAATTATGCCCCAGTCCCCCTACCTAGAGGTATTTGGGTATACATAACAAACTATACATAATTCTGAAAATTTACAATACACACAAAAGGATATTAATAGCGTACTATAGTTTTGAACTGAAGTTGAACAATATTTAAGCTTGTGTCACACACTCACCCAGAAAAGGAAAATGTTTTTGTAGACTACATACTCCACATTTTATAATGGACCTTATCAAATAGCTTTTTTCTCTTTTGCATTCAAAACTTTCATATTAAGCTCATGGTTTAAGTGAAGGGTACATTAATATGAATTAAAGGTAGAGTATGATCAGGTAATTTTAAAAAGTGCATGAAATATAAGTACAAATAGAATATACAATATCATGAGTAAAAAAATATTCTATTATATTAACTAAATAAAGTCATACAAATTACTGGCATTTGTATAATACAAATCCTTTTGTCAGGGATATCATTAATTACTTCAATATTGAATAATAACAATGCAGTCTGTGGGTTTTTCATTTTAATAGTTGACAGGTCAATATCTGAACAAGTTAAAATTTTTAAATGCATAATGATATAATAGATGTATTATTGGTCTGTGATGAAGTCTGTATGTGCATATTCTTTCAATGATATCTTCCCCAGGCCATCTCTCTCTCTGTGTCTTTCTCTCTCTCTCTCTCTCTCTCTCTCTCTCTCTCTCTCTCTCCCTATTTATATCATTATCAACCTATATAATAACTAAATAAACAATCATTTTCAACTATTTTGATTTTGAAAATAACACTTAAAATCAATGGTAAAGTTTACAATTTTGTTACTTGGTGTACAAAATGAAATTAGTGAATTAATTATATAAATTCACATAGTAATTGCTTTATTCAACCAAAATTTTATATGTTGTAATGAGATTTTAATATATTAGATGTGTTACTCATATTCATGTAGTTCCAATCAAAATCAGATTTGAGTGACAACCCTGAGTAACTTGGATGCTATTGCTTTGATCAAGGAGTCATTAAAAGTGGTAAAGGTATGACCTCCTTTGTGTTTGGCTTCGGGGTAAATGTTCCAGGACTAGTTGGCCTAAAGTAAAGTCTAAGAGCATTTAAAGACGATTTCTAGATTTTCTTCCCTCCCATAGACTTTTTTCATTTTTTTATATTTTGTAGAAATAAGTTTGAGTAATTCAAAAATGCAAAGAAAAAAAGGGGTCACCGAAATCGTTTTTGAGATATAGCTCAATTTCATAGATAGGTGTAGATGTCATTTCTGGAACTGATTCATCATCAAATACAGTACATACTGATATGTACTAAATGTTGGATGAAAAGACAAAACATTACTGAGTGCATTTTTTTTTCACCTATAAAATTTAATATGATATTTATTTCATTGATATAAATGCTTATACAGTGTCTGTGATGGTATCTAGAATCAAAACTACATTTTATAGTGGCGGGCTAGTGTGAAAAATAGTCATACAATTTCAACAAAATACAACAACTTTTCACACTAAATCTTCAACTACAAAAAAACTGTTCCATAGAAATTTCCCAAATTTATATATATCATAGAATAATATCTACTGAAGACATACATATGTAAAAAACAATGGGTCACCGAGTTAGTTTCTTCACAAAATTACATTATGTGAACCACAACATTTTTAAAAATTAAAATCATTTAAAAAATGTACAAATCTATAAATACCAAAGGATCACAAAATGAGATGCTCTCTGTGTCTTTGACCTTGTTTTTAAAGCTCAACCTGTGACAATTGGAAAAATGTCAATTTTTGCAAATTTTGACACATTATAGTTAATATCTGTAGAAATGCCACATGGAAACTTAAACCATGATATTTATTTATTAATTATTTCTATGAAGAATTTTTAATATTTAGAACCACTTTCTAAAATTCCATAAATACAGCAGAAATTTGGATGTGTGTTGCTTTAAAAGTACTCATTCTTTGGTTTCAAACTATAAACTACTTCGGTACATTCAGATAACATAATGATAATTAAACATGATATGTCATTATTGCATACAGTGGATTTTAAAAATGTGCTTTACACAGAAATATTAAAAATATGACTTGACTATTTGAATTTACCGTCACTGCGACAGTATTTCAGTCATATAGCGACGTCCAGCTAATTACAGGCGGAGGAAGACCCCGAATGCACGGAGGCATTCAGGTAGAACCGACTGACAGCCAACATTAACTCTCTTCGTTCTTTTAATGGTCGATTTCTTTGCAAACTTGCCGCTAAGACGAAAAATTTGTGACAATTTGTAGTTTGGATATACTGATTTGTGTTTTGATTTTCTGTGCAACAACCTCCTATTAGGAGAGTTGATTATCTCCCTTCTGCACATTTTGGTTGCGCATAACTAAATCCCGAAATCGTCTTTAAATGAAACTAGACATGCTGATATAACAACTGAACACCAGAACTTTTAGTATCAGGAATTTTCTAATTCAAAAAGCCTGTAATTACAATATATGCTAATTATGTGCAAAGGGTGTGTAATGCTAACTCAGTTCTTGGGGGCCTCTGTGGCCGAGAGGGTAAAGTCGCTGACTTAAACACTCACTCAGCCCCTCATCACATGGGTTCAAATACCAGCAGGGTCATTCGGATTTTCATGTGAGGAAGCCCTCCAGCTGGCTTGCAGTAGGTCGGTGGTTCTACCCAGATGCCTCCGTACATTCGGGGTCTTCCTCCACCTGTTATTAGCTGGATGTCGTTATATGACTGAAATACTATCAAAGTGATGGTAAACTCAAATAGTCAAGTCAAGTCAACACAGTTCTTACTCTAAGACAAAAAACACTGACCAACCACAGGTACCAGTTATCATGGAGCTCATGCACACACACAGACCAAAATACTACTACTTTTTACAATAGTATCTACAAGGTTTATATCCGCCCAATTGGTCCGGAACATCATTGAGGTGATCCGACTTTTAATTCCCGTCAAACTCATACATATTTGTGTATAATTTAATGAAAATGCAATCAATAACAACATAGCAAACATATTTTGCATTTAAAAAATAGAAATTTCTTACATTTACATCCCTTTCTTTTATGGTAAAGCTTCGATTTCACTTAAGTGTGAAAATCGGAAACAACATGGCGAACTGAATGGAAAAATAAGATACAGACATACGATTTTGGCTTGGAATTTGTCCTCACGATAAAATCAACAGGTTTCTTGCAGGTACAAAATAATGAATTATACTTACCTTTGATTTGACGCTGTTCTTCAATTTCTGCCTCTTATAAAGCTCAAAATATCTACTGATAACGTGCAATTTTATTTCGCTGACTTGTCACCTCAGTGATGTCCCAATGCATGTTTTTTAGATTTTATGGAATTACTCATTCAATATTGAACCCAGTTACCTAGGATTTAGCATTTTTATTATAAAAACATTATTTTTTAAGAAAATGATATTTATTTGGACGTTCCGCAAGTTGTTTGTTGATTAAATTTCAGTGATGTTCCGGACCAATCGTGCAGAAATAAACCTTGTAGATATTATTTTAAGAAGTACATGTAATTGTGACCAACATAAAAAAAGTTCAGTACCTCCAAACATAACCCAGAAAACCTCCAAATTTGGAATGATACTAAAAACGTTCAAAGTCTATAAAGTGTGAAGCTGAGCAAACTGCAAATATCATAGAACAACTCAACAAAGTGCAAATTTTTCAATGCATACGAAATATCAGCTCAGTATCCCGTAAGCACGTAGAAAAAAATACCTGTACATCAAACAACTTATTTCTTAAATGTTGAATGAAAGACTTGAAGATTATATAATATGCCCGATGGGCATCTAAGGTTTAGGGACATGATAATCTTGAGATTCATACATCAAATAGATTTAAACCTTACTTACCACATCCGAGAAACAATGCCCTATTATTCACAGACAGTGGTATTATGGTTGTCATAGAAACACAGTATTTTTCACTCTGACTTCTTCTAACATCCGCCATGTCAGCTTTGGTATGTTAAACTTTACATGACAAATTCCAAAAGGTTATTTTTTTTTCAACTGGTGGTATAAGCCTTTCCTCTGATATGAAAGTTTCCGTAATCCTTTGCATTGTTGCACTAGAAGTCTCCCTGTCAAGTTTAAACCACACAGGACCTATTTTCTAAGATAAATCATAAGGTCTTGCAGCTGCACAAAGACTGAAATTTACAATTCCAACCTACATTTGTTGACATTAAAAAAAAAAAATTTTTGAAAAAAAAAAGTATTGTCACACGAGAAAAATCTTTTAATCAAATATTTAAATTAAAAAGAAAGAATAACATTTATAACAAATTATTGTTGTAAGTTCAGACCTTAGTCAAAGTCAATCATATCTTGTCTCCAAAAAAAATAAAGCAGATAGATCTTATCCACAGACCCATTTAATAGCCATAAATTAAATTACTTTCACTCCAAACTGTCTCGGCCATGTGTTCACATATAACCTTGTTTATCCTTTACTCCGCCATTTTCAATGAAAACCATAAAATCAATTGGATCCTAAATGACACCCATTTCGACTTCAATTAATACAATTCATCCTGAAAACTGATCAACAGCACTGCAATACGATATTGAAATCCATTATTGAAGACTGGAATGGTAAGATAAATTTGTAAAAGAAAACCCCTGAAGAAAGTATTCATTCCTAACAATACACTTTAACTTCCCAACAGCTATACCCTCCAGTTAGATATTTTCGCTAGCAATTCAGTGACACTAAACATTACGGGGATATATTTTATCAGGTCTTCATATGGATCCAAATTATGAAAGCAAACAAAGTTTGAAGTACTGAGAGTTAACCGTGCTTCAGATAATTTCATATCAACTCCATAGCGCAAAATCACAAACAACCTAATAAATGCCTTTTATAGCTATATGCAAACGTTTCTTTCTTAATTTAGGGCCTTTCCTTCATGTTTGTTCCCTCAACAATGAAAGTCTTTCATCACATCTACACAAAATCAGGCACAATGATCCCTTACAATAGCGGAATGCCTAAACTGGACAAGAAAGTCAATTCTAATACCTCATACATTGTAAACATATTTCATAAAATCTATAATCTTTGACACTTAAAACGAAATTACCTGTTTGCAGGCAAACACAATAAATAATTCCATCACTCAGCTTTGATGTTTTGCCTTGAGAAACTCTTGAAATTATCAATTCATAAATTTACATTGAAAGACTATGCAATTACTGAAAACTTACAAATCAACATATGAAAATAAATGGACAAAGGTATTAATTGTTTATCAATAGAAAAATCACAATAATTTATCATAATTATGATATATAAAACTGAAAAATATTTGAAAAAAAAAAAAAAAAATACCAGTATATAAAACCTGTGTGTTTAATTTTTACCTACATGTAACAATTTTTAATTATATAAAAACGAAATGATGTTTTGACAATATTATTCTAAAAACAACAAAAAATTCAAAAGTATACACACAATTACCTAATCAGTTTTAAATAACTCTCACTAAAAAAGACCATTATGCAATGAGGCATCACATACATAATTTTTCAGGTAAATTTGATTAAGAAAATAGAAAAAACTGTACACTTAATTATATGCTGTACTGCGTTTACCTATTCAACAAAATAAATCAGAAAGATAAACTTGAGTGTGAGCTGGTAGGATGTCAGCAGACAAAATCAATGTCAAAATCAATGTTGTCTGTTTGGATAGTCCAATCAATCAGACAATGGCCGTCACATCCTATCTAATCTTCCCATTGTTATTGACCTAAGTTTCTTGCACAATCAATCTATTTACACAAACACTGCAGTAATTCTCTAAATCGGTTCACTACAATCATCACATTTTTTAATTTTTTTGGGGGGGGGGGGAGGGAGTAATTTTTTGTGTCTATTAGACATCTGTAGTATGCTGCCATTTCAATGGTGGCCTAATAATTAATTGAAGATTTTGAATCAAATGACAAACGATAAATAGATATCTCTAAAGTGACAGTAACAGGTTAATATTCCCTTGGCCCTAACAATAGAGAGAAATACTTAAGATCATTCACAGAAGCACAAAACTTTTGTTTGTAAACTTATGAATAAATAACATTTGCTTCTTCTTTATAATTTTAGAAACTATATACTCATTAGGAAATCAGATCCAGGTATTTATACTAAATCCTTCTATACAATATGTAGTTGCCTTTGTGTTTTATTTACATTTTCTTTTCCTCATCTTCTTCTTATCTTCAAATGTTAGCAGAAGGGAGGTAACAGAAATTATGTTTATCATAAATCTGACTCCTGGTTTAATACCCTTGATGTAAAGAAAAGAACTTTAAAAGTTTTCTTTGATCCTAAAACACATGCATGTGTGTTACACAGAAAAAGAAAAACAATCAGGCACAACATTAATAATTATAATGCTTGTTTATTAAAGTTGAGCACTTATTAATCTGTTTCATTATACTTTTTGGATAATTCTAACTGGCTTATTGGTATAACTTTCAATACACTGTACTTCGATTTTCACTATACACTGTAAGATTTTCCCCTTAATTAACTAAATATATATATATATATGTTGTATACATTTATACCAGTGCCTGTGAAGTACAGAATAGATCTCTCTCTCTCTCTCTCACACACACAAATGTATACTGCTGATTGCACATGAATACAGTTTGTACACAACTGACCTCTCCTTTTAAAAACATGTCCATATTAACTGCTATAAACAAAGTATACATTTATATATATACTTATATCTGCAGAACCTAAGCTCTAAACCATTGAATAAGAAGAGTTCATAAGATATATAATTTAACTCACAGGTACTGATATACAAACAGCTAAGTCTTTAAAAACCACTTTAAAAACATTTCTGTTTTATATTTATTTATATACACAATGTAATAAGTTTCTGTGAAGAAAATATACTGACATTTTATCACCTGCTCACAAATTTGTCACAGAATAGACAAACTAATTATTGATAAGAAATATCAAAGCATTAACAGTTCAGTACATCTTCAATTACATATTATATACAGTATATGGGAAACAAACATTTTGACGCCATGGTATCTATGCTTAATGTGTTTATTCATATTACTATTACTATTTTCATTTTCTGATTTTTAATCAAATAATTATGCCTAACTATACAAATATATTTGTTTTTTATTTCATTTATTTGTAAATGGGACCAGAATCACCTGAACACAAATCATTAAACATTGCTGAATTACAAAATCATGCTTCAACACTTTACTTCATGAATATTCAGGGGCCTCCGTGGCCGAGAGGGTAAAGTCGCTGACTAAAACACTCACTCAGCCCCTCATTAGGAGGGTTCAAATCCCAGCAGCGTCATTCGGATTTTCATGTGAGGAAGCCTTCCAGCTGGCTTGCGGTAGGTCGGTGGTTCTACCCGGATGCCTCTGTGCATTCAGGGTCTTCCTCCACCTGTAATTAGCTGGGTGTCGCTATATGACTGAAATACTGTCAAAGCGACGGTAAACTCAAATAGTCAAGTCATGAATATTCATATACAAAATTTAAGACTGGATGATCGAATATTTATCTACTGAACTTAAAATAGTATATAAAACAGGGACAATGGGTTTTTCTTTGTGGTACAAACTATGTAAAATTCAATATTGAATTAGCAAACAAAAATTTCTGATCAGACAACAGTCTATTTGCAAAGAAATCAAGTCTATTTGAGGTAAAGGGTTAAGCAGAAAATGTTGTACATACTGTGAATAGCATGTATCATAGGAATAAAAGGTATTCTTATCACAAACAACACAAACTCTTGTTAATTAATGTGTATTATTTATCTGAAACAGATAATGATATTTCAATAAGTGAAATAGCATCATACAAAGAAACATCATTTTTGGCAAAAAAATAAATAACAAGAGCTGTCAGAGGACAGCACGCTCGACTATTCAAAATGCTTGTTGGTAAATAAAATGAAATCTATTTCAATTGCCCTTCACATACCCTGTACATAATAATAGTCAAAAATGATATACCTTGATTGTCTGATACCCATTAAGATTTTTATGAAGTCTTAAATCAATCCCATGCCTAGTTACTGAGACATAAGCACAATAACATTGTGCATGCAAAACATTAACCAAAAATCCAAGTTAGAAAAGGGCCATAATATGTATAAAATTCAGTCCAAAAGTTATCCTCCTTAGTTTTCTGATGCCCCTGAAGACAATCCTTAACTTTCTAGTCAATTCCACAAGCAATTTCTGAGATATAAGCTGGATAGTAGCTTGAATGAAAAAATTTAACCAAAATTCTAAGTTAAAAGGGGGTCATAATTTTCAATATATTCCATCAAGTGTTATCTTCCTTTATAGTATGAACATAAACATGATACCCCTAAACATATTTAAGATGTTTCAAATCAATCTCATGCCTGGATACTGAGATATAAGCATGAGAGTATCTTGCATGCAAAACTTTAACCAAAATTTCTAAGTTAAAAAGGGGCCATAATTCATATTAAATTCAGTCAAGAGTTATCTACCTTGGTTGTCTGATGCCCCTGAACATATTTAAAAACTTTCAAGTCAATACCATAAACGGTTATTGAGATATAAGGTTGATAGTAACTTGCACGCAAAACTTTAACCAAAAGCTGCAACGCCAACGTCGACGCCAGGGCGACTACAATAGCTCTCATATTCTTCGAAATAGTCAAGCTAAAAATACATTTTTTTTATTTCATATTAGTCAAAAATTCAGTTCCAATGTCAGTGAGAGAATAAAAATGTGCATTACAAAAAAAAAAAAAAAATGAGACACAAGGAAGGTAAGCCATAAAAGGGGGCTGTTCCACCCTGTTCACTTACCAGCAAGATGACTCACAGGGAAATCTGGTGCTTGTTGATTGTACCGCTTCATGGGAAAGTCACCAGATATATTCGTCTGCTTAAAAACTACCTCCTTAAATACTGGCTGAAACAAAAATTGAAAGAAAAAATTAAATCTAATTCAATTATATCTTTTATAGTTGAAAGAGTACAAGACCCTCACGGTATGGTACATAATTATGAGGTTACACAATTTACCCGAATCCCCCTATTTACCTATTTATCATATGGTTATAATGTTAAGAATTCAAGTCCAGGTGGGGCATTAGTCATAAAGGATATTCACAGATAATCATATATTCATCTCATCTTAAAACCATTGTGTTAGTGACTAAAAGAACAAGTATTACTACCGTATACACCGGCAGATTAGGCGCACCTTTTTTCCAGATAATTCAAGTTTATAGAGGGGGTGCGCCTTATATGATGATATACAGCTTTTCAGGTTTCTTTTTTCAATCACCGAGAAGTGAAAATTACCGGTATACGATCTCAGAAAATGGATATACTGAAAGCCAATGAATACGATAATATGACACAAAGTCTATACGAAACCATGATAAACAATACCAGATTATTGCTTTTGTTCTTATTAGTTATCCTACAGGTATATTTCATGATAAAATGATCGTGAGAAACTGAAACAATTGGAACCTTTTCAATATAAACAAATAAGTTTATTTTACAGGACCTCATGATGTATAGGAGAAACTTGACAGGTGGCAATTTTAGTTATGTTTTTTTGGGAATTTTGGCCCCTTAAGGGGGAAAATCTTACGGTTGAGTAATGTCATGTTAAGAAAATGTGTCACCATTATCCTACCCGTCGCTAATGTAACGGTCTAACGCTAATCTTATGCCATGTGTAAATAAAACAGTTCACCGTATGATTAGCCCGGTGACGTACGGATAGCTTTCGGTCTGTCAAAATGTACGACGGCGCAAATTTCAAAACAAGATTTCGCCGAATACGATACGATAAGTGATTTTTTTTTTCAAATAAGTTACCCTGAAAGTTAGGATGCGCCTAATACGTAGCTGCGCCTAATCTGACCGTGTATACGGTATTCTGAAAACTTGTTTCTCAATTTAACAAATACATTATCATGAAATACAACACCCATGTTTTTAGGGAAAAAAAACAACACACACACACACACACACACACAAAAACATGATATACTGGCTGGTATCAGTAATCTATATCTTAATAAGGAAATAAGAAGAAAAAAAACATATCTTTTTTTTAATACAAGTGATATGAGGAAGGCAGTAAAATAATTAAATGCTTATAGTTTTAAGATATATTGTAAGGTAATTTGGTAGTCTCAGTATAAAATCATTAATGTATAATAATTTTAAATACATAATTATAATTTGGTTGTTGCTTAGTAACTTGGCTAAAATCTCATTACTTTGATATTCCATTATGAGCAACACAAGACTAGATTTGCATCTGATATTAATCTGTTACTAGATGTTGATCTTGTAAGATATAGTAATCCCATTCATGCAAATACCCAGTTATAAATGATGGCTAAATTTTACCTTGAAACTGAGTAGTTTGAGTGTGATGTGTTTACTTTGTTTGAATTGTAAGTGAAGAAGCTTAAGGTAATGAGTCATTACCAGCCACTAGCCAAACTATACAGCGTACACCAAATTGTTCAAGGGCAGTCATGAAAATTACGATGTTAAATAAAGTTGATTAATGCTATATAAATATATATAATTTCTGTTTTATTTAATCAAATTTGCATTAAACAAAGGGAATTTTACATGTCTCGACATAAACTAGGAGGAATCAAAATTTTGTACACTAGACTATGTAAACAGTCATCCTTAAGACTTTTATTAGTTGTTTTTTTTTTACAGATGTCGAAAAGAGCCTTTTTAAAAATACCATGTTTTGGGGGAAAAAATTACCATCATTTATGTTTTGGAGAGAGAAATACAGAGGTTAAAATAGCAATTTTGCAGGGTTGCTGGGTGAAATGGATGAGAAAAAAAGAGACAAACGGACCATGACCAAGACACCACCTGAAGTTCTGTTAAGGTTTATTCCCTGTAATTCACTTCCGGTTAAGGTATATGCCCCATAATAACCATCAAAACCAAGCATATAACTTCGCAATATAAGCTTTTAAAATGTCAAACCATGGAAATTTTAAAAGTAAATTGGCATGTTATGACATATGACAAAAATTCTTTTATTACCTCCCCTTTAAAATTTTGTTTCTTTATAATGTTGTTGTCTGAAAATTACAAAAAAAAGTGATTTTCTCCATTTTCCTACTGTAAAGTTTAGATTTGTTCATGAAACTTTTGTCAGAATCATGTGATGCATCTTTCTCCCATGAATTTTCCTCAAAATCAAATTCAGTTTTAATATTCACAGAAATTGTATATTTCCCATAGACTTCAATGTTAACTTAAATACAGATTATCTCCCCTACATCTAGTAAAACCTGGAAAAACTCTCAATGATTTTTTTTTTATTCTTGGATGTCTTCAAATTGATTTCATAGAAAAATTACCATCCAGTGGCAAGATATGGAATATGGGTATTAGTGGGGTTACATCTTAAGTTTGCTTTTGTACAATGCAGTTCCATGTTTGCCCATGCAGGCCTGCAAATATATGATTCTGACTACATGATTCTGATATTCTCAACCATGCTGTGTTTCTGCAAAACATAATTGCCTATAAAAACCCATGTAATTGCTGTGTAGAAATCAAGTTACCTCAATTGTCAATCAAAGACCCTCACTCAGTGATATTACCTCATTTATCACTATGTGTCTGTGTTACTGCCATTATTATATATGCTAAGTATCAATTAAAAAGTGCTCCTTTAGAAAAAAATTTTTATTTTAATTAAAAAAAAACAATTCAAGACAATTTCTCGTGATTAAAAGGGAATTTAGTTTACAGCAGAATCATTTATCTTTTTTTTAAAAAAAAAAAAAAAAAAAAAAATAGCAAACCACTTAAGTTTTAAAAATTGTAACTATTCAGATGAATGTGATCAAATAATTAGAAAGCCATTATGGAAAGTAAAATACATTATCTTGGCCAATCTCCCATTTCATTTTTTTTTACCTTGGATGCTTTATGAAAAACTTCATGTCATGGGATTTCACTTCTTGTTTAATTTTTTTTTTCAAATATAAAAAGGTCCCAGAAGATATAATCATAATAAGAATTTAAACAATAAATGATTAGATTAAGCTTTTCCAATATAAATTAATCATTACAAATCATTATAGATATAACATTCATAGTAAGTAACTCTTATGCCAGTATCAAATATAATATGGAAGGGCATTTTTCAAAGACATGATTTGATAAAAAGGATGAAAATATGGACATGTATGCTTAAGAAAACATAAATATGCAATCGGAAAAGCTTACTCTATTTTTGAAACATAATATTGCACAACATCAAAATTATATGATTAAGTAATCTTAATTGAAATTTTCTTTCCTGCTTCTGGACTTCCAATTGTCCAAAAAATTAGTTTCTTTAATAGTTATTATTCACAATATTAAAACATTTTACTTATCATGTTATTCATGGCAATAAATACTGGCAAACCCAACATGATTTAACGATAAACATCTATGTGTAGACAGCTTCTTTTCTCCATGATGCTATGAATGAATTTCAAAACCTTTGAAATTGAAGATAATAAGACACATGTATCCCATGCAGTCACCTGGAAGGATTCTGTCTAGCGATTTCAACAATTAAATTATCAAAGTATCACCAATCTCTGTTTATCTTGTTTCTACAGGCTTACCTCTTTAGTGTGAACTACTAGTCTACTTTTCGTGTTGTTAAACATCACTTGATGACAAATTATATTTTTTCATGACGTCTGCATATATTTTATGCCGATGGTCCTTCATGATTGCTTATTTCATGGTGATATCAAATGAACAACACTTTCAATGTCAACTTTTCCTTAGCAGCCACAGAATGTAATTGCCGCCATCTTGAAACATAGGAAGCCAAATAAACGCATGCGTATTGAAGGTATGATGGACGGGTTTAATGCACTGTGTTTTCGCTCATCTCGGACCTTACAGTTATAGGGTAAAAACAAAGTAAGCAGTATTTTGATACCCGTCTTTCGTGTGTGACAGAATGGACAAATTTGATTCTCAAGGTGATTATTGTACAAAACATGTACAACTGCAGAAATTAAGTTAAGAAAACACAATTGCAGGAGACATAACGTGTACACTTGAGAATGAAAAAAAGTAAACACTGAATAACAATTTTCCAATGAGAGTGATCGCACGGAACACACAGATGACATCTAGATGAAAGAATTGAAAATGCATCATATTGAGAAAATAAGTTCATACGAATATAACAGATATAGTTATATATACAGCAGTATATGAAATAGTAACGAGGAGCCTTCGAGACCAAATGATAGTAGTCACTGCTTCTTCCAGTCCTAAAGGTTAACTTATGTAGGTATCGGGTTCATTCGCCCCAAGTACACTTTCGCCCGAGTCAGTTCGCCCGAGTCGGTTCGCCCTACAATGTGGGTTCATTCGCACAATAGTGGATTCATTCGCCTAGTAAAGTTATAAATTAATAAACAAAATGGATTATTACGGTTGCGAGAATAAATAAAATTTTAATTCATTCAACAAGTAAAGGTATAAAGTACAAAGTATATAGGTGTAATGATCATAATAAAGGTGACATCTTCCTTCTGAAAACACACACGTGCTGTAGGTATGAACACATGCCATAGCAGGGTTAGATGTTAATTATGTACAACCTACAGTATTTTCGGCGTTTCGTATTGTCTCATTTAACATACTTATTTTTTTACACCCGGTCTCTTTCATTTATGATAAGTAGGGATGAACATGAATTAAATAAGCTATAACGAAATAAACAGTGAATTTATCTATTTCTTTAATTATAAATACACCGCCAATGTAAGTGTATATTAGATGTAAAAAAAAAATTGAAACTGCCATTCCGAAGCAATAATTGTAGGACTGGAACCAAAATATGTAATAGATTTTTTTTTATTAATAATAGAAATATACTCATTCAAACATACATACATAAAACAATACAACCGAATACACAAACATTTATAATTTCATTCAAATCCAGCAAAATAACAATAGGGCGAACAGACTCACATTTTAGGGCGAAAGGGTAGAGGGTGAAAGGGAAATGGGGCGAAACGACCCATAATCACTTATGTAGGGTTCACTCTAGTCCCATCATCACATGCTAATTTCGGTACTGGTTCTCTTGCATCTGTAAGGTATAGCGCAAAACCCGAATGATATCACTTATTACTGGTAAACAAATATAGACTAAATCCACTCTAGCCCATTGTGTTTCTTGGCTTGGACTGGAAAGGTCATGAAAGAATTTTGCCCTTCAATGGGGTTCAAACCCACAATCATCAGATCCAGTCATGTACTCTACCACTGGATCACAGCACCTCTTCACGAACAAAGATAATCCTGACTTTAATACTTGTGAGAGGGGTTGGCAGTACACAGAGATAGATAAATCCAGATATACCTCAGGCAATGAAGCCTCAGATCCATAAATCCCTGAGATCTCCTTAGTGGATTAATCACAGAACAGATAAAGCAAAAGATTCCTATGCAATTATACACTGCATCTCTTTATGGATGAACTCCAAATCTTGCAGCAGATAAATCCCGAGAGTCCCAAACAGATGAACCCAAAGACCCCTCACCCCCAGCTGATAACTCCTGAGATCCCCCAACGGATTAACTCAATGTTTTGTATCAGTGACTTGATTTCAAGTTACTAATAGTCAAAGACATCACAAATGGAGATCAAGAAGATACAGACCTGAGATGGAATCCGCACCTACCATGCTGTCACAACCCAATCAGTCATCGTTTTATCCATATTTAAACGTACCAGAACTTGGAATTCATTTTAAAAAAACAACATTTATTAATATTTGGACATTGCATTTAAATTTTGTGGATTAATAAATTATTTGATACAGAGACTGATTTCAGAGATATTTATTTTATCAAATTAACTCTATGATGTTGTTTCATTATAACTGGTATTGTTTTCATGTGTAAATAATCAAATGTTTCTTGCCTTTAAGACTCAGAAAATGTTGGGTTTATTGAATTTAGGTTAGAGTTCCAAAATTCAGCAAATTTTTCTTGTTCCAGACCATCAACATATTCGCTACAATCCCTTGAAAGATGACTGGGTATTGGTCTGTCCTCACCGCATGAAAAGGCCATGGACAGGGCAAGAGGAAAAACCTGTAGAGCAGCAGATACCAAGATATGACCCAAAGAACCCTCTATGTCCAGGGAATACAAGACCAAATGGTCAGGTACAATAGTAATGATAAACTATTTTCTTACATTAGAGATGGAAGTTATATATAAAATATTTTTTCTCCATAATCTATATATCTATTATTAATTATATATTAATTAATATTTTTATGCTCACCGAAGGTGACGCATATAGTCGCCGCTTCGTCCGTCCGTTCGTCCGTCACACTTTCCTTGTCCGGACTATTTCTCAGGAACTAATGGCTTGAATTCAACGAAACTTTATGGGAAGCTTTATTACCAAGAGGAGATGCGCATATTCTCAGCATGACCCGGTTCCTAAATTTTTCAAAGAGTTATGGCCATTGACTTTTCGGCCTATAGTACATATCGCATGATTCTTGTCCGGGCTATTTCTCAGGAACTATTGGCTTGAATTCAACGAAACTTTATGGGAAGCTTTATTACCAAGAGGAGATGCGCATATCGTCAGCATCACCCGGTTCCTAAATTTTTCAAAGAGTAATGGCCCCTTGACTTTTCGGCCTATAGTACATATTGCATGATTCTGTCCGGGCTATTTCTCAGGAACTAATGGCTTGAATTCAACGAAACTTTATGGGAAGCTTAATTACCAAGAGTAGATACGCATATCGTCGGCGTGACCTGGTTCCTCAATTTTTCACAGAGTTATGGCCCCTTGATTTTTCGGCCTATAGTACATATTGCATGAATCTTGTCTGGGCTATTTCTCAGAAAATAATGGCTTGAATTCAACGAAACTTTAGGGAAAGCTTTATTACCAAAAGAAAATTTGCATATCATGGGGGTAACTTTGTCCAATTTTTCACAGAGTTATGGCCCTTTGACTTTTATGCAAACAGTATATCTAGTATGATTCTTGTCCGGGCTATTTCTCAGGAACTAATAGCTTGATTTCAACAAAACTTTATGTGAAGCTTTATTACAAAGAGGAGATGCGCATATCTTCGGCTTGACCCAGTTCCTACATCCTCCTACCCATTGACCAAGGTCTTATTTGTAACAATGACGTTCTTCGGGGAGCATCTGTCAGTTCTACTGACTTTCTTGTTATATACTGTAAGATACTGTTTTTTTGTCCTTGCTCTTTTAGCTGTTATTATTTGAGATTATTACCTTTAACATGAAAATGATTGCATATATTTCACTTTTCAGGTCAACCCAGATTATGATTGCACCTTTGTTTTCACAAATGATTTTCCAGCTCTTCTTGAGGAAGGTCCCTCACCTGGTATGTATGAGTTTGCCTGTAGGTCATAATATTTTGTGGTTTTATTGTTTAGCCCGTTTTTTTTTTGTTGTTGTTGTTTTTTTTACTGATTATGATAGGCTATATGTATTGCATTTTGCAAAAAGCAAAAATTAAGAATTGAAGAGTGCAGTCTTCAAAATTATGTTAATAATAGCAACAATACTGAAATATTCAGAGTATAGAAATTGGATGAGCTGTAAGGGTGGGAGCACAGAATCTTATTTCTGTACCCATATTACTCTGAGGCTATAGTGGAATCACACATATTGTCTTTATCTCTTTAATGTTATCATCTCAAGTGCATCTATGTGGTACCTGTTTTAGGTAAGGTTTCCAAATAGTGTGTGTGTTATGATGAAGATGAAGGTAATGAATAAATGCTTTCTCTTTTTTGTCACGGTAACCTATCAAGTACTGTCTACATTGTGTGTATTCTAAGTGTTCCATTACACATACTCATGAAGTATATGATAATTGTTTCATTAGTGCAGTAATTTATTTGACCCATCATTTGTATTTAGTGGCTTGAGCTTTATTTGTTTTAAAGCAAATGCTAGTCAAAGATGAGAAGCAAGTTTATAAGCATACAGCAAAAACAATTAACAGATTTTGTTCAGATTAAGGTGATTTTTCCTAGTATTTATTAGCTAGTGAAAATATTTCATGGAAATGTAAACACGGTGGGGGTAAGTATCGAACACAACATCGAATCTTCTTTACATTTAATGGCAGTACAGCAATCAATCTGATTCAATTACCGTCCTGTAAATATATATATAAAATTATATCTTCAAATATTCTATACATGCAATTGTAGATATATATATTATTTATAACAACATGTAAACAATAAAGCAATCTTATACATAAATTAATTATATGCCTTCTTTCAAACCTTTAATTATCAACATAATGTTATAAGCTTGTACAGCCTCTCGTGGGGTTCGAACCCGGGGCCCTCGGCTTGCAAAGCGCCAGCTCTACCAACTGAGCTAATGAGTCCACTGATAAACTACATGGCAATAATAGCATAAACATAATATAGTATACAAAAGGAAGAGTTATCAAAGTTGTGTTTAAGATAAGATAAAAGAAACCATTTCATATTTAATTATACTCACAGAGACTAAGGGTCTCTTGACATGACATAATACAACATCCGTCGGCACCAATGGCGTACTTCGTGCTATAATTGTGAGCTGGAATTAACATGCACATACCAGTTGTTAGTGAAATGCCGTAAGAAATAAGAGCTCTAGAATTACCAAATATTCAAGACAATGCACACAGTAACAAGTCATGTCAGTCGAAATTCCTACAATCACAAGGCAAATTCAATGTAATAGATAAGTAATAAAACAATTCAACACGCGATTAAAACTCAATACTTACATATGCAACCAGTTAAACAACGAAGTTTACTGGGTGACGACTGGCGACGGACTGACCACCCAAGCCAGAACAAAGTCACGTGAGCATTTTACCTGCCAAAACTACCGGTACTACGGATACAGTACACTATTTGCATTTCAATAACGAAGGTAAAGCTACACTAAATTAAAAGAGCTAAAATCAACACTACTACAGAAATAAATTGTAAAATAATGCAGTTCAAATGAAGTAACAAATTTTAGATTCATTTATGGGGTAATCCTGAAAATGATTTCTGTTTTAAGTGAAGGGAGAAAATGATAATATTGTATTTCAAATTCTTAGATGTATTTTTGAATTGCTTACATATGGAATACACATGCATGATGTTTGAAATATTGAACATTTCATTTCAACTTTTCCAACTGTTATTATACATTATCTGACTATCCTTTACTTATTTCCTTGCTCATGATATTCCCTTCTGTATTGTGACAGATGAAAGTGATGACCCTCTATTCCGTAGAGCCGAAGCAAAGGGAACTTGCAAGGTTATGTGCTTCCACCCACGGTCAGATATTACTCTACCTCTGATGTCCCTCACAGAGATACGGGCGGTGATTGACAAGTGGTCAGAGATCAATGCAGATCTTGGTCAGAAATACACTTGGGTACAGGTAAGCCTATACAAAGTAAAGGTAGCCATTAAAAATATAAAAAAAAATAAGTAAAAAAATACAAAATGTTTAAAATTACATTCCTCACAACTTAAATCTTATTTTTGAAAACTTTATGAGCAGTGACTTTTTCACATGACAATTAAGCCTTTTTTGCTAATGGTAGTAAAGGTGCCTTTGTACCATACCAGTAATTTTGGGATTAAAAGCATCTTTTTTTTTTAATCTGGGGAAAAAAAATCCTGGGTTAAATAGGAAACTTGGGAAAAACTGCATGACTTGCCCTGAGGAGAATATGCCTGTGAATGGCCCTTGATAAAAAAAAATGTTGATAAGTCCTTCATGGTCACGTTGCCAAAAAAGATAAAACAATCGGAAAAAAAAGTCAGATTTGTTTACCGCTAAGTTTAAGGCTGATATAACAAATGACTAGAGTAGAGACTAGACTTTATTTGTTTGATTCTGTTTCAGATATTTGAAAACAGAGGTGCTATTAATGGTTGTTCTAACCTTCACCCACACTGTCAAATCTGGGCCAGTTCTTTTCTCCCCAATGAACCAAGTGTCAAACACAGAACCCAAAGGGACTACTTTCAGAAGCATGGCAGCCCTATGTTATTGGACTATGTAAAGAGAGAATTAGAGAAAAAGGTAAACTTAACTATTAACAAAGATTGTGCAGAATAGGTTTGCATTTCTTTTCCTTTCATTTTCCTTGTATCATATAGTTACAGTATAAATTTAGTAAAAGTTATTTTGGTATTAGTACAATGTATATTGAGTGCATTTAAAACATTTTCATTTAAGCAAATCAAAAAAAGATTTCTAGCTAAGTTCAATTTTTCTGTACAAATATGACTTAAGCAAGGTCCTTAAGTGTTGGTTGTTAAAATCTTGACATCTATGGTAGGTTGTTAGGAAAGATGGCAGTTAATCATATTATAATAGCATACTAAAAACTTTTACATTGTTGAAATGGAGTGTTAATTAAATGGTATCTTCATTCTTTTCATACCATAAGATTTAGGAAAACACTATTATATACTATCTAAGGTGGCTGAAAGGTTAGAGGGTCTATCTTGGAAACGGGGTGGTGGGTTCGATCCTACACTGAGACATACCAAAGTCTTTAGAAATACTACTGGAGCTCCTGGCTTGGAGCACAGCATATACAGGTACATGTGTAGCTCCAGTTGGCTGTAATAACATGGTTAATGTGACTTGGTGTGGTATTTCACATGACTACAGCATGATACTGCAGTCTAGTAGCATTATATCTGTCTCATTGAGACATAGTCATAGTCTCCAAATGACTGAAATACTGTTGATGGGAGGTTAAATCTACCAAACAAACATATCATATTTTTTTGGATATCAAACTTAGATAGGAAGTTATAATTAAGCATGATTTACAGATACTCTGGAACATTTTTTTCTTGAAATAATAATTGTTTAATAAGGATTTGTTAATTTTCCTTTTTTGATTTTGCAAATAATATATATTTTAACCTTTATGTTGGGGGCTAGTGAACATCATTAATTTTGTCAGTGATTATCATGAACATATAGAGTAACATTCAGAAACTGTAAGTTACTTAGAATGCACTCATTCAGTTGAATTCAACTTTGAATGACAGACAAATGCTGTAACAGATTTTACCTACTCATCATTATTTTATCCCACAGGAGAGAATTATACTTGAGAACTCAGACTGGGTTTGGCTGGTTCCTTACTGGGCAGTGTGGCCGTTTGAGACAATGCTGGTACCCAAACAACATGTATTACGTATAGAGGATCTCACCGACTCACAGAAAGCATGTAGGTATATCGCTTCTCTTTCATGATGAAGTTGGTAGAACGAAACAAACATTCAGCCCTTGACCACTGAAAGAACCCATTTACTCCATGTTAGACCAGATATTGAAAGTCAGATTTTTGTTCATTGAGATGGAGTGTATTTCTATATTGTATAATCAATTTTGATGGATTTAGTGTATTTCTATATTGTATAATCAATTTTGATGGATTTAGTGTATTTCTATATTGTATAATCAGTTTTGCAACAAAATCAGAAATTTACAAACCAGGAAAGCATTTTACTAGTCTAGGGTTTTTGAGTGCTACTTTATTACTTGAAGATGCCACCCCCATTTTCTCGAAAATAAAAAAATATGCAGACTCCAATAATGCCAATTAGTCTCTATAGGGATTTGAGAATGATACTCAAACTTGAGTGAGATTTTATTTAAGTATTTTGGAGAACATGAGGCTAGACCATAAAGCAGGCATTTCTTGGTCCTAGCAAGTATTACTTTGTAAATCTCTTGTTAAGATAATGTTTGAGAAGCACTGAAAAGTGTAAACCAGAATAGTTTGTCAATTTCTTGCAGGTAGATCTGGTTTTGTTTTAGCTTTTTTTTTTATGTGATAAAGGTATTAAGACTGTGACATGGATTTGACATGTGTTATATTTACAAATGTATTTTGGTTGTAGCACTTAGTTGATAGATATTTCTAGGAATAATATGTTGCACTGCTTCTTTACTATGTTTTTTTCCATATTTAATGTTTGAATAGAATTAAAAAATGTCACTTCGGAGAGGAAACTCTGCAGAATGTCAAATATATTATAAGAGGAAGCACATGTTTGTCGGTTGGTTTTATAAGTTTATCATCAGTCATTATGTGCGTTTTAAAAATAATGTTGTTGTTTTTTACAAACAAAAGTATAAACTTTTGATAGAGATTTATTTCTTTTACGTCACTTCGGGAAACATGTTTTAACAACACTTACACATCCCTCTCAACAGTCTCTGGGATGGACCAGTTCTTTATTCCTGACTTATAAGCACATACAAATACAAATCAACTACAGTAGTGCCATGAAGACTTTACTGTGTAGTTTATGACAAATCATTTAGTGGAGCTGATACGATTATTTCAAGTTGTTTGTTAGTTGATAAAAGTACGATCCCTTTGAAACAGCAGTTACATCATTTGATTTGATACAAATTGAAATAAAGATTTGTTTTTTGCATGCTCAGGGTTAATGTTTTAATTCATGCAGTGTTTATTTTTTATCTTTTTCAGCATTGGCAGAAATAATTAAAAAGCTTTTGACGAAGTATGACAACTTGTTTGAGGTCTCCTTTCCCTATTCAATGGGATGGTGTGGTAAGACTTTATTAAAATCACTATTACCGGGTTATGATTATTCATTCATTACATTTCTTTTTATATTGTGACATAGACTCTGAAACTCTGAACCTATTTAAAATCAAAGGACTGAGAGTCCTGATGTTGTGTTAAGCATAAACTGGAACAGTAAAGGAGAAAGTGTGGCTTGTAATTTGGAACCGTTTTATTGATTCCCCTCATCAAATGGATCTTGTAGCTATGAGGGCCAAACAACATATTTTTATTTTTAGCTTGACTATTCGAAGAATATGAGAGCTATTGTAGTTGCCCTTGCGTCACTGCGATGTTGGCGTTGCAGCTTTTGGTTAAAGTTTTGCATGCAAGTTACTGTCAACCTTATATCTCAAAAAACATTCATGTTATTGACTTGAAAGTTTATAGATATGTTCAGGGGCATCAGACAACCAAGGTAGATAACTCTTGACTGAATTTAATTTAATTATGGCCCCTTTTTAACTTAGAAATTTTGGTTAAAGTTTTGCATGCAATATAAAATTTGGTTAAAGTTTTGCATGCAAGCTACTATCCAGCTTGTATCTCATTAACCATTCATGGTAATAACTTGAAAATTTATGAATATGTTTAGGGGCATCAGACAACCAAGGTAGATAACTCTTGAAGGAATATATTACAAATTGTAGCCCTTTTTTAACTTAGAAATTTGGTTAAAGTTTTGCACGCAAGATACTCTCATGCTTATATCTCAATATCCAGACATGCGATTGATTTGAAACATCTTTAATATGTTTAGGGAATCATACTTTCAAGGTAGATAACTCTTGATGGAATATATTAAAAATTATGGCCCCTTTTTTAACTTAGAAATTTTGGTTAAAGTTTTGCATTCAAGCTACTATCTAGCTTATATCTCAGAAATTGTTCATGGTATTGACTAGAAAGTTAAGGAGTGTATTCAGGGGTATCACAAAACCAAGGAGGATAACTTTAGAACTGAATTTTATACAAATTATGGCCCTTTTCTAACTTGGATACTTGGTTAAAATTTTGCTTGCACAGTGTTATTATGCTTATGTCTCAGTAACTAGGCTTGAGATTGATTTTAGACTTCATAAAAATATTAAGGGGTATCAGACTATCAAGGTTTATCATTTTTATGCCCCCACAAAGTGGGGTGCATATAGCGTTGCACTTGTCCGTCCGTCCGTCCGTCCGTCAGTCCGTCCGTACGTCCCGAAATCTTGTGAACGCAACTCCTCTTAAACCGGATGGCAGATTTTGCTTAAACTTCCAGGGATGAACAACCTTAATGTGTAGATGGTAGTAAAGAAAGGAATTTTCGCGGCGACCAAATTTAACAGAATTATGGCCCTTTGTTGATTTGTTCACTATATACCATATAGAAATTTTGTGAACGCAACTCCTCTTCAACCGGATGGCAGATTTTGCTTAAACTTCCAGGGATGAACAACCTTAATGTGTAGATGGTAGTAAAGAAAGGAATTTTCGCGGCAACCAAATTTAACAGAATTATGGCCCTTTGTTGATTTGTTCACTATATACCATATAGAAATTTTGTGAACGCAACTCCTCTTCAACCGGATGGCAGATTTTGCTTAAACTTCCAGGGATGAACAACCTTAATGTGTAGATGGAAGTAAAGGAAGGAATTTTCGCGGCACCAAATTTAACAGAAATATGGCCCTTTGTTGATTTTTTCACTATATACCATATAGAAATTTTGTGAACGCAACTCCTCTTCAACCGGATGGCAGATTTTGCTTAAACTTCCAGGGATGAACAACCTTAATGTGTAGATGGAAGTAAAGGAAGGAATTTTTCGTGGCGACCAAATTTAACAGAATTATGGCCCTTTGTTGATTTTTTCACTATATACCATATAGAAATTTTGTGAAAGCAACTCCTCTTAAACCAGATGGCAGATTTTGCTTAAACTTCCAGTGATGAATAACCTTAATGTGTAGATGGACAATGTACAGATCTTTCCAGCACAGTATACGATACGCAACCTGACATAATCCTAGGTGATTTCAACATCAACGTTGATTCAGTTTGGTACAGAAGACTATCTGAATCTCTGCTTAATTATCGCCAGTGTGTGACATTACCAACACACTTAAGTGGATCTATTATTGATCTTGTCTATGTAAAAGATGAGTTGCCACAGCCAAAAGTAACTGTATACCCAACATATTTCTCTGATCACAGCATTGTGTTCCTGCAGTTTTAGGAGACCAGACATGTGTTTCAAAGTTTTGTTTTATTCAGACACTAATATTGTATTCCATCTGTAAAGAAACCAAATATGATGCCTCAAGAGTTAGGTAACTTTTTTATCATTAATACATAATTGAGGAAATTTCAACTGAAACGCTATAATAAGAACAGAATTTTGTAGACATTAAATGAAGCTGCTCTTGTTTACGAGCACATCTGCACAGTGGGGGCATCCGTGTCCTTTGGACACAGTTCTAGTTTACTATTATTATATACAGGGTATGTGAAGGGCAAGAATTGAAATAGATTTCATTTTATTTACCAACAAGCATTTTGAATAGTTGAGCATGCTGTCCTCTGAGCTCTTGTTCTTGTATTAGATTAACCAAGGACACATTATACATGCCAGAGGTGCATTAACTGCTACACCACACTTGCTTACATCACACAATTTCATTCATAGTATTTACATTTCCCGCCTACGCAAACAGGTGCATGTATACCATGCCCACTAGAGGGCATTGAATTTGGAGATCCTGTATTGTCATTATCGCAATTGGTTACAATATGTTGTGTTGTAAACAGTGCAACATAAGAAAGCTACTCAGGAATTTTTCATTCAGAACTGTGTATAGACTGTTTGCATTGTTATGCTTCTAGTACAAAACATTTTATCTATGATAATACATTACAATCATTATTTTGTGTGCGTATGAGGGAAGGGGGGAACTGTCCACTCAGGGTCTTTCTCCACCTACAATTAGCTGGATGGCGCTATATGTCTAAAATACTGTCACAACATTATCATTTGTATGCTGTGCTATTCTAATTCATATTTCAATAGTTTGATTAAACAAGCATTGTTTTTTTCTGCTCACATATTTATAATATTTTTCAATTTATGAACTTTTCTTGTATCACAGTGCAAGCTTGGCCACACAACTAGATTATATGGAGATTAGGAGATTATAAAATTTCCCATTTCTGCAGTTTGGTTTTCATAGAATTACAGTAATAAATTACTAGCTATACATTATGTGGAAGAATTGGGCGTTTGTTATTTGAAAAATAAACAAAAAGCAAAATGGTTCTAATACAAGTTTATTAAAAATATAAAGCTTCCTATTTTATTTCCCACATAAATGTACTGAAATTGCCATCAGATTGAATTTAATATCAAATGAAATTGTAAATCAGTTTGTGAATAGACTAACCTTGATTATCTTATTTCTTTAATGCATGTACTAAATCAATATGGCATTTAGAAATCCATTTTATTCTGTTTTAAGGGAAGGGGAGTTAAATCTTATTCATGTAGATCATATTTTGTATGGATGACTATCCATAATCCCAGTGAAAATGGCTTTTAAAGGTAACTTTTCTGATCGCCTTTTGTCCGGCGTCCGGCGTCCGTCGTCCGTGCGTGCGTCCGTCCGTGCGTCCGTGCGTCCGGCGTCAACAATTGCTTCAAACAACATCTCCTCCTAAATGGCTTGGCCAATTTGAAAAATATTTTGCAGGAATGTTCCTTGGATGAAGCTCTACTAAAGTTGTATAAATGGTTCTGGTCCATCGCATAATTAGGTCACAGGAGCTAAAAATAGATTTTAAAAATGAAAATTTAAAAAATCTTCTTCTATGAATCCATAAGGCCTAGAGCTTAGATATTTGGTATGAAGCATCATCTTATGGGCCACTACCAAGATTGTACAAATCATAGCCCTATGGTGATAAGAGACCCCGCACCAGGGGTCACTTGTTTTACAAGAGTTATATAAAAATCTTAAAAAATCTTCTTCTATGAATCCATAAGGCCTAGAGCTTAGATATTTGGTATGTAGCATCATCTTATGGGCCACTACCAAGATTGTACAAATCATAGCCCTATGGTATAAGACCCGCACCAGGGGTCACTTGTTTTACATAGAGTTATATAGGAAAATCTTAAAAAATCTTCTTCCATGAATGCATAAGGCCTAGAGCTTAGATATTTGGTATGAAGCATCATCTTATGGGCCACTACCAAGATTGTACAAATCATAGCCCTATGGTGATAAATGACCCCGCACCAGGGGTCACTTGTTTTACACAGAGTTATATAGGAAAATCTTAAAAAATCTTCTTCCATGAATGCATAAGGCCTAGAGCTTAGATATTTGGTATGAAGCATCATCTTATGGGCCACTACCAAGATTGTACAAATCATAGCCCAATGGTGATAAATGACCCCACACCAGGGTCACTTGTTTTACATAGAGTTAAATAGGAAAATCTTAAAAAATCTTCTTCTATGAATCAATAAGGCCTAGAGCTAAGATTTTTGGTATGTAGTAGCATCTAATGGTTCATTACAAAGATTTTCAAAGTCTTGGCCCTACGGTGATAAATGACCCTGCGCCCAAGTCTTCTCTGAAACCATATGGCCCATTGCTTAGGTATTTGGTGTGTAGTATTGTCAGGGGTAAAATGTTTTAGATTAAGTTATATCAGAATCCTTGTCTGTTTAAAAACCTTGACATCAGTTGAAGCAATGGTACTCAGGTGAGCGATTCAGGGCCATCATGGCCCTCTTGTTATTTTTCAATTTTTCTTCTATTCTTTGTTTGTTTAAGTTCTAACAGTGAAGGGAATTATCAAGAAAAAGACCTGTGACCAGCTACTAGTATATATCAGGTACTAGTACTTACAATACAGCTCTTAATGGTGTGATGGGTATTATATTTTCAGGTGCTCCAACAGGGCAGTACAAGACAACAGACTGCAGTTTCTGGCAGCTCCATGCACTCTACTATCCCCCTCTACTGAGGTCAGCCACCGTCAAGAAGTTCATGGTGGGGTATGAATTGTTGGCCATGGCACAGCGTGACTTGACCCCAGAACAGGTAAGATGGATAACCTTAAAATGTATGACACTATTGTGCATGCATTTTTATTTACACATTTTTTTCTGTTGATATATATGCTTTATTGTCTTTTTTAAAACAAAAGTCAGCGAATAACAATGTAAATCTCTTTAAATCCATTTTATAATTTAGTAGTAGTTCCAGTTTTGTTCCAGTATTATCTAGAATTATGTCTCCCCCCATATTTATATAGGGGAGACATGTTTTTGTTGGAGTTGTCAGTCCGTCTGTCACGCTATTTGTCCGGAGCATAACTTAAAAAGTATCAAAGCTATGAACTTGAAACTTCACAGGTTGATAGATCTTATTGAGGAGAAGTGTCATGCATAAGAACCGTAACTCTGTGCATTATACTTTTAGAGTTATTGCCCTTTGTTAAATTTCATACTTAAATTTTGTCTAGAGCATAACTCAAAAAATATCAAAGCTATTTACTTGAAACTTCTTAGATGGATAGATCACAGGGTGGAGAATTGCACTTCACAAGAACCTTAATGCTGCAAATCATATTTTTGGAGTAATTGCACGTTGTTTAATTTCATATTAAGTTTTGTCCAGACCATAACTCATGTACTATGAGGTATATGACCTTGAAAGTAGGTGGGTAGACGTTATGGGTGAAAATTGCAGTACACAAGAGCATAATCCAATTTCAAGGTTTCTTGTTGGAGTGTTTTCCCTTTTATACAATGTTGTGTCCTTAAGATAACTCCAGTTTAACTCATGCTGTTGAAATTAAATTTCATATATGGAAAGAAATTAATGACAGAAAGTGTCATGCATAAGGTTCTTAACTCTGGCCTCAGAAATTTTATTTGAGTTATTCCCCCTTTTCCTAATTTCTTGACCACAAGATAACTCCAGTTCTACTTACGCTATTAAAATAAAATTCCAGTTATAGAAAGAATTTGATGAAAAAGTGTCACACACAAGGCCCATATCTCTAGGCATAGCTTAATTAATATAGTCAGCCCTTTAACTTCTTGATGTAATTACTGTAAAAATTCAATGAACTTTAAACAACATGAATTAAACTGCAAATATTCGCAAACGTTTTGTACCCTAGCCACACAGGGCTTACCTGTTGCTTGTCATCCTTACTATTCTTTTGCATGTGATAAATAATAATGTATTTCTATTTTCAAGTTACTGTTTGCAAAAGTGAGCTAATCTTTTGAACTTAAGTCATGTTATATCTACTTTTCCTTAGCAAATAAAGCATATGTCACTGTGTGCCTCAGTGTATGTGTGTATGTGTGAGGGGATGGGTGTATGGGGGAGACATCAGTTTTCTACGAAAACAAATCTCTAGTTTCACTTATGTTTAATACTTTGTTAGGAGTAAATGATTTATCATTATTTTACAAAAGAGGTATCTTGTAAAACTTACTCCAAAGTCCTTCTACATTATTTTACAAAAGAGGTATCTTGTAAAACTTACTCCAAAGTCCTTCTACCACATTTTGAATGTAGCACCCAGCTTACACAAGGTTTTGTGATGGAGGTATATTATTTTTTGTTTGATTATTATTCTAATTATTTCTGAATTCATGAAGGAGATAAAATTTGAAACTTACTCCGAAATATACTCAGCTTTTTACCACTATCTGGGAAATGACCGTTGAATGTAGGATAAACATCATTTCAAACTGATAGGCTTTTAACCTCATAAAAACTCTTTACTTTATGATTATAAATGTTCAGATTTATGACTGAACTTAAAATGGTATATGAAACAATAGATTTTTCTTTGTCATGCAGACTATGTAGAAATGAGTTTCAATATCGTATGAGCAAACAAAGGAGACCCTGATAAGATAGCTCCTTATGGAATCAGGAGGTTATGGGTTTGATCCCTGGCCACGACATACCATAGACATAAAATTGGTACTTGTATAGCTCCCTTGCTTGGCACGCATGCATATATGGGTTAGATTATTCCAGGAGTTGTCCCGGTGTCAGGATAATGTGATTTGGTGTGATATCATGCCACAAGTCAAGGAGGTGATACTGTAGTGAGGCAACACTATATCCGTCTCAAGAAGACATTGTCTCCAAATCTGGGACATTAACCCTTTCCCTCATATAGGATACCATGGAAAGATCTATGCGAACAGCATAAAACCAGATCAGCCTGCGAGTAACTTGCAGGCTGATCAGGTTTTATGCTGTTCGCTACTCCTCAGTGGTCTGGAAATGAGGATTTTATAATTAAATTTGGTAAGGTTTAACTGTGGTTTTCTGCAGATCAGGCTTTATGTGGTACCTATTGAGTGCGTCAAAATGAGTCTATATGAGGGAAAGGGTTAAACCCAATAGATAAACAAGCATAAACCCTCTATCTATACATTCAGGCAGCTGCCAAACTGGTACAATTACCTGATGTTCACTATACAGAGAAGAAAGAAGTCAGCACAGGCCAGTAACAATGTGCATAAGAAGAGTTACAGCCGATTATGATGATCATTATTTATACTAGAATGATGCTTTGACTGTGGAAATAATTATAGAGATATCAGCAAGAATTTGCGGTCAACTCTGTATTGGCTGGTATCTGTACTAAACAGTCAGTCTGTTTTTAGTACCCAGTTTTTATATTTCTAAAGTGGCATTATGACATACCCTTTGCTTGCTGTGTAAGTCAGGGGAAGTTACCTAACTTAGATTAAAGCATGCCTCTGAATGTTTTTGCTGTGTATTAGATTCCTTTGGTGTTACTGAAGAAAAGAGTGAAAAAGTGTTTAAGATTTATTGAGTATAGTCATTGACACTAAATAACATCTGTTTCATAAAGTCAGTGAAACTGAATAACATAAAGATACTTATATGTAGACACTATGTTATAGAAATCTGTGGATTTTAATCTATACCTTATTAATTTTCATAAGCAAATTTATGATCTGATGAATAATAATTTACTGAACTTAGATTGGTACTGTTTTTTTGCCATGCATTCTATGAAGAATCTTGAGGTACAATATTGCACTAACAAACACAACATACCCTGATAAGAATTGTCTTCTCAGGATCTGGTCTGTTTGTAAATGCATTAAAATGAGACTATATAATGTAGAGGGTTTAAACACTGGATATATTCAGGGACTTTGCTATTTCTTGAATTGTTTTCATGTTCTCTATTTTTTTCAGTATGGCAGACTCAGTTTAAGATGTGTCAGGAACAATGATTGTGACTTACTTGTAATCAATATTAGCTGAAACATACTGGTAATCAGTATTTGCTGCAACTGACTTGTAATCAGTATTTGCTGCGATTTACTTGTAATCAGTATGCTTTTTTTCCATGTCTGTTTTATGTTGCATCATCTTTTGTGTAATGGTGTTTTATTAGGAAGGTGTTATATTTGATAGGTATTAAATGTAGACAATCATGTTTTACAAATTAATATAGTCGAATATTGTGCAGAAAGATAAATGCCATGCGTTTACAAAAACAAAAATCTAAGAATGTATCACAAAACTTCATGTGACAAGTGCCACACATTATACATTGTATAATCATATATAAGGTATTTGGCTAATTTTATTGTGTAATTTGAGGAGACAATCAATATTATTCATATATACATTTTATTGTTTTTATTGTCTTTCACTTTATTTACATTTAGTGTATATATAAAAAAATCAATTTGCGAATCCATCCAAACCAATTGCAGTTACTATATAAATTCAATTTTCAAACTCATAATGTACTGAAATGTCCAGTACCTATTTTTAGAACTGGTTTTTCTTACAGTTATTTTTAGAACAAGGTCTTTTCTGTAAATATTTCATACATCTATAATAAATTGATGATTTGACATCAGTGTGAAAAGTTTGCTATAATATTTGGAAAAAGTGCAGAACATTTTGTCACACTTAAGTATGCTCTGTATTGATACATGTATACTATTCTATGTCTTTTGAATACACTGATTTAATTCATTGTTTTGATATTCAAATTATTTTAGCCTGTTTTTCAAGATGTAGGTTTAATAGAACACTACTTTGAATGATATTCAGATGTAAATGATTTGGCAGAGTCTTTTTAGCTCGACTATTTGGAGAATATGAGAGCTATTCTACTTGCCCCGGCGTCAGCGACAGCGTCGGCGTTGGCAGTCATATCTAAGAAACCAGTAGGTGTATTGCAATTAATCTTCACACAAGTCTTTCTAGGCACAAAACAAACCTAGAGAACCAAGAGGGACAACTGTTGATTGAATTCTATCTCCCTTTGTAAAATGGCTTCTTTTTTCTTGTCCCGTACATTACACAAACATTGTACATGGTATTTACTTGAAACTTAAAATGTGAACAGATGGCGACAAGGAGAAGTGCAGCGTCCAAGAAATGTAACTCTACACTTTTAATCTACTGTGCCAAACAACCATAACTGGCTCTCTATCCACTTAAAGTAAATACTTTACTTACTTGTCTTACTTATTACTTACTATCATAACCAATATACTATGTATACAGGTTCTTATCTATGCTCCACCTGGAGTCTGGCTTCTGCTGTATCAAAGCATTTTGCGGGGATATTAACACTCTCCCTCATAGAGGAAACCATGAAAAGACCTATGCGAACAGCATAAAACCAGATCAGCCTGCGAGTAACTCGCAGGCTGATCAGGTTTTATGCTGTTCGCTGCTCCTCAGTGGTCTGAAAATGAGGATTTTGTAATTAAATTTGATAAGGTTTAACTGTGGTTTTCTGCAGATCAGGCTTTATGTGATACCTATTGAGGGCGTCAAAATGAGTCTATATGTGGGAAAGGGTTAATCACATTCAGTGACTTTATAATTATCAGTAGCATATTCTTCTTATTGTGGTTATGCTTTTAATGATGGTCCAAATGTTCTTTTGTACTATCTTTTCACAGTTCTATGGCATGTAGGTGTCATGGAAGATAAATTTGTGACATAGAAATGGTAAGTGGGCAATTATTTTAAAAAGTAAATTTTAAGAAACATTATGTCAGTCTATTAAGTTCATTCATTGGTGGAATCAAAACATTTCAAGTCCTGTTCTGACTATAATAGTAAAATTCACTATTAGGATTTTATTTTTTTTTGCTGAAACTGATGTTTCTAAAAAGCAAGGTTAAACTGTATCTATATAAAAGTTGTTCTAAAAAAATCAGACCGGTCTATGAATAACTCTCAGGATGATCAGGTTTTGTTTTGGTTGCTCTGCTTAGAACCTTAGAGATCAGAGGGGAGTGAAAATACTTCTACAGCTAGTCAGAGTGTACTTGTACGTTGTAGTTTGATTTTGGCTTCTCTGGGTAAACCATGGTGTTAATTAGCTTTACAATAGGTACTGGGTTAGGTGCTTGTGATACTATTGAAATACTGTTTGTTTAAGATCCTTTCATGATCTTGTATTTAAATACTTTTTTTCTATCAAGGAATTATGGGGGAATTTAAATCACTTGCATCTTCCCTATTTAAGTACATTCCTAAATGCTTGTTAAATTTCTTAAAATAATAATAATCTTATTGATTAAATTGCTAAAAGCTTTTTTGCAGGATACACGGTTTTAAAAATATACACATAAATGAGGGTTATTTTTGTTATTTATTGGGAATTTCACTGAAATCCATATGATTTTATATTTATAATACATGTGATTTCTATCGTTATGGGTACAAATAAAATAGTTCAAACATACAGTATAAGTCGTCGTGTTTTTGTCCACACTTTTTTTTTTTTTTTGCGTCACCTGCTGTGAACAGAGGTGACACATAGTGGTCACTGCTCCGTCATCTGTTTGTCAATCACACTTTAAGATCTTTCAGCAGGTGACACATGTGTTTCAAGGAACACTTTTTTTATTCAGGCAGAATGGTGAACTTGAATAGCTCTATTTAGAGTTCTCTAAATTTATATGCACCGATTACGTCACGCTACGTTAAACCCAAACAAACATATAACGCTTGTTCAACTGTGTACTTAACAAAGGACGTAATTGCTGCTGGAAGATCCATTCTAACCGAAGTTATGCTACGTTTACACTATGTTCACCCTCACCGCTGTGGGTTCGAATCCCGGTAGGGACTTCGGATTTTTCATGTGAGGAAGCCTTCCAGCTAGCTTGCGGTAGGTCGGTGGTTCTACCCGGGTACCTCTGTGTACTCGGGGTCTTCCTCCACCTGTAATTAGCTGGACGTCGCTATATGATTGACATACTATCGCAGCGACGGTAAACCCCAATACAACAACAACAACACTATGTTCACGGCGGCCACGCCAACCCCGTTTTAACCCTTTCCCTCATAGAGGACACCATGAAAAGACCTATGCGAACAGCATAAAACCAGATCAACCTGCGAGTAACTCGCAGGCTGATCAGGTTTTATGCTGTTCGCTGCTCCTCAGTGGTCTGGAAATGAGGATTTAAATTTGGTAAGGTTTAACTGTGGTTTTCTGCAGATCAGGCTTTATGTGGTACCTACTGAGTGCGTCAAAATGAGTCTATATGAGGGAAAGGGTTAAAATGAACAAAACGTAGTGCGCCGTGGGACTTTGGTCATTTTTATTTCTGTATACAAGTTGTGTTAGGTCCTTAAAAAAACAGCCAATCTACCAATTTCCATTAAATATCATGCACTTTGATTTTTTAAAAGTAAAAAAGTTTCGTATGTAACAACTCCTCCGCAGAATTTACCTCCCCTGAAAGCTGAGTCCACTTTTACAAATTATAGGTGAAATTGTGGTCTAAAAATAATCATATGCCTGCTTCTTATTTAGTGGTTTTGAATCATATTGCCAAAAGCAGCATTCCTGAATTGATAAGGAAGTGTTAAATTACCTTTACTGTTGACAAGGCTCGCGGTTTTTTAAGCCTCGCAGGATTATAAGAATCCACCATGAGTATTCATATAGGATAGGGATATCTTACCCGAGGGTCAGAAATTTCAGGCAGGGACGAGGCTCTGCTGAGTCCCTGCCTGAAATTTCTGATCCCGAGGGTGAGATATCCCAATCCTTCATGAATATACGAATGATGGATTTTTTTTTCTTCCATGAACGATTATTACTTGCCACAGACCGTCAGCCTCGATTTAATAAACATATCGTGCTTTCATTTTTCTTTTTTTTCTTCTTTTTTTTGCACTTTTTTTCTTGTTGCTTAACAAATTAACACAATAACAACATGAAAGAAATCGGCATTTTAAAGTTCACACGCAAGTATGTACCTAAATTCTGATGTTCGTTCAACTGGGAATTACAATTTGCTTAAAATACCTTAGTTAAAAATACCAGTCCTCGATTGTACGTAATATTCCCCCCAAATATTAAGCCTTATTTCACATTTGTAGTAATAAGTGATACTAAAGGGATAACTAACTAGATTTATATATTATTTTCAAACATATATCTATTCAAAGTTAGTTTTGTATCTTGATAAAATGTTTAATTTACAGTCATCATTGTTTTTTTACGTGATATGGAAGAAAGCTGATCACGTGACATGTAGGGAAATCCCTATCTTCGTATGCTGAACATGGGAGAAAAACTTATCTTATTCAACACTAACCTAGTATTCTCTATATATCTCACCGAGAAGTGATACAATGTCATTTTTTTCACGAGTTCGTAGCGCGAGTGAAAATTAAAAAAACATTGTATCACTTTGATTTCTTTTCATTTATGCTAACTGATGACGAAGGAATGAAACTAGTTTGTGTAATTGTTCCTTTTCAAACGCTAATCCATGTTCTATTGAATGCACATTTAGTCCGCCATGTTGGATGGTTGTAACGAGGATAAGGTGAGACATTTATTAGATTTATGTATTTACTATAGACTGTCAGAAAAAAATTAATAAGTCCATTTTGATACATTGACAAGGGATTAATACGAAATTACACATTTAAAAGGTTTTATAAATAAAAAGTAGTTCCTTCGTATCTGTATCAGCCACTGCGGATTGATATAGGTTATATCTCACTGTATGAACCAAGTTTTTCATCAGCTAGCATAAAATAAATTCCGGATATTTCATTCTAAGCCTAATAGGTGCTTCATGTTAAATGGGTTTAGAGATTTGTTTCGGGATTCATATGCAATGAAGTAAAGAGCGTGGTGAAAGAACTGATTTGGATTACTTCCTTTCCTTTTCAAGTTATTAATGTTGAACAAGAAATGAATTTTTCATTTACGTAACAGAGGTTAATTAACCATTAACTATTCAGGTATTTCGTACATATATTGGACGACACTGTGATGCTTAGAACCATTTATTGAATATGCATTTAGATAATAAATCTTCTATTAACTGGAAGAAATAAGATACATAAATAATAATACAAGATATCGACCATGTCAATCCGAAATGAGACGTTTGCCTATGTAAATCAAGAAGCTCTACCCGAACAACTAATCTACATGCTGGTGTATAATTCCACACATTGTTGAAATAAATATACATTTGAGATTCTTCCCCAGTAACTTATTGGTTAATTTAAATCAGGGAATTATACCGGAAATTGCCGATCCTGTGGTGCTATATCGTAAACAATAAGACCAGTTAAGAAGGCGTGTGGCAAAAACGTCCATCACGGAGTGGGAGTCACTGGGTGCGATCACCGACCTCCTTATACCTTCGTCATAAAATAGTAGTTTGTTATTACTTATACGGGTGCTTCGCTTCTCACCAATGCGCCATTGATTCTATTTCTAGTCATCTAAATGAAAGGGTAAAGAAGTCGTCCGACTAGATAGTGGGTTTTCTCCGGCTTTTCCGATTTTCTCTAACAATAATGGTCACATACGCCGCCACCTGAGCCATCAAGAGCGATATGTGTTGTGAGAACATATTACGTAAAATAAAGTTTATTATTTATAGGGACAGTTTCAGGAATAGTGTCATCATGGTATGTGTCCAAGGCGTGACACCGCAGTGGCAGCAAAGTTCCAATTCGGTGCTATGTCAGACCAGTTTGTGCTGTGCTGAACAAAATCCTAGCTGTCTTGGGCTCCCGTCAATGTACAATAACCCAAAATGAAATAAGTATTTTAAGTATTCGATAACTTCAAAGTCCCCTTTGCATTTGATTGACATTCAAAAGAAGCAACAGAACCGCTTGTCGATGATACAGTTTGCTCACTTGAGACCCTTCTGGCAAGGCGGCCCTGTTCTATGTTTCCAGGATGTCTCTGCTGCTGTGCCGATCCACACTGGAATAGCACGCATATCTGGCTTCGAAACGATGAATTACATGCGGTATAAAGGAAGAAGTTAATGGAATAATTCATCTGCTCAAAGAGTGCTGCGATTTCCCGGAAGATGATGAAGTCGGGATCAGTTGATTCGAAGATATTATCGCCATTAAAGTAGGCCACGGAATGGGCGACTGATATCGGCGTAACAAGGAGTATGTATGTGATCATAATAGCCAGTAGCATCCTTGTTACCTTTATAGTGTCCTCGCTCCTCCTCCCAGCTGCTATTTCCTGACGAAAACTTTGCTGTCGGAACAACGTGAGTATTGTAACTGGTGTGAATATCACTAGCACGCAGGTAGGAATAATGTTGAAGACGGCTGTCCCCGCAATGAGGAATGCAGTTGCAAAACCTTTATATCTAGGGTTGTCATAATTTGGAAGGCAGAATCCTCCAATTATTTCGCTTGAAATAGTCCAAATACCGTTGAAAGTCATAATCGCAATAGCAGTAGCAAAGACAACAATAATTGCTGCTCTGCGGTATGAAAACCGCTTGGCTTGTAGGGGGAAGCTAACAACTATAAACCTTTCTAAACATATGACGACAACAAACCAAGAAGAGCAAATCTTGGCCGTCCTCAGAGCGAAAAAATATAACTTACAGCCGGAAACCGACAGCGCTCGTACGTCTTCATTTGATACTAAATCCCTAACGTAGCCTTTTGTGAAGGGGTTGGTCAAGATGAACAGTGTGTCCGAGAGCGCCAGAGCAGAAAGGTATACACCTGTGGTAGACGACCGGAAGTAGCGACTGTGCATGATAAGTAGCGTCATGACGTTGCCGAAAAGTCCTAGTACAGTAAGCACAGGTACAGAAACGTAACCTATTTCCGCCAAGTTATTCAAAACGGTCTCCTTCGAGCCATTGTATGCATTCAACGACTCATTCTGCAAAACAGTTGTGCTGACCTCTGCAGGGACACAGGAAACAGTAGATGGTGTGTCCGTGGAATTGACATTTGTGACGTACATATCAGTTGTAAAAGACATAGATTCATTTGCAGCCATATTGAGAAATTGTTAAGCCCGAAAACGTAGTTTTGCTCGTCACCTGTGGAGAAATAGCACGTTGCGTGAAAAACATACATTTAACGAGTATCTGTTATAATTTAAACATTGAAAATTATACTTTAAAATGATGACCTGCGATTTCTTTTTTTCCATAAGACAAATACGAGGGTCATCCGGAAATGAATCACGTAAAAACTACAAGTGTTACTCACAAAATCTCTTCATAGTCCCTCAATATAATCTCCCGCGGATGCCATGGTCGACTACCATCTATTTGGCAGATCCCAAACTCCCGTTGCTAGGCAACCTTTGTTGATGTCCCTAACGACCGCGTTCACAGCGACATATAGTTCATTCAAATCGTCATATCGGACTCCTCGTAGTGTTTCTTTAAGTTTTGGATGATAGTTTGCGAATATGGTGGATGATTAAGAACTTCCAAGTGGTACCGCTCGAACACGTTCCTAACAACGCCGGACTTGTGCGGCGTGGCGTTATCATGCAAAATTAATGGCGTCACCTGTAAAAGTTCCGGTCGTTTGCGGCGTATCGCTGGTCAAAGAATTTTAGTCAAATACCACTCATAGTACTCTTTATTAACCGTGCTTCCATGTGGAACTCTGTGTGTTGTCAAAACGCCGTAAATATCGTAAGCGAATATCATTAACATCTTTGGACAGTTCATACTGCGGCGATAATT
>CM037780.1:51037915-51072414 GCA_021229015.1 Solen grandis
TAAGATTACTTATTACAAAAAGGGGTCAAAGGTATGTTATGTAACATAAACATTTAATCAACAAAAAACAAAAGAATTGAAGAAAAGAAACAAGACATATCTTTAAAAAAAGATATTCGGCGTAAAATGGAAAACAAACTGAACTCCTACAATCTAATAATAGACTGTATTTCAGGGAACCCAGATGTATTCTTAAAATAGTGATCATGCAGTCTATTTATATACATTCTGTACACACTGACATGGTTAAGTTTACTTATTACAAAAAGGGGTCAAAGGTATGTTATACAATTGTATATGTAAGATTCATAATGTTTGTTGGTTAGATCCGTATTGATAAAGTAAGACCCCATAATTGATAGGAAAGTATGTGTTAATTATAATATATGGGTTAACTTCCACCTCCTCCGCATACATGTAGATCAACAGGTTAAAGTGGGCGAGTCCACTTCTGCAGATTTGCAGGGGGGATTTTCACCCCTCCCCACCTCTCAAAACTCTAACTGTCCTAAGTTTATCCTATCTCTTACTATAATATGAGCCTCATATAACAACAGATCTCTCCCTCTGTTGGAGGACAAAAAGCAATAATTCCCACAAATTCCAATATGAGCCTCACAAAGAGGACAACCCTACCCCCGTATGAGCCTCACAGAGGACACATCCCAACCCCACAAACACACAGGAAAGGGGCAGTCTGGAATCTGTATGTAAAAAACCACCTTAATAAAATAAATATAGAAAACCATTTATTTTTGGCATTTTCAATAATTAAGCAAATTTGTTTATCCCAAGTACAACATACCTTTTGGCATAAACTTCCGAGGTCATGATACCTCGCTAGCTAAATCAGCTATCCAAATCCTAAAACAATAACTAGCCCCGATTTGGGCCGTTTGATTGTACTGTGAATGATGTTCAATGGCATGCCACAAAACATAAAAACTGCTTCTCCAAATGTCTATCGGACAGCAACCAGAAGGACAGTATCATCGGTCCCAAGGGGTAGATCTGAGGCACCTCAAGTGCGCAGCATCTCCCGGAGGGACAGAAGAAGAAGGAAGGCCAAGTTCCCACCTAACCCACAACGGCTGTCCGATAGACCTAAACACAAGCAGTAGTACTTCTCCACCCTGTTTCACACCAGACATGATTTCATAGGGACATACCCTTTTAGTCAGGGGCTAAATTAGCCACGTTGGTATGTACCTAACCCTTTGGCAAAAAAAATTACACCCTTTACATTAAAATACCATGTCATAAAATTTATGACATATTTCAAAATCTGACCCTTTCGGCATTCAAAATTAATCTCTTTTAAGGTGTGCGGGTCACACTCCAGGGTCCGGATTTAAAGAGTGATATCATGCGGACGGACCCTTATTAAGCACTATATGATGATGATCATTCTGCTCACATCATTCTGGCTCGATCATTTGATCAGGGAAGAGTGCTTTGAGCTCTCTCTCTATTGAACTGGTCAGCCACTTAGGATTTCTAAGTTAGGAGTTAGGATTTGTGTTGTATCATGTGATTAGGCTGGATTAATAATAATAAAAGTGTTTTTTGTGTTTAATGTGTTAAATGTGCTATTGTGTTTGTGTGGATCTCTCTTCTTCTACCTGAAGTCTCAAGACTCAAGTAAAAGGTTATCTTTTCTTCTGATTTATTATTCCTTTTCTCTCTCTTAATCTTATTTTTATTCTGTTGTATTCTTTGTACCCCATTTGTTTCCCTGTATGTATAAGTGTACATTTGTCTATATGTGAATCTATTTGGTCTCTCAAATAGAAGGTTACCATTGTATAATCTCCTCAAATCTGTATTCTGGTATTTGTATATGAACGTTTGTCTATATGTGAATCTATTTGGTCTCTCAAATAGAAGGTTACCATTATATAATCTCCTCAAATCTGTATTCTGTTATTTGTATATGTCTCTGTCTATTGTCTATTTGTCCCCCACTCCCCCAGTTGGTTACCTAACCAAGAATATCCACTTACATAATTCCTCCATTCATCAAACTATTAACAAAGATAAACACTGCTATCTAGAAGAATTCAGGTCAAACTATACCAAATATCTGTCTATTTGTTCCCCCACTCCCCCAGTTGGCTACCTAACCAGAAATATTCTCTTATACAATCCCCCACTCATCAAACTAACAACAAATGATCAACACTGTTATCTAGTAGAATTCAGGTCAAACTCTACCAAATTTCTGACTACAATTCCTCTGATAACTCTCATCAAACTGAACAGCAAGCTGCTAGAACTAAGATTTACAATTTAAAAACAGAGGTCACCCCCCAGAAAAAGGCAACTTGTAACAAAATGTAGCAAAGAATAGCAAAAACAATCTACCTTCTTCCTTTGTGCCCTATTCTCGAATCAGGGTTTTTTCTCAAGTTCCCTGGGAATCGAACCCTGTTTTCAGCACAAACTGCACTGAAAAAACCAAAAGAACTGTTAAGAGAAATAATTCCCATCAAGAATAGGCAAAATGGAAACCCCCACTAACCCATTGGATAACTCAATGGTTAAAGGGACCCCTGAGAACAAAACAAGAAGGGTACTGTTTCCTATCTCTGAAAGGAAAAAGGGCAATAGGCCACCCAGCACCCCGGAAACCCCTACTCAGTCAAACATCACTAATGATTCAAACTCAGATACCCTGACAAACAAATCCCCGGCCCAACATTTGGTCAACAACCCCACCCACCAATACTGGTCAAGATGAAATAGAATTTACACAGTCAGGAAGAAGAAACCCAGACCCCCAAAACAGGGAAAGGATCTGACTCCGACTCTATCCTCATCACCCGTTCACCTGAAACCAACCCAGTCACCTGGATATCAGTCATTCTGACTGTTAAATCCTATGGTACCATCTCATCAGCGAAACTAAATGAAATAGGCTCTGCCTTTATCAACAAATTAGGACGTCACTGTGCAAAGGTCACCAATAAAAAAGGAAAATCCATATACTTCAAACTAAGGAAAGACAGGCTCCCAGTAGCCCAAGATTTCAATTTTAAAGACTATCAATTCCAAATCAAGCAAACTCAAGAAACAAACTCCAAAGGAATAATCAATGTACCAGAAAACAGCAACTTTGAATCAGTAAAAGCCACCATATTGAAAAACAAAAATGTCCAAAAAGTAGGTCAAAATAAATCTGGACAATTAGCTGTCACATTCTCTACAACAGTAGCCCCCCTACAAATTGATAATCTACAGGTCAAACCAGCCATGAGGAAAAACATCCGGTGTAACAAATGTCAGAAACATGGTCACTCTACCTCTATCTGTAAAGGAAATCTTATCTGCCCCCACTGTGCAGGACACATGGTCACAAAGACTGCACAAATAAAAATCCAATAAGAATATGAAAAAGCACTTGAAAATAAAAAATCACCAATGAAACTGGAGGACCTAGCTAAGAAACTAGTGGGGAAATCTGAAACTGAAATCCTCGATAAAAACTTACCAAAGATATAGAAAATTTCCATACCCCAAAACCAACCACTGAAACTGTTATAACGAAAAATAAGGAAAAACCTAACACCCAGAAAAAGAATACAGGTAGCCAACGGGGGGGGGGGGGGGGGGGGGGGGGGAAAGCATCCCCTCTCAATCACGACATAGGTCCAATAAGCTCACCTCAGACCCAATGCCCACAATTCCCGGGTCACAATGGACCCTACTTTCCCCCCATTCCAAATATTAATGTCCACCCATGGTACAGGTATAATCACAGTAGACCGCTGCCACACCATAGGTTCAACCCATTTAGGAAACAATGGCACTATGGCCCACCCCCAACCTTGCCCGATAGACTAGTATTCAAATACTTCACTTAACAACATAGCCTAAAATCATGATGGCGGCGAATAGCCAACAACCTCAAACAACCCACAGCCTCGCCGTCATCTCCTGGAATGCAAACTCAATTAAAACTGATAGAACTAACAAAAAAGCTTTTGAGCTACAAAATCTTCTAAGCACTAAAGAATATCCAATAGATGTCATTTGTATTCAGGAAACTAAGCTCAAACAAAATCAAACTGCACCGAAACTGAAAGAATATCAGAATCCAGTCTGCAAAACTAGGTCAAATGGGAATACTGGGGGGAGGGGGGGAGTATGTATCTACATCAGGAATGGTCTCCAATACACTGAAATAAACATACCAAATAATAATGAAATTGAAACATGTGGCATCAAACTATATGGCCACAACGACTCAATAGAAATATATGTTTATGTGCCCCATACCAGATTTAACACAAAAACTATCTATGATGAAACTTTCAAAAATATATGTAAAAACTCAATTTTAATGGGAGACTTTAACCTTAAACAGGTTATGTGGAACCCTGTAGGGGATTTCAGATGTGACGGCAAGGCTGAACACCTCCTTAATTTCTCCAACATTAAAAACCTAAGCATAATCAATGATGGTCAAATCACTAGGACAGCAAATACCCATGGTCACCAAGACAGTGCAGTAGATCTGGTGCTAGTCCTCTCGAAACTACAAGCCCAAAGTGAATTTTACACCATAGACAACTCACTAGGCAGTGACCATCTCCCAATTGAAACTAAAATAACATTCAATGCCCAATGTGAAAAGATAAACTCAAATGCAAAATGGAACTTCAACAAAGCTACACATGAAAACTGGTCAAAATTCAAAATACCAGCAGAAACTCAGCTAAACTATGCAATCAGTTTTAAATGATGTAGAAGCCAATTTTAACAAATTCTACAACATACTCCAATCTATCCTGAATGAAACTATGCCCCATAAGAAACAAGCCAAGAAAGTCAGAAACCCTCCTGTACCATGGTGGACTGAGGAATGTGATAAAGCGATTAGAAAAAGAGAAAGGCTAAGGCACAGGCTAAAAAACAAAAAGAACCCATTAGATTATGAAACCTATAGACAAGCAAGAAATGAAGCTAAACACATTATAAATAAAGCTAAAAAGGAAAAATGGGAAGAATTTTGCTCTGGTATCACTAGTAAAACAAACTCGAAGGAACTATGGCAATTTATTAAGAAAATTAAAGGTAGACCTCCAACAAGCAACTCCCCTTTGTCGTAAATAACCAGGTCATAACTGAATCTTCTGACAAGGCCAACGCACTAGTACAGCATTTTCAACATGTAAGCAGTGACTCAGACTTCACTCCAGAATTCATACAACAGAAACACCACAGTAAAATATTTTTAGACAACTACCTGAAACTCACAGAATCTGAAGAAAGATGGGATTTGCCCTATAATACTGACTTTACTATGCTAGAAATGGAAAAAGCCCTAAAAACCACAAAAAATGGTGCCCCAGGAGAGGATGGCATCCATTACTCAGTTTTAAGAAACTTACCTGCAACGGCTAAACAAACTCTCTTAGCCCTTCTCAATAACTCATGGCGAACAGGCAAAACCCCTGAATCATGGAATGAATCTGTTATAATCCCACTCCTTAAGCCAAAAAAGCCAAAAGAAAGCCCAGGGTCATATAGACCAATATCACTTACCTCGACTTTCACAAAACTTTTACAAAAAATGATTAAACCTAGTCTCTGTCAGTATCTGGAGGAAAACAACTTAATTTCTGATTATCAGTCTGGGTGCAGATCTCACCACTCATGTGAGGACAACCTTGTGAAACTTGAAAATGATATCAGAAAAGCCCAAGCCAAAAACAAATATGTAGTAGCAGTCTTTCTTGATCTTTCCTCTGCTTTCGACAAACTCTGGAGCACAGGATCCATCCTATATCTCAAAAATACAGGCATAGAAGGTAGAATGCTGCATTGGCTAGCGGACTTCCTAAAACAAAGAAAAATAAAAGTTAAATATGGAGGAGCCACGTCTGAAACCGTTGTAACTCAAAACGGATGTCCCCAGGGGAGTGTGCTTTCACCCATTTTATTCTCTCTCATAATGAATACATTTAGAGATCAAATCATTAAGCATAATAAAACTGAAAAAAAAATAAATGAAATCAAACTATCACAATTTGTTGATGATGGGGCAATTTGGACCATGGCATACTACTCTATCGACAAAGGAATAAAGAATATCCAGCTAGCCCTAAACGCGATAGAAAAGTGGAGCAAAAAATTTGGCTTTATTATTAACCCCCTAAAAACCCAAACAGTCATTTTCCGCAAAGAACGTCACACATTTGATGAAATCAGGCCAATATCCCAAAACTGAAACTCTGCGGCAAAATCTTAGAATACTCTGACTCTGCCACCGTACTAGGAATGACATTTGACAAGCAACTAACATGGAAAAATCATATACTTAACGTCATCAAAAAAAGTGAAAGAGATTTGAACCTATTAAGATGCATCAACGGTCACAGTTGGGGATGCAGCAAAAAAGCCCTAATGACAATATATAAAGGCCTTATCAAATCAAAAATTGATTACGGCTGCATAGCATACAAATCTGCTAACACCACAGTACTTAATAAACTGCAAATACTCCAAAATAAAGCTCTGAAAATTATTACAGGTTGCAAACGTATTGCTCCTACAATACCCCTTTTAATAGAGTGTGCTGAAATTCCCCTTAACTTGCACAGAGAAAAATGTATGCTCAAATACTGGGCAAGATCCATCACACTAGGAAATAAGTTACCTATAAATAATGAGATTAAAATTGACTCTGGCTATGCAGCAAAAAGTGCAAAATTTAAAACTCTTAGAAGACCATATGCTCAAGAAATAATGGAACTCACAGAAAAATATGGCCTCAAAAGTGAGGATATACAGGAAGTCTCCTATGATGCACTGTGCGGACAAGATTCCCCTGTCAAAGACACCAGCCTGTCAAAAAACATAAATAAACAAGATATCATGAAACTGCAAAGAAATATATGACAACAATAGATAGACATTGGTCAATATATACTGATGGTAGCAAGGATAAAGATAGAAACTTAGCAGGCGCAGGAATTGTCATAATTGACCAAAACAATACAATCATACATAACAATTAACAAAGGTCTCAAACTTGACCCCGGACTGTCTATTTTCAGTTGTGAATTGGCAGCAATAAACACTGTATTACAATGGCTCATATTCAAAGCAACTAAAAACTCCATTCCCTCCAAAATTGCCCTCTTTACTGACTCTCTAAGTGCACTTCAGGCCCTTTCAACTTGCACTTCCAACTCAAGACAGGATCTCCTATTCCAAATAATAGAAAACAATGACTTTTTATCAAAAATGGGAACTCAAGTTACATTCGTATGGATTCCAAGCCATGTTGGCATAACGGGTAATGATATAGCAGACTCAACAGCAAAAACAGGGTCCATAACTGGAGACCAAATCAATATAAAGATTAGTGTCAAAGAAATGTACAGTATTATTAACAGCAAAATTAACGCAGAATTTAGAACTAACCAATTTACAAAATACAAAGTAAGCAAGGTTTTCCCTTATGGTCAATGTCCCACCAAAGTTACCCAATATTTAGAGAACCCGCTACACGACAAAATCATATCCCAACTCAGAGTCAGAGCAAGCAACTTCAGGGCTTTTTTCAGGTTTTGTGGGAAAAAGGCCCCTGCCAAATTTGGGATTTTTTTTAACAGTAAAATTGGAAAATTTGGGAAAAAATAATTGTCGAATCAATATAATAGGGAAATTTTACCATTGAAATACATACATTGGTTCACTTTATACATCATAAAAACAGACTTTTTCATCAAGAAGCTATATACTATACCATGACCTCAGGTAGTGCTTGCAATAATTTTACCTACAAGCACTGTTAATGTAAACAAAACCAATTTACTAGGGAAATATTTGTAAAAAATACATATATTTCTTGGCTTTGGGATTTTTTTTTCTTGATTGGGAAAAAATGCACCTAGATGGCATTGGGAATGGGGCCGATATTCGGCCCTGTGGGACACCTGAAAAAAAACCTGAACTTAGGAGGGGAGAAACACCCAAGACAAAACTGCCCCTGGTGCCCTGAATATGAAACTTTCGAGCATATACTTTTTGCATGCCCCAGATATAAGCAAGAAAGAGACAAACTAAAAGAGCAAATTTTCTTATTAGGGTATAATGTAATAAATAGAGAAGTTTTCCTCTTCCCTGACAAAAAACACCAGAGCAACATTCATTACCTTCTTATCCTATTTCTCAAAAACGTAGGAATCATCAGTCGCCTGTGGTAGGGCATGCACGTGGCTCAACAGGAGGGGCACGTCAGAGATCTTAAATCTCTTTGGGCGTATGCAGGCCCTCCCCACCCCTTTCCATCAGTCGCTTGTGGTAGGGCATGCATGTGGCTAGCAGGAGGGGCACATCAGAGATCTTAAATCTCTTTTGGCGTACGCAGGTCCTCCCCTTCTACATATCCTATCTGCATGCTATAACTCAAGCATCTCGACTGAAACTCTAACACCAAAAGATATCCCCCGCAATTCCAAAACTTAATTACAAGCCAAACTCGACAGCATGTATGGCTAGAGACCCGACAGAGAGGAGAGTCTGCACTCCCCCCGCAGAAATGTAACTGATAGGATCAACCTCGGTTATCCACCCCCATTGTTGTTATATGTATTTGTATTATTATATGTGTTTATATATAAATATGACTTTCTACATGTAATTTTCATTAAGCTTATTTCCCAACCATGATCCCCTTACTCATTCGAACCAACACAAAAGTAACCACATTTCCCTCCCCATTCCTCAGAACTAGTGACCTGTATGGTGTCGTTGTAACAAATGAAACTCTTAACATGTCATGAAAACAGCACTCCTCCAAGTGAAGAGAAACAGGCTAGGATTTCGTTTTTTCACCTAGGCAACTACTCATTCATTCATTTTTTTACTAGAAACATTATGACAACCAAATAAAAAAGCGCAAATTTACTCTACGTAAGAATCCTAATCCAGACAAACCAGAATCCAACTTACTACAATGTCAAAACATTCCAAAACCTTCCCTAACATAGAGCCGAACTGTTGGTAAACACAATGCAACTCTGAGCAAATGGCGGACGGTAACCACGTGACATACGGGTAACCCCCCATACAATAGGGCAAACTCCACAATTTCTAATACACTTCTTAAAGGAAATTCAGTAGAAACATATAGTAAAAAATCACTATTAGACAAGTACAAACTATAAAAAATGGAGAGAAAAGTGCTCTTCTTGGTCATAAACAGAAATGCAAGCTCAAAATGTATTTAACTTTTCTACAAAAGGGAAAAAAAAAGTTTTTTATATCCAAGGCTTAACACATCGAAACCATAAAGAACTCTCAAAACAACCACACACAACAAGTCTCTGGCATGAAACTATAAAAAACCAGCACCAGAAATGATTTACCCTTAATCCCACCTAGTTATTCCTCTGTTACACATTTTTTTTAACAAGAAAAGGTCTCAACTAGAAACGCAAACCCTCTAAATTCCATTCAAATTCAAAATTAAATATTAAGAGATATAAATCAAGGATTACATATTTCTCCTCTTCCATACAACTACAGGATCAAAGAAAAAAAGGGGGGGATTATTGGATAAAGGAATAAGCTATGTGCATAAGGAAAATTGATTATCCCTTCAAAAAAACAAAAAAAACAAAAAAAAACCTGACCCACTTCAACTCTAACACGCAATCCCAGGTATATCCAAACGATGCCTAGAGAGTAAGAGAAAAACAAAGCAAAAAAAACATTGGTCACCTGGGAATCGAACCCAGCCATCTTGACACAATGACAAGATGTACCACATAACCAAAATCATGCTTGGTGATTCTCAAAAAAGAACCTAAAAAGAAAAACAAGAGAATTATTATCAAATCAATTGGAAAAGTAACATTTTATTTTGATCAAATAAGAACTATGGAATGAATCTCAAAAAAGGGGAGGGGTCACAAATATTGACATCTAAATAACACCAAGGTCAAGATAGAGACATCAAACAATTTAAGAATCAATTAAAGAAAAATAGTGTACAATACAAAGGTAATTAGATAATTAGGAAGTAGGTAGAATTAGTGTGTAAAATAAATGTAGGTAATATCACAGTAGAATAGATAATAGCCAATAGCCACACAGATATAAAGTAGGAACAAAAAAGGAAAAATATACAAAAGTTAGAACATTTTAATCCATAGATATAGTAACAGCTGTAGTAGCTAAGTAGCTCTTATTAGTTTTAAATCTAGAACATACTGCAAAATACACATAATTAATTACAGAGTAGATGAAGGAAAGGGAGACCGAGAACATCAAACAACAATAAATAAAGATGGGATTACACCTAATTAAAGAGGTATGATGGGAGACAGACAACAACATAACCTAATATACCTCATCAAATTATGAGCCTACTGGAGGACAGCCCCATATGAGCCCTTTTACAAACAAGAGGCCCATGATGGCCCTAAATCGCTCACCTGAGATAAATAGGTTGACCCAAGGAACATCTGTACCAATTTATTTTAAAATCTGGCCAGTAGTTTGGAGGAGATGATTTTTAAAGTTTTCATTTTTTTTTCTTTTTGTTGCCATGGCAACCAGAGTTCTACATGGATCAAGTTTATTTTAGCAACTTTTGTGAAGGTTGACCCAAGGATCATCCCTGCCAAGTTTAATCAAATTCTGTCCAGTGTTTTCAGAGAAGATGTTGTTTATAGGTTTCTCTATATACATATAAGGCAAATAAGCCCCGCCCCTGGCGGCCATGTTTTTTTACAGATCGGAATAATTTTAGCAACTTTGGTAGAGGTTGACCCAAGGAACATCTGTACCAATTTATTTTAAAATCTGGCCAGTAGTTTTGAAGGAGATGATTTTTAAAGTTTTCATTTTTTTTTCTTTTTGTTGCCATGGCAACCAGAGTTCTACATGGATCAAGTTTATTTTAGCAACTTTTGTGAAGGTTGACCCAAGGATCATCCCTGCCAAGTTTAATCAAATTCTGTCCAGTGGTTTCAGAGGAGATGTTGTTTAAAGGTTTCTCTATATACATATAAGGCAAATAAGCCCCGTCCCTGGCGGCCATGTTTTTTTACGGATCGGAATAATTTTAGCAACTTTGGTAGAGGTAGACCCAAGGAACATTCCTGCCAAGTTTCATTAAATTCTGTCCAGCGGTTTCAGAGGAGATGTCGTTTAAAGCAAATTGTTGACAACAGACGACAGACGACGCACGACGCCGGACGAAGGGCGATCACAAAAGCTCACCTTGAGCACTTTGTGCTCAGGTGAGCTAAAAAAAGGGACACCCCATTCAGCCCATAAGGTCGTAGCTCCATATGAGCCCTATAATAGGGACACCCAAAAATAAAGAGCCCCATAATGGGGACGCCTGCCTATGAGCCTCAACATGAGGACGTAAAATGCCCTACCCCAGACACCACAAGAACACACAAATAAACAAATATGAGCTCTAGGTGATCCCACAGTTCACCAAAAGACAATATAGGGCTCTCCTATCATGCCTCAAAAAGAAAAACAGCAACTATAAATCATTAATTTTTCTTCTCTTAATTCAGAACAACTAATACTCTCGGTCTCTCAAAAATTTCTAGGGCAGGCTTCTGGTTTGATTTTTCAACAAAAAAAAACAAAAAAAAATTCTTCCAAGTTTCGGCAAAATGACATTCGGCTGATTAGCATTCAAACTCTAATTCAACTCTTATTTTTATTGAACACTTTTTTAATAAATAACAATAACTCTTTTTTCTTTGGCGCAAAATCTATACAAGGTTGAAAGTATCCTTGCTAGCCGAAATTCAAAATTTACCCTAAAGTGGGCTGTCGTTTTTGGCGGTATACGGGTGACGAGGTTATTTGTTTGCTGGCCTTGCAGTCCTTTTCCTCATCTAACATCTCAAATCTACTCATGAATCAAAGTCCAATTATGGTCGGCAATGATGAGACGGTTCTACGGTCTCAAGGGGAATAAACGTGGCACCGTAAGTGCGTGGTTTTTCCCGGCGAGACAGAAGAAGAAGGAAGGCACAGTTCACCTCCAACCCACATGCCGACCATTTTCACGGACCACATGAGCAACAAGCAAACCCTTCCATATCCAATGGTAATTAACACCTCTAGCTCAAATTAGCTCTGTTAATTACCAAATAATTTAGACACTAAAACCTCTACTTTAGATATTAAAGTAATAAATCTGTAAATTACAGGTTTTCTTTCAAAATTTGACCCACTTTAGATTTCCAAATTTAAATTTTATAGGAGTGATGGGTCACACTCCGTGGTCCGCCCACAGAGCCGAACAGGCAGACGGACCCTTATTAAACAACGTTATCAGTCAGTCAATCAGTCTTGTTATGAAACAGGCCATTGCAGGCACTTCAGGGGGTCTGGATGGCCAAATGCCAGATGGCCCAATCCCATCGGGGTAATACAAAACTTCAAAGGGTGACATGCAGATGTCTGCATTCTCTGGAGACCATTCTCAGTATATATAGGGCTGATTTTCACCAAAATCCTAAAAAAATATCAACATTTAAGCAAAAAAACTTTCATCAACACAATGAGAGGTGACATGGCTGCACACTTAAAAACTGGCCATATTCCACAGAGCAAAGGATTGAAACTGACTGACTCTTCATCTATGGACACCTACATGATACATACTGACTGCAGCAGAGAGGCTTTGAGACTGAGGGTCAATCCGTAAGGCCAAGAAAGTCCACTCCTAAAACAGCAAAGGCGCCTTTGGCTAACATGGGCCCACATCTAGGCCTCTCATCAGAAACAGCAGAATGCAGCATTAACTTTGGGCATAAGACTTGTGGAAGGTGAGATGACTTCCATGGGCTATGATGATGTATGTTAAGGTCATAATCAAGAGTCAACCAGCTGTCATCAGCCTAATTTATGGGTGGGAAGGAGAAAAAAAGCATCTCCTGCCTTGAAATGCACTAACTGCAACTACATCTCACATTAAATCACACCCAAAACAAGCTGTATCATAAGGTTCAAACTCCTTACCATGTGTCAAACACCCCAGCATGATCATGGACTGGCAGAAGGGTCAAATGATGCTTAAATGTTTCACAGTAAAGTGATGATTTCTGTTGAACTGCATTCCTAGAGTAAAAATAAATGCTTTTTAATAAATGGAAGCTCTTGCTTGTCCTTTATTTGAATATCATTGTTTTCATAAGTGCCTGTAAATAAGATGCTGGAATGTGTCACTGAGTTTTACATTATAGCAGTGAATGAGCCTTTTAATTGCAGTTACCAGTTCACAAGATGAAGAAAAAATATGTACACATTTGTCTACACCATGAAAACTAACCACTTTTATTAAAGCGGCACTGCCCTGTCTTAAAAATATAGTGAATTTGAGTTTTTTGTTTTGATTCTTTTTTAGAGAAAGAAAGAGAGAGAGAGAGGGGGGGGGGGAGAGAAAGAGAGAGATAGATAAAGAGATATATATATATATATAAAGAGAGAGAGAGAGAGAGGAGTTTATACATATCTTCAGGAATTTCATATGAGTTTTTCATAAGACTCAACAATTCTTTTCAACATGTCTGAATTCGAACTTTAATTTCTATTTGATATTATACAAGTTTTTACCTAGTCGCCATTTCGTCAATCAGCTTGTTTAACTTTTGTTTTTTATTTACTTGGAGATATGTACCGTATGTTTGTAAGAAAATATTACTTTATGATTTGATATTTTTTTCCTGAATAAATTTATTTAAAAGCATTAAACTGCTTCTCAATAAAACTTTCATAATATCTTCATCAAACTTGCTTTGTTAAGCATCTTTAATTTTAGACAAATATTGGAACTCCATTTGAGATATGACAAAGTATCATAACTAAGCGTTTACCATTCCCTCCATCTGAAGAAAAGTAAAACCATGACTGCTGTGATCGGTAACATGGTAAGAAAGGTCAAAGGTCAATGGATGTAGTTGTACCATAAGTGTTCCGTGGTTCCATGTCTATATAATAATAAGGTATTCCTCATAACAAGTTAGTCAAGGCATCAATATGATAAGTGCATTTTAGTCTCAGATAAGTGTTGTTGTTTTTTTCTTTCAGAAATTCTGTAGATCTTTCAGTGTTTGTGATAATACTTCTTATTAAATAAAGGGCATCCTTAAAAGGTTTATTGTGGTATTCACAAATTCATTTATTATATCAGATGGAATAACACACATTAGTTTTATACTCAGTGGTATCTGCTTGGTACCACATCGTTCAATTACAGCAACCGGTAACATGCCATCATCACTTTTTTCACATAAATGTTTAGGGAAGGACATATAATTGATTAAGAAAATGATAATCTGGTACTAATTTCTGATTACATGAACATTGTCGTTGACATTTTGTAAGTGATTGTACAAATGGTTATATAATATTAAATTTCGCTGGCCGTGACATACCAAAATCGTAAAAAAAATGCTCCTGCATGGTAGTTCACCCTATTGCTTGGTGCTCAGCACAAAAGTGTAGTTCCAGGACTGATTTTCCCAGTGTCAGGATAATGCGACTGGGTGTGGTATTATGCCTATTGTATACGGCGTGATGTTACAGTGTGGCATCACTAAAACTTTGCCGTGTAGACAAAGGTCCACGAATGACTGATCACTGTCGGTGGTACATTAAACACAATCAAAGCAACGATTATTCAACACCCGTCGCTTTAAACGATTGAGTAACATACATGTTTTTATTACTGAATAATTCTATAAGCTGGCTAAACTATAAAGACAAGGAAACAAATAATTACTTTGCAAATCTGTCATGTACAGATGTTGTTTATAAGTGTTACATACTTTAGCATACACCATCAGATTTGATTGCCTGTTGAGACGGACAAACACACAGAATGGATACTCTGTATCTGAAAAACAATTCCATATACTCATCCAACAGGAAACCTCTTATTTTGTCATAAATCATTTGTTTGTGGTTATATGCACATTGAATTTAGCAGTGAAAAATAAAGCTTTTCTCTTCTAATAAACAAGGTTACTTGTTACAGTTTATTCCGACCGATCCATTTATTTTTCGTACCGACTCAAAACCAATTATCCTAGTGTTTGTATTATAACGGTTGCAAGCATTTTTTGTTTTTTTTGTTGTTTTTTTATGTCACATGCTAGAAGTAAAGAACAAGAGGGCAAAGATGGCCCTGAATCGTTCACTTTGAAATTTTGCTTTCATTGCCTTTTACAACATAGTCATACTGAATACAAAATCCATACAGAAGAACAGCAATATAGTTTTAATTCCACGCAAAAAATTTACATGTGGTCCAAAAAACAAAGTTAACCAAAGCGTTGGACCAATTTTGACCCAGGGCCATGATTTGAAAACTTGGTTCAGGTCCACAAGGCCAGGTTACGTACCAAATACCTAATCCCATGATCTTGTGGTTTCTGACAAGGATATCTTTTAAAAATCTTTCATAATTTATGTAAGTCTATGTTAAATCAAGTGGGGGAAAATTTTGAACCTAGGGCCATGATTTGAACAAACTTGTTAGATGTCCATAAGGCAATGTTACACACCAAATATCTAAACTCCAGGCCTTGTGGTTTCTGAAAAGAAGATTTTTCTAGATTTTCCTATTTAAGCCTATGTAAAATCAAGTGACCCTGGGACGGGGCAAATTTTGACCAAAGTGCCATGATTTGAACATACTTGGTGATGTCCATAAGGCAATGTTACACACCAAATATCTAAACTCCTTGCCTTGTAGTTTCTGACAAGAAGATTTTTTCTATATTTTCCTATTTATATGCCTTTGTAAAATCAAGTGACCCTGGGGCGGGGCCAATTTTGACCCCAGGGCCATGATTTGAACAAACCTGGTATAGATCCACTAGACAATGCTGCACACCAAATATCTTAACTCCAGGCCTTGTGGTTTCTGAGAAGAAGATTTTTCTAGTTTTTTCCTATATAAGCCTATGTAAAATCAACCCCAGGGTCATGATTTGAACAAACTTTGTAGAGGTGCACTAGACATGGCTACATACCAAATATCTATGCTCTAGGCCTTGCAGTTTTGCAGAAGAAGATTTTCGAAGTTCTTAGTCTAATTCTATTTTTAGCTCCTGTGACCTACTTTTTCAACCAATCACAATAATTTGAAAAATCTTGATAGAGGGCATCATAAGGATGATTCCTGTGAAGGTTAAAATCCATTCGCAGTTTAGGAGGAGATGTTATTTAAAGGAAATTGTTGACGCCGGACGCATGGACAAAAGGCGATCACAAAAGCTCACCATGAGCACTTTGTGCTCAGGCGAGATAAAAACAATAATAAAAAACAAACTTATTTTTTACGACCTACCAACCCTTTTCATTTTGCGATGTCGCTGGAAACAAACAATCTATTTTTTTCTTTCTTTTTCCTACCCAGGTCAACTGATAAATTTTCACAAACAAATTATGTGTTCTTTTGTGAAAACCAGGTCAATCATTGACTACCTTGTTTTCATTGTAGTTACTTGATTACGTGTAAGTAATTTTGGATGCATAATCATGGAACACAACACTGAAATGGTCAATTTGAACTATTTTATCCTAAACCAATAATTCCTAGATATATTAAACGTCACGGTGTATCTTCTGGCACTCAGGATTTCAGTCAAATTTGGCTGAACGATTAAGCTGTATATTTGTAGCAGCTAAACAATGTATGTATAACACTGTTAAATCATGTGTCAGGAACCAGACAACAATGTCCGACATGTTTGACTAACACATCGGCTTGAAGAAAGAAGGTTCCAGCTCACCTCTGCTCTTTGTTTGTTTTTTGGCTTTAATGCCTCTGCTCTTTATATTGTTCATTAACGACATTATTTATAACATAAACATAGATTTAAAAAATATTATTACTGTAAATTAGCTAAAAGTATTCATTAAAATGACTGCGTTTCTTTTAAAACATTGACATTTCTCCTCGTAAGCGGGAGGCTGTGGTTTCGATTCTAGGCTGCGACATACAACAACCGTTAAATAATTTTGTTAGGATTTCATTAATTGGCACTCTGTAATTCGCAAAATAAAATGAAAATGAGGTAAGATTTTCTGATGACAAAATATATAAGTAATACTGTATATTATGAAGAAAATCTCTTTTTTATATTTTTGAAGAGACATATACTTTTAAATATCTGACCAATTAATAGAGACAGGGGCGCTGAAGCGTTACTATGGTTATTCAATCACATATTTTACAAACAAAACCAATCTGTACGACTACGATTTTACACTTAACAATACAGAAGAGATAGACATATACTATGACATCAACATGAATACACTATACAAATACTTAAAAGAATGAGCGAAAAAGTCTACGAATATCTGGATCAACCCTCGTATAAGTGCAGTTCCACGACTGATTGTTCTCTTGACTGGCCGCTTAAGGTAAAGTCCCTGTAATGGTTCGCTACATTTCGGACCTCATGACCTTCACGGAGATAACCAATGTTTCCTAATGTTTCATTAGGGTACAAACCTGTCCTCTGTGCCCATCTTATACTGAGACTTCTCCTCAGGGACGACCAGTATCTCGAACTGATTCGTTTTAATGGTTCTTCCGGAAGTTGATAATAAAGATGTGCATTGGCATTTCTACAAATTTCTAATGCTCCAAACCAGTTTATTAGGTCAAAGCTGTCCTTTTCAAATGTTCTTGATTTGTCGTAAATGACATTAAAGACAGTGTGATAATACAATGAATTTTATTGCTGAAATTGATAGAGAAAGAAAGAAATTTATGAAAATATTTATTTATTTAACATAGATATAATATATTTATTCATGAGGTAAAGGGATTAAATTTAATTATGACATGAAGCAGTTGTATGTGTGAATGTTACAATCAGTACAGTTGAGGAGATTTTCATAAGCCATGCTATTTTTTATCCAATTGTTCTAAAAATTGTGCCTAGTCAAAGTTTTGAACTTCTAAATTCAGAATATTAGAAAACTATCAAAACCCAATAGAGTCTTATTTTTCAAGGGATAAACATTGATTAAACAATATAATGACAGGTAGTCATGAGGTGAATATTTGTGCCATACGAAATTAAATTCACCTTTAACATGCTGTGCACTTTTGAATTAACTTGACGCCAAAACAGGTATAGCTCCGCCCCAAATGTTTGTCGGAGGTCATTGAACTAAGGTCACTATTAAAAGCAAGATTTATGTGCATTTGAAAGTCGGAGGTTTGTACAGCTTTTCACTGGTTAAACCAATATGAATATTCATTTCAGAGCGTTTCGGCATCATGTTAATTAAAGGAACTAATAAAAATAAACAAACAAGAGGCCCAAGGGCCATAGACACTCACCAGAGTACATCTGCATTTTAAAATGAAACAATTGTTTTCTGTAACAAGGAATGTTTAACTGTGACTATTTTATGTGGTTCCTTTTGAGAGTGTCAATATGAGTCTATATGAAGGAAAAGGTTAAATCAGTAACAGTTGTTAATCTGGAAAAAGCAGCCCAAACAATTTCAAGTACAGATAAATCGGAGTCAAAAACCACACAAAATACACCCTTGACTTGGAACAGTTAACTGGTTGTAAGTTGATGGATTACATTTCTTTTTTTTTGAAAAACGTGCTTGCTTCCATTAAGATAAAAATATTTTAGACAATGGAGTGAAAAATCACACAAAAATACACCTTTGACTCCGAACAGTTTATAGTGACTTAAAACTGATTGTTGGAGGTTGATGGATCCATTTGTCTCATATAGGACACTAAGGAAATTAATTACCGACAACTGCAAAAAATTACAACGTATATATTTTCCGTCTTCAATAATGAATTTATATATTGTATTAAATAACCACTTTATGCAATTTCACTCCTTTAATATAGAATCAATCTTCCCGTGTTTCTGTTTTTTAAACTCAAAAGTATATATCTGTAAATCTTTAATTGAAACAGAAGTGCAAATAGTAAAATGGTAAGATGGCGGATTTGTCTTGATGACGTCACGTGAAAACAAAGGACATTTCCTTTGATTTTGATTAATTGCTAAAATTGTCTGAAGAACAAAGTAAAAATTAGCCAATTAACCCTAAATAAACATCTATAACAATGTATTTTAAATCTGGCTAGCAGTTCTAAACAAGATGAATTTTAAATTTATCTTTTCATTGCATTGCAATGGCAACTAGAGTTCTGCGTAAATCAATATAAATATAATAAATAAGCCTCCCCTCTTATTGTTGCCGAGTTTACATCCAAATAATTTTGAATACTTTGTAGAGCTTCACCCAAGGATCATCAGTACCAATTAAAAACATTTTGAAACCCTGTAAATTATTAATCTGGAAGATGATTTATATTAATCTTGAAGAAGATGATTTTTGTTCTATTTATTGCCATGGCAACCAGAGTTCTGCATGGATCATTTTTATTTGAGCAAATTTTGTAGACTCACATCCAAAGATCATTTTTACCAAATTTCATCAAATTCTGTCCATTGGTTTTAGAGGAGATTTTTTTTTATCTTTCCCTATATAAAAAAAAATGTAAAATAAGCCCTGCCCCTGGCGCCCATGTTTTTTTGTGGATCCGAATAATTTTAGCAATCTTTGTAGTGCTACCCCCAAGGATCATCTGTACCAATTTATTTTGAAATCTGGCCAGTAGTTTTGAAGGAGATGATTTTTAAACTTTCCAAGAATTTTTTCTTTTTGTTGCCATGGCAACCAGAGTTCTGCATAGAGCAACTTTATTTGAGCAATTTTTGTAGAGTCCCACCCAAGGACCATTTATACCAAGTTTCATCAGATTTGTCCAGCGGTTTCAGAGGAGATGTCTTTTAAAGCAAATTGTTGACGACGGACGACGACGGACGACGGGTGATCCCAATAGCTCACCCTGAGCACTTCGTGCTCTGGTGAGCTAAAAATATAAGTGATGAATTATTAGGACGTAGGATAGGTTATGGTTTCTTGGGATAAATAAACAAGAGGCCCATGATGGCCCTAAATCGCTCACCTGAGATAAATAGGTTGACCCAAGGAACATCTGTACCAATTTATTTTAAAATCTGGCCAGTAGTTTTGAAGAAGATGATTTTTAAAGTTTTCATTTTTTTTTTTCTTTTTGTTGCCATGGCAACAAGAGTTCTATATGGATCAAGTTTATTTTAGGAACTTTTGTGAAGGTTGACCCAAGGATCATTCCTGCCAAATTTAATCAAATTCTTTCCAGTGGTTTCAGAGGAAATGTTGATTAAAGTTTTCCCTATATACATATAAGGCAAATAAGCCCCGCCCCTGCCGGCCATGTTTTTTACGGATCGGAATTTTTTTTAGCAACTTTGGTAGAGGTTGACCCAAGGAACACCTGTACCAATTTATTTTAAAATCTGGCCAGTAGTTTTGAAGAAGATGATTTTTAAAGTTTTCATTTTTTTTTTCTTTTTATTGCCATGGCAACCAGAGTTCTACATGGATCAAGTTTATTTTAACAACTTTTGTGAAGGTTGACCCAAGGATCATCCCTGCCAAGTTTAATCAAATTCTGTCCAGTGGTTTCAGAGGAGATGTTGTTTAAAGGTTTCTCTGTATACATATAAGGCAAATAAGCCCCGCCCCTGGCGGCCATGTTTTTTTGCGGATCGGAATAATTTTAGCAACTTTGGTAGAGGATGACCCAAGGAACATCTGTACCAATTTATTTTAAAATCTGGCCAGTAGTTTTGAAGAAGATGATTTTTAAAGTTTTCATTTTTTTTTCTTTTTGTTCCCATGGCAACCAGAGTTCCACATGGATCAAGTTTATTTTAGCAACTTTTGTGAAGGTTGACCCAAGGATCATCCCTGCCAAGTTTAATCAAATTCTCCCCAGTGGTTTCAGAGGAGATGTTGTTTAAAGTTTTCCCTATATACATATAAGGCAAATAAGCCCCGCCCCTGCCGGCCATGTTTTTTACGGATCGGATTTTTTTTTAGCAACTTTGGTAGAGGTTGACCCAAGGAACACCTGTACCAATTTATTTTAAAATCTGGCCAGTAGTTTTGAAGAAGATGATTTTTAAAGTTTTCATTTTTTTTTTTTTATTGCCATGGCAACCAGAGTTCTCATGGATCAAGTTTATTTTAACAACTTTTGTGAAGGTTGACCAAGGATCATCCCTGCCAAGTTTAATCAAATTCTGTCCAGTGGTTTCAGAGGAGATGTTGTTTAAAGGTTTCTCTGTATACATATAAGGCAAATAAGCCCCGCCCCTGGCGGCCATGTTTTTTTGCGGATCGGAATAATTTTAGCAACTTTGGTAGAGGATGACCCAAGGAACATCTGTACCAATTTATTTTAAAATCTGGCCAGTAGTTTTGAAGAAGATGATTTTTAAAGTTTTCAATTTTTTTTCTTTTTGTTCCCATGGCAACCAGAGTTCCACATGGATCAAGTTTATTTTAGCAACTTTTGTGAAGGTTGACCCAAGATCATCCCTGCCAAGTTTATCAAATTCTGCCAGTGGTTTCAGAGGAGATGTTGTTTAAAGTTTCTCTATATATATAAGGCAATAGCCCGCCCTGGCGGCCATGTTTTTTTACGATCGAATATTTTAGCAACTTTGTTAGAGGTTGACCAAGAACATCTGTACCAATTTATTTAAATCTGGCCAGTAGTTTTGAGAAGATATTTTTAAGTTTTCATTTTTTCTTTGTTGCTATGCAACAGAGTCTACATGGATCAAGTTTATTTTAGCAACTTTGTGAAGGTTGACCCAAGGTCTCCTGCCAATTTAATCAAATTCGTCCATGGTTTCAGAGAGATGTTGTTTAAAGGTTTCTCTAAATATAGGCAAATAAGCCCGCCCCTGGCGCCATGTTTTTACGGATCGGATAATTTTAGCAATTTGGTAGAGGTTCCAGGAACATCTGTACCAATTATTTTAAAATCTGGCCAGTAGTTTTGAAGGAGATGATTTTTAAAGTTTCAAATATTTTCTTTCGTTGCATGGCAACAGAGTTCTTCATGGATCAACTTTATTTTAGCAACTTTTGTGAGCTCACCCAGGAACTTCCTGCCAAGTTTCATTAAATCTGTCCAGCGGTTTCAGAGGAGATGTCGTTTAAAGCAAATTGTTGACCGCGACGGAAGACGCACGACGACGGACGCCGGACGAAGGGCGATCACAAAAGCTCCAGTAAATAAAAAATATAAGTGATGATTTATTAGGACGTAGGATAGGATATGGTTTCTTGTGGTTTCTTGGGAGTTGAACCCAGTCCTCTTGGTAGAACACCAAAAGGTTCCATTAAACCAATAATCTGATATCCTTCATCCTTAGACTCAATTTGATTAAAATTAAGAGTGCCAGTGATGCCACAATATACGCCGCCACAAAATATAAAGACCAAGAGGGGTCTTTTAATTATTGCTTTTAACATTTCTGTAAGCATAATGAAGTCTGTGAGACCAATTAATTTAGCTGAACAGAGATAGAACCCTAAAAATGCTTCCAATATGAAAGTAGGTCAAATAGCAGTATCATTATGAATCCTTTTTTCTTTCTCCACATAACTCTTGCAAAAATCACTGTACCAGAAAATCCCTGCTTTATGCACTTTTACCTGTTTAGAAACTTGAGTTGTGTTTTCAAGAGACCATGTTTAGAAAGGCATAACTATTGCAAATATTGATGAACATCAAAATCCGTGCTTTGTGCATATCTACCCAGTATAGTAATGACATTGCCCAAGTTTTGAAAAGATTAGGTCAGAAACATACATGAAATTGCATTCACAAAGCTGAAATATCAATCAGCTAAAGAGACTAAGTTTCAAGGGACAAAAATCTTGCAAAAATTAATGAACCGGAAAATTGCCACTTCATGCACATCTACCCATTATAGTAATGACATTGACCAAGTTTTGAAAAGATTCATTCAGAAACGTAGGAGGAGTTGCGTTCACAAGGCTGCAATATCAATCAGCTACAGAGACTAAGTTTCAAGGGACAAAATCTTGTAAAAATCAATGGACCGGAAAATTGCCACTTCATGCACATCTACCCATTATAGTAATGACATTGACCAAGTTTTGAAAAGATTCATTCAGAAATGTAGGAGGAGTTGCGTTCACAAGGCTGCAATATCAATCAGCTACAGAGACTAAGTTTCAAGGGAGGTACAGACGTACGGACGGACGAAGAAGATGACGCCAATATATGACCGCCTCCGTATAAAAAGACTACCTGTTGTGATTTGTACAGAAGTTAATTAGATGGAACTCAAGGTGATTAAACCCCGACCCCCGCACCCTAACTTGTCTTCATGTGAGTAGAACAGGACAGGATTGTGCTGATTCCTATGTGAAGCAGTGTTTTAAAATGTCAATAGAAAAAGTATCTGATCAATAGTAGCATAAACCAACGTTTGGTGTATTTGGATACACAATTTTTGTACATCGTCCCCTACAGTTCAGCCTGAGGACACAAAGTCCTCAGTTGACGTGTGTCGCCGCGAGGAGGCACTGTATAGGGCTTGACCATGGAGAGGCTATATACTGGCAGGGGAGACTGATGTTCCTTTTTCGCCAGAAACTGGCTAGCCAGCGGTGGATGCTAAAGCACACCACACCAGACGCGTCACATGGCCCATTTTGACACACACACAATAGCCAGAAACTGGGGGACGTTATCAATCGAAATTGATATCTGTGAACCCCAAACACAGAGAACTCTTAACTTTTATTTCTGAACTATTATGTGCCACTTTTTAAGACAATGACGGGTCGAGTCGTGCCACTTTTACAGACATTGACAGGTCCATGAATAAGCTGAAGAGGAAACAAAATATATATTATTATGAGACAACAACAACAAGGAAAATATAGAAGAAAAAGGCAATGAAAAAAATTATGAGAGAAAAAAAGGTTTTAGATAAAAAAAGAAAAACATGCCAAAACAAAAAGAAACAAACATATAAAAATAAAACTACATAAAAGAAAGGAATTAACCCAAAATCAATGAGGATATATCTTAACTCGAACAAATTTTGCCCTACTTCATAAGTAGTAAGAAATAGGGGATGAACTGGACTATTTCGTAACTACGTATGAAGACCCCAAACATATTGGAATATAACTATAAACAAATTTTGCCCAACTTCATAAGTAGTAAGAAATAGGGGATGAGCTGGACTATTTCAGTAACTACTATGAAGACCCCAAACATATTGGAATATAACTACATTTAAACAAATTTTCAGTAACTACACATGAAGACCCCAAACATATAAAATATAATCACATTTAAACAAATTTTGCCCAACTTCATAAGTAGTAAGAAATAGGGGATGAACTGGACTATTTCAGTAACTACTATGAAGACCCCAAACATATTGCAATATAACTACATTTAAACAAATTTTGCCCAACTTCATAAGTAGTAAGAAATAGGGGATGAACAGGACTATTTCAGTAACTACACATGAAGACCCCAAACATATAAGAATATAACTACATTTAAACAAATTTTGCCCAACTTCATAAGTAGTAAGAAATAGGGGATGAACAGGACTATTTCAGTAACTACGTATGAAGACCCCAAACATATTGGAATATAACTACATTTAAACAAATTTTGCCCAACTTCATAAGTAGTAAGAAATAGGGGATGAACAGGACTATTTCAGTAACTACGTATGAAGACCCCAAACATATTGGAATATAACTACATTTAAACAAATTTTGCCCAACTTCATAAGTAGTAAGAAATAGGGGATGAGCTGGACTATTTCAGTAACTACTATGAAGACCCCAAACATATTGGAATATAACTACATTTAAACAAATTTTGCCCAACTTCATAAGTAGCAAGAAATAGGGGATGAACAGGACTATTTCATCCACTACGAATGAAGACCCCAAACATATAAGAATATAATCACATTTAAACAAATTTTGCCCAACTTCATAAGTAGTAAGAAATAGGGGATGAGCTGAACTATTTCATTCACTACGAATGAAGACCCAAAATTATAATAATACAACTACACTAAAAGTAATTTTGACATACTTTTTTATTTTTGCTGAAGAGACAGCATCGGAAGAGACAGTAGTCGGATACAAGGGAGTCCGGGTGCGATACCCTAGCTCTTAGCGAATAGACCCCTTGGTTCTTTTACGTGCCCGGTGTAAAGCACCGATACACGGATGAAATGTTTCTCGGTAGAACCAGCACTGAGGTCTCCGAGTTCCCATAGCAGACCCATTTTGCTGATTGCAAGCAAAGGTTGCATCTGGTACCAATTTTTACGTCTTTCGCTTGACATGGTAGTAATAAATAAGAACAATCTTACATGTGCATGCTGGAGCAGGCCACACTCTCATCTGTACCATTCTGGTAGTAGTGCATGGTACCATCTTAAAACCAATCAAGCTGATTTAAACGGCATTAGGGTCATTTGTGTAGTTGAACCATCTCACAGATCCTCGACCAACTGTTAACAGAGATGTAAAATTAAAAAGGCTCTAATGATCTTTAAAGCAGCTCGTTCACAAAAGATCATTAGCTAAGCATTAGTTGTTTTTTTTATAACTATTTGTATGTATTACGTTCATCAATACCCATTTACAGAGACATGGTCCCATATTGCAACATTCTGTGATTGTAAAAAAAAGGGCTGTCAGGGAACAGCACAGTCGACTCCTCTAACGCCTTGACTGCATTGGATCCTTATCATTATCTGCATGTTCATCTTCTTTTCAATTTCAACATAATCATAGTATACTGAGATATAAGCATGAAAGCATCTTGCATGCAAAACTTTAACCAAATTTTCTAAGTTAAAAAGGGGCCATATTTTGTAATATATTCCATCAAGTGTTATCTAACTTGACTGTCTGATGCCCCATAGCATATTCATTAACTTTCAAGTCCACACCATGGATTATAAATTAAATAAATTAAAAGAATCGTGCCATTTCAAACCTGAACTAAAATATGACAAATGGACAATACCCAATGACATCATACCAACGAAAACAAAGAAGCCAACCCTTTGCATTTTCTAAAATTAAGAAGTCCACTAAGTGATGCAATGGAATTAAGGTACCGTATACACGGTCAGATTAGGCGCAGCTACGTATAAGGCGCATCCTAACTTTCAGGGTAACTTATTTGAAAAAAAAAAATCACTTATCGTATCATATGCGACGAAATCTTGTTTTGAAATTTGCGCCGTCGTACATTTTGACAGACCGAAAGCTATCCGTACGTCACCGGGCTAATCATACGGTGAACCATTTTATTTACACATGGCATAAGATTACCGTTAGACCGTTACATTAACAACGGGTAGGATAAAGGTGACACATTTTCATAACATGACATTACTGAACCGTGTCCCCGCATTCTAACACTGGGGACCATTGTCACCTGTCAAAATTCTCCAAACTAACAAGCATTACGTAACAATTGCCACCTGTCAAGTTTCTCCTATACATCATGAGGTCCCGTAAAATAAACTTATTTGTTTATATTGAAAATGGCTTCCATCAAGTTGTTTCAGTTTCTCACGATCATTTTATCATGAAATATACCTGTAGGATAACTAATAAGAACAAAAGCAATAATGTGGTATTGTTTATCATGGTTTCGTATAGACTTTGTGTCATATTATCGTATTCATTGGCTTTCAGTATATCCATTTTCTGAGATCGTATACCGGTAATTTTCACTTCTCGGTGATTGAAAAAAGAAACCTGAAAAGCTGTATATCATTATATACGGCGCATCCCCTCTATAAACTTGAATTATCTGGAAAAAAAGTGCGCCTAATCTGCCGGTGTATACGGTAAGTAACTTTCATTACATAAATTTTGCTTTCGGTTTGATCTGGTTTTGTAGTCGTGTGAAGGTGACTGAATGATAAAAAAATCATCATCATTATCAACAACAACATCTACAAACGGTCTGTAGTTGCTGTGGTCTAGTTTGCTGATCCAGTATAGGTCTAACCCAGGACATGTTTGTTTATTTGTTTGGGTTCAATGTCCCACCAACAGTATTTAAGTCATTTGGAGACTATGTCAACTTGAGGCATATAGGGTGCTGCCACACTGCAGCATAACGCTGTAGACACGTGGCATGATAACATACCCATTCACATTATCCAGCCACCAGACCAACCAGTCTTGGAACTACCCTTATATGCTGAGCAACAAGCAAGGGAGCTATACCAGTACCATTTTCTATGACTTTGGTATGTCATCATCATCATCATCATCATTATCATCACCAATAACAACAACATTCTACAAACTGAAGTTGCCGTGGTCCAGTTCAAAGATCCAGAACAGATCAAACCCAGGAAAACTTTAGAGTGGAGCGGGAAACTGCAATTTTGATTCTGCCCAATCTAAGTTTTGTAATTTTCAAAGTAGACAGTGGTTGTTAAGCGTGTGAGAAATTCAAAATCAGTTGAAATCTTGAAGAAAACTGATTATAAAAACATTACATTTCAGGGATTTTGATCCATACAATGTTGTTTTATGCGTAGGACAGTCCTCTTGACTTATATATTAATTTTAATGCACAACGCCTTTGATTTAACATGGGCTTAAAAAGAGACAATTAATCAAATATAATTACAATACAGACAAAAGTTCATCTTTTTCCCCAAAAAATCAGATTAGTTAATAATGATATGTAACAGTGTTAGTAGAAGTAAAAGTAGAGGAAGCTGATGATAATGGATAGTTGTAGCAGTAGTAGTAGTTGTTGAAAGTAAAAGAATAACATGAAAGAAAGAAACAGCAGTAGTAGTGATAAGAGTTGAGAGGTTACCTGATCACTTCTCCAATGCTTGCCATGAACAAGAAGCAAACCAACGTCTCCATTGCATGAAGTGCTCAAACCAAAAGATCTCTCTTAGGCTCAACGATGAGGGTTGTTCTCTGACCTTGTAAACAATGCCTTCTGATGACAGAATGGATGCTGCATGAGATATATGACACCAAATGTTTTTGCCAATCCCTGAAATAAAAATTACATCAATAATATATTTCAATATATATAATTTCAACACTCAGTCATCAATATATTATATATATTATAGAGATGAAAAGAAAGGACTAAACCCCAAAATTTAGAACAGTCTGTAGCTTGAAGGCTGATCAGGTTTTAAATCAGTTGCTAAAACTGTCACTATCATACTCTTGGCTCATCAAAGGTAAAATGAAAGTGTGTTGTACCAAAACAAATCAGTTTTAACAATAGAATAAATGGCTGACTTACGATATAAAATGTACATACAAATAATACAATTTACACGCTTTTTACAGTAAACTTTAGAACACAATACATATCAACCTGTGAGATCAAGTCCATTGCCTCCCTTAAACATTATCCCATGTAAGCAATAAACTCAAAAACCAAAAATATACATGAAAATGTATGGCACTAAACGATAGACCAAATCATCTTTTTTTCTATAAATACAGTTATTTCCTAGGCGACTAAATCAAGCGTATATTAAAAAAAGGAATAATTCTAGAATAACTAACCCGAACTAAAATAAGACAAATGTACGATACAAAATCACCTCATACCTATGTATACAAAGACCCTTTCCCGAGACAGTCTCCCCTTACATAAAATATATATCATTAATTTCGCTTTCAGTTTGATCTGGTTTTGCAATCGTGAGAAGGTGCCTGCATGATATAAAAATCAATAATCTTTAGCAGCAGCAGCAGCAACTACAACATTCTACAAACTGTCTATAGCTAAGTTGCTGCAGTCTAGTCTGCTGATCCTGTACAGGTCCAACCTACCAGATGTTGAGAGTGGAGGGGGATTCCGCCCTTTCTTGGGGATCATATATATATATATATTTTTTTTTTTTTTTTTTTTTTTTTTAAAGTAGACAGTGATTGTTAAACAGACTGTCCACTACATGTGATAAATTCCAAATCAGTTGAAATATTAAGAAAACTCCTTAAACATTATATATCTGGGACTTTGAGTCTTTTTTTCTCACGTGTATGTTGTTTCATGCGTAGGACAGATCCTTTTGACTCCTATATTTGTAAAGTTTTAGCGAATAGGCTGGCAGTAGGTATGAATAGAGAAATGGACTCCATTTCACGAAATGGACCAAGAATAGCAAAATGGAGTTTGTATCATATTACTACGATATCTTATTGCGAAATATTTAGTAATTTGGTTTATAATCAGTTAGAATAAATCAATATCTTGCAAGTGAGTGAAAAATATATATGTATCAGATATTATATCATTTATTGCCCATTCCAACAAAGCTGAGTCCATTTCGCAGTAAAAACGTAATCGATAAAGTTACGAAATGGAGTTAATAATATCATAATTGGGTATGTTTTACTCCTTTTATTCATTTTTGTAATGTAAATGATACTCTTGTTCATGAAATACTTTACTTATCGGTGATATTATGCAATATTTAAATGGTAATTGATGAGAAGTCCACTCGGACAAAATGGACCGAGAATGGCGAAATAAGACTTTTGACTTTTACACAATGACATTTTATAGATGTTTTTTCATTATAAATATCAAAATTTAATGTTAAGATAAGGAATATTTAACAATTGAGATATGTATTGACTTAGTATATAGTATATTATATTCATGAAATCAAGTCCATTTCGCAGTTCACAGAGTATACGAAATGGGAAATGGACTGAGAATAGTAAAATGGACTATTGATTTTTACACAACGGCATATTATAGGTGTTTCTGTTTTTTGTTTTTTTTAAATAATGTATTAATTTATCAATAATTTCATGTAAGATGGAGAAAATTTTAAATTCATGATACTTATTGAATTAGATAATAGTATATCCATGACATGAAGTCAATATCACATTGCACAGTGTAATCGAAATGGAATGAGGATTAAGAAAATGGTCTTTTTGTTTAATAGCATATTTATTTCTGTAAGATTAAATTGAATCAATATATTAATAAAGAAAATTCGACATTTATGATATAATGTGATGTAGATGAAATACATATTTCACAAGTGCAACATAACCATGCAATGTAAGCTTTCCCTTTACAGATTTATTTTATAATTCTACACACATTCATACAAACACACAAATCAAAAGGAAAAATAAAGAAACAAAAATTAAAAAAAATATCACAGTGTATGTATGAATTTTATGACTTAGTCCATTACAGCAGTAACGTAAAGGGTGTAAATTAATCAGGGTCCAACCTGATGATATTTGACGTAGTGATTGCGTCCCGTGGGGATAATGCTACTGTGTCATTCCAATAAACAATAGACAGGGCACGTGCCGGATGATTAGAAGCGGATTAAAGATAATATTAGAAAGTCAAATGTAACTGACAGACAGAATACTTTATTAACTCAATGTTACAAGGTATTACAAGGTACTGTATGTCTGTCTGACAGTCTGTCTATGTGTCTGTGGTATAATTCTATGATGTCTAAATTAAGTCTTTGGTGTTTTATTTTCTTAAAGAAAAGGTTAATTTGACTAGTCAGTTACCGTATGTCCATTTCGCCCGCAGTCATACAGACACGTGCCAGATGATAAGAAGCGGTTTAAATATAATAAAGAGGAATCATGGCATGTATCGGATGTTAATCTGATTTCAACTATTTCTCCCTGTAACTGTATGTCTGTCTGACAGTCTGTCTATCTATCTTAGTGTAAAGACCTATTAAACTCCTGTAACAGACAGAGAAAACTATTATTTTGTCACGCGGCAGGTCACTGAATTTTGAAAACTGTCTAAAATATATGGAAAAATCACAGAGAAAGCAAAATACTTTCTTATATAAGTATCTTTTTTCTAGTGCAAGAAAATATTTTCAGTTTCTGTGTTATAATTGGTCTTTGCTACGTGTTTTATGTTTATATGATTATCCATTTGTCTATCTTTATATCTGTACGTCGGTCTATCAATCAATCAATCAATCCGAATCACTACATGATATTAGGTCATCAAAATTAAAAAAATCATGGCGCCTGTAGTTTGTTGATCGCTGCAGTCCAAAGGAAAAACAATCACGACTCTACTGGTGACCGATGAACGTATAAACAGTCTAGATCAATTACAAGTATGTTTTCATTGGATTTTCTGCCGGGTGCTTCATGTTTATGCCCAGCAGAACGGATTTATTCTGCAAAACGCTACTGATTTTATGTACATGTATGTCGGTCACATCTTGGCGACCTGACGAGTGCTGATGTTTAAATTCCCAGAAGAGACGTTTGGAGACGATTGTGCATATATTTATGTGATGGTCTGTTAGAAAAAAGATTTAGGATTAGTATGAAGACGAGATTGGTGAATGTGTGTGATTTGTGGGTCCGTTTTCGAAGATAGAGTGACAGCACCCTAGGTTTGGGCAAACCAGAGTTGCATACCTTTACATACATATACGATATAAAAAAATTTTTGGGGGGAGCGCAACTTGAACCTTTGACCTACGCATGTAAAGGAGCTCGTACATACCTAGATCGTGCATCAAACCGGTGGTTATCTCAGTAATTCTAACGAATTATCTTCTGAAATTGCTTCCCTGTGTTTTCATCGGGACTGAACACAACCTAGCAAGCATTAGTAGCGAACAATAAGCTCAGTAAGCAATAAGTTTCAGAGTTATTCCGCCTGACGAAATCGATAATTCCTATCCTATTTACGGGAATTTACCGGACAACAGGAAATTATCAACACAATCTATCAAGCAATAGTGAAAGAAATGATTATATTTGATATCAACAAAAACTATTGGTTAATCAAAACGGCAAAATTCAAACTCTTATATATTTTAAACAGTGTATTAAATATTATAACTACACTGATTACACCAGGAATTTTTTTTTCTGTTATATTAAAGGAAGATAGTGGACTGTACACACTGTACAGTACTGTCTAATGTTGATCAATAAACAGGTAGGTACCGCAGAGTAATTTAATTACATTGTAGTTATATGGTTGATTTAATACACCATATTAATAACTTTAGGAAAGTAAAACAACAACATACTTCAGAAAAATAAAAAAACATTTATAATTTCATCTATCAGCCAGGAGATATTCTATATAATATAAAGGGCCTGATCTGACATATATATGGGCTAAATTATGATATTTATATTATGTATTAGATTAAATTTATACACTTTATGATTTTTTTTTCACAATTTAGATATATACAAATAATATTTAACAATATATACAACTCAACTTCATTATTATTTAGGTTCCACTTGATTATTTCTTTAGAATCATGCAAATAATAAATGGAACTAACTAGCCTCCACACCCATAAAAAATAGCCATTCATAGCCATACATCTGTCTATAGATTAAAAAAACAATCAATGTGACCCCATAAGATAGGTGTTGGCATGTAGCATGATGTGAATAGCTTAAAATAAGACCAAAGTTTGGGTTCTATCATATCCAGGTTGTTCTCTTCAGTATTCCTAGATGTTTCTCAGAATTCCTTTTTTCAGAAGTTATATCAAATTCTTATTTGTTTATATAGTAATAAATCCTAAGGTAAAATTTTTGCCGTTCGTAGCCATATAGATGACTATAGATGGAAGCCAATCAAACGTGACTCATAAGAATTTTGGAGACAAGTTTAATGCATTTTTAGCTTGTATTTCTTTTTATGCCAAGAAGAGCACTTTTTTCTCTATTTCCCATAGTTTTTACTGTTTAAAAAAGTGATTTTGTATATATGTTTCTACTGAATTTCCCCTTAGAGGTGTATTAGAAATTGGGGGAGTTTGCCCTATTGTATGGGGGGGGGGGGGTACCCGGATGTCACGTGGTTTTCCGTCCGCCATTCGCATAGGTAAACACTAAATTCCAGCTGCAAACACGGCCAACCCTACACTTGATGACCCGGTGTAGGGGATAAACATATACTCTCTAATTTGCGTACGTGTTTGTTTATTTTATCGGGAAGTAACTATTAGTTCTTTTTTTTTTGTAAATAAGTGTACGTAAATTGCAGAATATGTCGAATCACTGTGGCCAACTGCAACCTTCTACTACTACAGAAAATGTCGAATCACTGTGGCCAACCTCAACCCTTTTACTACTACAGAATATGTCGAATCACTGTGGCCAACTGCAACCTTCTATACTACTACAGAATATGTCGAATCACTGTGGCCAACCCCAACCTCTACTATTCAGAATATGTCGAATCCTGTAGCCAACTGGGAAACCCTTTTACTACTACAGAATATGTCGAATCACTGTGGCCAAAACCCCAACCTTCTACTACTACAGAATATGTCGAATCACTGTGGCCCAAATGCAACCTTCTACTACTACAGAATATTTGAATCACTGTGGCCAACCTCAACCTTCTACTACTACAGAATAGTTGAATCACTGTGGCCAACCGCAACTTTAACTACTACAGAATTTTGTCGAATCACTGTGGCCAACTGCAAACCCTTTTACTACTACAGAATATGTTGAATCACTGTGGCCAACCACAACCTTCTACTACTAAAAGAATATGTTGAATCACTGTGACCAACCGCAACCTTCTATACTACAGATTATGTTTTAATCACTGTGGCCAACCGCAACCTTCTACTACTACGATTATGTTGAATCACTGTGGCCAACCGCAACCTTCTACTACTACAGAATATGTCAAATCACTGAGGCCAACCGCAATCTTCTACTACTACAGAATATGTTAAATGACTGTGGCCAACCGCAACCTTCTACTACAACAGAATATGTCGAATCACTGTGGCCAACCGCAACCTTTAACAACTACAGAATATGTTGAATCATTGTGGCCAACCACAACCTTCTACTACTACAGAATATGTTGAATCATTGTGGCCAACCTCAACCTTCTACTACTACAGAATATGTCGAATCACTGTGGCCAACCACAAACTTCTACTACTACAGAATATGTCGAATCACTGTGGCCAACCACAACCTTTACAACTACAGAATATGTTGAATCACTGTGGCCTACCCCAACCCTTTTACTACTACAGAATATGTTGAATCTCTGTGGCCAACCGCAACCCTTTTCTACTACAGAATTTGGGTTTAATCATGTGGCCAACCACAACCTTCTAATACTACAGAATAGTGAATCACTGTGGCCAACCACAACCTTCTACACTACAGAATATGTTGAATCATTGTGGCCAACCTCAACCTTCTATACTACAGAAAATGTCGAATCACTGTGGCCAACCACAAACTTCTCTTACGAATATGTCGAATCCTGTGGCAACCGAAACCCTTTTCAACTAAGAATATGTTGAATCATGTGGCCTACCGCAAAACCTTCTATAAAGAAAAATGTTAATCTCGTGGCAACCGCAAACCCTTTAACTACTAAAAATTTGTTGAATCACTGTGGCCAAACCCCAACCTTTTACACTACAGTATTTGAATCACTGTGGCAACCGCAACCTTACTATACAGAAAAAGCC
>CM037780.1:51072514-51122514 GCA_021229015.1 Solen grandis
ACCATATGATGAAATTCTCATATTGCACCCATCAATTTGGTTATTAAGAAAGTGGAATTACTGGTATTGTATTTTAGCAGCATTATGGTTATTTACCTTTTTATTGAGAGTTTATTATATTATTTGTTAGTAAATAAGGTGAAATATAACTGTTAAAAATCTTGAACTTAATCACTGGAAAAGCCTTGTAGAGTGTAAATAAAAATCAGCTAGCAACATGTTCTGTCTGATAGTTTCATATAGTCATGTTTCTAAACCAGTGGAAGGGGTTGGCAGGAAAGCACTATAAAACCTGTACAGTTGTAATGCCCAGTTTGCCAGGATTTCACACAACTTTACTCTGTCATTTAATTATGTAAGGAAAACCACGTTAAAGTTGCTGTGGTCCAGTGATAATTATGGATCCAAATGTTGGGAAAATTTGTCGTTTGAAGTGGTAGTATTGGTCCAATTCAGAAATTATTGCTTAGGAAAAGTTGGTAATACATGCATCCCAGCTGAAGTGAAAAAAAAATCAGTTTAAATAAGAAAACATGTAACTTCAGTATTGGATAGATCAAACCTGGTATGCCGAGCTAAATCATTTGAGTTTTAACTGGAACAAAGTGTAAACACAAATTCTTGACCATGTATTGAGCATATGAAGACTTGATAGACTAATTACTTGAGTTTCTTTATATATGGCTCATGTGAAAGTGAAGTGTTTTACCTAAATATCTCTACATATTTATTCGTCTGCTTCAAGGTACTGATTTGAAGCATGACATCTTGTTTTACAGAAGTTCAATTTCTATTCATATCGCTGGGAAGAAAGGGGGTATGCAACACCTTCTGTGATAGCTTTAACAAATCTTATTACACAACACAGGGATTGCCAGTGACATTTTTTGCATTGTTAGTGCAGAATTGTCTGGATATTTTTTTTAGATTATTTTTGTGATATATTTTGACAACATTCCACAAACTATCTTGTAACTGCTGTAACATATACGTACATATATTAAGCCCAATATTTATTGTTAAGACAGACCCTCACTATGCATATTTCAGGTTTATGTTTTATTGTTTCCTGTGTATATTGCCATATTTTATTTTGATTAACACAACATTTATTATCTTCATTGTTGGTACCTGATATATTGCAGCTGACAAATGTGATTGACAATTACCATATGTACTACGGAAGCATTCATGAAGAACTGTTATATTTACAGATATATACTGTTACTGTTGTATTGAAACACTGATGCATCAGTGACATTCCATTTAACCCTTTACCTCATGAATTTTCATGTTCAAATTTATGACTTGATGAATATGCATTAACTGACTTTTAAATGGTATTCAAAACAAAGGATTTTTCTTTGCTGTAGAGACTAAAACCTAAGCTACATAGCATATGAGTAAATAAAGGAGATCCAGATCAGAAAGCTCCTGGAAGGAGCTGTCTGATCAGGGCCTGCTCTGTTTGCAATGCCTCAAAATGAGTTTATATGCGGTATTTAAGATATAAAGTCAAATTTGCTTGTATATTGTTCTCTGATGGTCAGGTTATATTATGTTTGGTTATGAAAAGTTGATGTAAAGAAACAACAGTAAACCTGATTTGTCTATAAACAAGTCCAGCTTCAGTCATGCTTTTCTGGCATCAGTCAGCCACTTTAGTGTTAACTTTATTTGAGTAAAAAATGAGTTAAAAGGGGGGGGGGGGATAAAAAAACTCAAGAGTTAAATTTTAAGTTTTAACCATAAATTATAATATCCTTAAATATTTTGATTTTGTCTGAAGTTAAACAGCATTTTATACATATTAAAAAAACAACAACAACAAAAAAACTAGTTAGTATTTTCAAACAAATTAACAGTGCATCATTCTAGTTATGTCTTTAGATAAGACATGTACTACTACGTTGGAAAAGTGCTTGTCTATTTTTTATATTATTTCTTTCCATGCTCCCATCACTAAATGGCCACGATGTACAATATTAACTTTGTCCAGCCTAATGAAATACAATAATTTTCAGGACTACTTTTCTACATGTATACTAAACAGATAATGAAGTGAATTTTGTTTTGTGAATTGAACTACAGATTGAGTTGCAGTTTGCTCAACTTACTGAATGTTTGATAAAATAATTTCTTAAATGGAGGTATTCCAGATTTCTATCATTACATGCTTGCAGGTATTGAGCTGATCTTGTGTATATAGGTGTAGTTTGATGAGTTTGTAACTGGTGCCCCCTTTGCACTTTTTTGATGGGAAAATTTTGACATTATCGTTGTCAAGGCCATTTGTGCCACATAAACATAAGCAAATGAATGTACCATTAATAAATATGAGTCAAACCAAAAATTGCTTACAGACTTCTTGAAGTTGAATTTGTTAAATATCTAAATGCCAATACATCCTGATTTTTGAAATCTGCTTACCTTAAATTTTATATTTTTCAATGTCCAATCAGGGTCTTTTAAAGTATATGATGTATTTATTGAGACCCTGGGTCATTTAAAGATATATTATTTGTTGTAAATTTATAAGTATAGACCAGAGGCTAATATATGGTATTGAATTATTATTCAGTGCTTCATTTGGTCAGTTTTCACCTTAAAGGTTGAACAGAAATAGTTTATTTTTTCAGAGACAAAGAACATCATGCTGGAGCATTTATTTAATCAATAGTTGATCTTACCTGATAATTACAATTATTTTTGATAGTCCAACTGGCGTCAGCTGCATTTAGTCTTGTTGCCTGATTACCTCCCCTTTGTGTTAGCCCCGCCCCTTCCTGTAACATATGGTGTATGAGGGGGTGGAGCTTCTTTGATTGCTGCTGAGCTCAGTTGATTATTAATTTTATTTTGTTACTCATAATGTATATTAAATGACTGACAAATGCTAGGGGCCAATTAATTGTTTGTTTAGCATGATCATTCAACGGATGTTGAAAAAAATAAACAAAAACAAGTGATCCACTGTTTGGGTTTTATTTTACATTTTCCATATACATATGTATTTTATATACATGTACATATCAACCATGTTTCAGTCTTCGTCCGCAGAGACAAATGTTATCATTTCCAATTTAAAAAAAAACCACACAAGCAAAATCAAAACTCTACACCACAGGGAAAAATGATTTATAGTGATAAGTATGTTGTATGATTGTCAATATGCATCCCAACATAAAGTAAAATTTACAATTTCTAATTAAATTAAAATGTGACAGGAATTACCAAAAGAAACACACCAGCAAAAATGGTTTACTTATTAAGAAAGTGATGAAAGAGTATAGAATAAGACTCCTTCCAAAATAATCAATTCTTTTATTTTTATGCCACACCATAAAAAGTGATTTGAAATAACTTGGCACAAGTAATCCTTGTGACAAGACAATGTGTTGCAAACAAGCACCAGGATACTAGCTTGAAGGTCAAAAACATGTTTGGGCTGTAACTTAGTTGTGAATTGTGTGTTTTGAAATAACTTGGCACAAGAAATCCTTAGGGCAAGGCAAATATCAGGCGAACAAATATCAGGTCTCTAGCTTGAAGGTCAAGGTCATACCAGTTGGTTGACCTTAAAATCTTGTTGTGGCTGTATCTTTGTTGTGAATGGACGTTTTTTGACTTGGCCAAGTGATCCTTAGGACAAAACAATGCGTCACGAATAAGAACTTTGTTGCTAGTTGGAAGGTCAAGGTCACATCGCTCAGTTGCCTTAAAATCCTTTCCCAGCGGTATTTTTGTTAACAATGGTTTTGTTTTTAAATAACTTGGCAAAAGTGATCTCGAACATTTATCAGGTCATTATCTTGAAGGCCACAGTCACAGCTTTTGGTTGGCCTTTAAACCGTGTTCCAGTTGTAACTTTGTTGTGATTGCAAATGCTTTGAAATAACTTGACAAAACTGATCCTTCGAACAAATTGATGTGTAGCGAACAAGAATCAGGTCGCTATCTTAAAGGCCAAGGTCTGGGTTGACCTTAAATTCTTTTCCGGGCTGTAACTATGGTGTAAATGAACGTGTTTCGAAATAACAAATAAGCACAAAAATCCCTTGGACAAGGTAATGTGTTGTGAACCAAGTTAAGTGGGCGGAGCGCAAGGGCACATACTAAGATAATTATTATAGCCAATATGATGGAAATTAGGACGGCCCCGTAAGGCCAATAATTACAACAGTCACCGATATTTACTGCACATTTCACATGAAACCTATGAGGTTCTTCCTTGGGAATAAATGTTAAAATGCATGCATAGTAATTTATGTTTTACCGACATGAAATATATACATATAAATCGGGCCTCACTTTCTATCACCCCGTAATGTGTTTGTACAGTGGACAATTATACCTTACATTTGCTACTTTTAATCAACGTGCAAGTACAAAGTTTAGATAACAGCTGAAGTGGTCTCCCATGGATTACATATTGAAATTTTTTTTTTAGCTCGACTATACGAAGAACACGAGAGCAATTGCAGTCACCCTTAGCGTTGCAGCTATTTGCTTTAAGTTTTGTTTGCAAGTTACTATCAAACTTATATCTCAATAACCATTCATGGTATTGACTTGAAAGTTCATTAATATGTTCATTAGCATCTGACTAACAATGTAGATCACTCTTGAATGATTTTAAATCAAACTATGGCCCCATTCTGACTTAGACAATATGGTTAAGAGTTTGCATGCAATAGAAGATTTGGTTAACGTTTTGCATGCAAGCTACTATCTAGCTTATATGTTAATAACCATTCATGGTATTAATTTGAAAGTTTATGAATATGTTCAACGGCATCAGACAACCAAGGTAGATAACTTTTGACTGTATCTAATACAAATTACTAACACAAACAGAAATGTTTGCATGCAATGTACTTTCATACTTATATCTCAGTATCCAGGCATGAGATTGATTTGAAACATCTTTGCAAATCCAGGTGTATCATACTATCAAGTAGATAACTCGATTTAATATATTACAAATTATGGCCCCTTTTTCACTTAGAAATTTTGATTAAAGTTTTGCATACAAGCTACTGCGTATATCTCAGTTACAAGGCATATGATTGATTTGAAACTTATTTAATATGTTCAGTGGTTTCATACTATAGAAACAGACAGTTTTTGACTGAATATTATGCAGATTATGACCACTTTCTTATTAGATTATTTGGTTAAAGTCTTGCATTCAGTAGAAAATATGGTTTAAGTTTTGCATGCTTATATCTAAGGAATCACTTATGATATTGACTTGAAAGTTATGAGTGTGTTCAGCGGCATGCATCAATGTATGATCCTTTTATTACTTGATATTTTGGTTAAAGTTTTGCATGCACTATGTTATTGTGCTTATGTCTCAGGAACTAGACACGGGATTGAAAAATACTACATAAACATAAATTATTCAGGGGTATCAGAATACCAAGGTAGATCATATTTACGTATGTGATATTTTAAATAGATTTCATTTGATTTACCAACAACAATTCGAGGTTCTCTGACAGCTTTTGTAATATTTTGTAATGTATAGGATAGACAGAAATATCTGCTTTTTTATTTACACACTAGTAAAAGTCCCGCAAAATCGCGGGAATGTTTTTACTGTTGAGAATCGCCTGAATATATATGAGTTATATCATGTCCAAGTGTCAAACCACACGATATATAGGGACCATGGGTTTCACATAAATAAACCGGTTTTGGTGGCGCTTGGCTGTGAAGCCAAGGGTTGTGGGTTTGATCCCAATGCACTGGGGTCGGGCACGGTCTCCATGGTGAATGACTTACATCTTTCTGATGGTAATTCATATTTTACCGCTGTACTAAGTCCTTCTTTCTTCTTCTTTTATTGTAATGGCTAGCAATCATTTTCTGATTATAGTTGCCATACTTAAGACCCTACGGTCAAGGATTTTCCACGTGAGGGTCCCGATTTTTGCTGAAGAGACAGCAACGGAAGAGGCAGTAGTTGGATACAAGGGAGTCCGGGTGCGCTAGCTCATTTTGCGAATAGACCTTTTGATTCTTTTAAGTGCCCGGTGTAAAGCACCGATACACGGGAGACAAGTTCCTTGGTAGAACCAGTACTGAGTACTCGAGTTCCCATAGCAACTCCATTTTGCCGAGTGCCAAGCAAGGTTGCATCTAGTACCAATTTTGAACGTCTTTGGTTTGACGCGGTCACCGGAGGAAGTGCCCCGACTGGGATTCGAACCCCAGACCTCCCGAATAATAGTTTAATTGCGACCTGTAAAGCATAATTAAACAAATTATACAGGAATGACAAAAGAATTGAAAGAAAATGATCACAAATCTAAGACTTATGATATGGTGCTAACAAAACGCGCATGTAATACTTGGGCTGTATTATCCGTTTCCCGATATTGGTGTGACAATATGAATAACGCCAAGAGCCCCACTTAATACGGCACACAGCTTTGAAGTTGTCTTAGCTTATGATTTTCACGGTTGAATACGTGAACATCGTGGTTGTACGCCAGACAACAGCGTCTTCTACGAACGCCACACAACATAAATTCGAAAGATAAATTGGATAACTCTAAAATATTAATAATAAGTCCCATGTAGTAAAAATGGGGACACAAAACCGATTTATTTACTTTGTCTATTGACGTGGCCGCGAGGCTAGTCGAAATTCCACCCAGAAGACTAGACGTGTTTTCGAACAATACGAAGAACCCACTATACCAAACGGTGTTCCCCATAAATGTTACTATTTTTAGATTTGACCAATTTCGATGGATTTACCATAAATTCTCGCAAACTTCACAGTTTTATTTATTTTTAAACACAAATAACACAACTACTGAATGGTTACTGAGTAACCATGATACTCTGTGTACATAGTGTTTCGTAACGGCGCCATATCCGACACAACAAGAGCCATGGCCATCCTCCGCCAAATGCTTGCTCGTAAGAAGAGGTGCTGGAGAGTAGAATAATATATTTTTTAAAAATTATTTGGTAATGAAAACTGATGTTTGAAGTGATTATAGTTATGAAACTTATGTGAAGACCTACTAATTCCCCTGTTCTGAGGTCTACAGGTAAAATGTTAAAGACAATGTGACCTATTATAGAATGTTCCCTTCACCTTTACTATTTCACTTATTAACAAAGTGCAATAACTCAAAAATTATGAAAGGTAGAATTATCATTCTTAGGCACTGCACTTCTCCTCAATGAGATCTATCCACATATGAAGTTTCAATTTGATATCTCAAATAAGTTTTAACTTATGTTCCGGACAAAATTAAGCCTGAAAAATAATAACAACGGGCAATAACTCAAATATAATAAAGGGTATAGTTATCATTCTTGTGTACTGCACTTCTCCTCAATGAGATCTATCCACCTATAAAAATCAAGTTGATATCTCATATGCTTTTTGACTTATGCTCCAGAAAATTTAAGCCTGAAAAATAACAAAGGGGAATAACTCAAATATAATGAAAGGTGGAATTATCATTCTTGTGCACTGCACTCCTCCGCAATGATATCTATCCAACTATGAAGTATCAAGTTGATATCTCAAATACTTTTTGACTTATGCTCAGGACAAATATTAAGCCTGAAAAAGGGGCAATAACTCAAAAATTACAATTGGTATAGTTATCATTCTTGTGCACTGCACTTCTCCTCAATGAAATCTATCTACCTATGAAGCATCAAGTTGATACCTCAAGTTACGCCCCGGACAAAAATGTGGGACGGAAGGACGGACGAACAGACGGACGTAGACTATTACCATATCCCTCGTAGCCTTTCGGCAGGGGATAAAAATCAGCTCGTTCTTTTATGAATATAGTTAAGTTACAGAACATGTACGTGTAATGTATGTTTCACCTAGAGCAAAGCGATATTCACGAATAGCAAGATATGTACGGGACATCTGCGGTGCGTTCAGTCAAGCGAACGTTCGCTCACGGTTGCGAGTTGGTACCCAGCTTACATTCATTCAGAATGCAGTTGAGATGAAAATATAATGATTAAATTGCATATTTTGATGGTTTATCGGGGATATGAACTACATTGGGGCTGTACAAAGTGGTAGGTGGAGACTATAACCCCCCCCCCCCCCCGACCACCAACATCCCTGTCAAGCTGTAAATATGTGGTAAAATTGAACATGTAATTTCAAAAATGTATATGAGCAAGAGAGGGAGGGAGGAAGAAAGACACACAATCCCAAGGGAAATTATGACACATCTATTTATACAATATTCACTGTGTATGATATCAAACATCAAATTATTGTAATGAGTCACTCATAAATCTGACTCAAATGTACATGAATTACAGAGAGAGAGAGAGAGAGAGAGAAAACATAAGTTTTTCATGAAAACACTTGTGTTTAAACGTGTTTCCTTGGCGCTTTGATAAGCATCAAGTCAACATTTAGTTCCTTTCCGGACACTATCAACGCAAAGAGAATTAATACCAGGACAACAAAGGAAACGCTCACCCAACGGAAGTCATTCGAACAAAAATGAAAATGGCGAATCCCAAACGGCTTTGTTTCCTCATAAATACATAACCCTAGAAACTTTCCGGTTCGTGTTAGTTTAAACTTATTTTTTTTACGTCGATTGTGGAACAATCCGGTTCCGGTTCGTGTTCCTTAAGCCTTTCTCCTGATACTGACATGTTTTGTAGTTTCTTTCTTTCTTTTTGTTTTGTATTTTGCGTTTTGTTTTTCTCCGTTTATGGCACATGACGGAAAGCTATAAGAGCGAGTGCAGATTCGAGATTCAGAAATAAGACTATCTTTCACGAGCGAGAACTGGACTTCTTTAACAACCGTAAGTAAAAAAATTACTTTGCCTCCTCGATCATATATTGCATATAGAAAAGAAAATATATTGTAAACAGGAAGCTACCGATTGTTAATAGATTTGGACTTTATTGTGACTATGAAAAATGCTGCACTTTAAACAGGTACCCTTGGATAAATATCAACATATTGTAAAATGGTTTGGCTATGGAAACATTATGCTGATTATACCAAAGTGGTCTTTGGATTATACATATACTATGTACAATTGGGCTGAGCAGTTTTTGATTTATTTAGACTTCATGTATATATATGTATACTTAATATATGAAGTTAACCCCATGAAAAGACCTATGCGAACAGCATAAAACCAGATCAGCCTGCGAGTAACTCACAGGCTGATCAGGTTTTATGCTGTTCGCTGCTCCTCAGTGGTCTGGAAATAAGGATTTTGTAATTAAATTTGGTCAGGTTCAACTGTGGTTTTGTGCAGATCAGGCTTTATGTGATACCTATTGAGGGCGTCAAAATGAGTCTGTATGAGGGAAAGGGTTAATATTTTATATTTATAAAGAAGCTTGTCTTGGTCATATGTTTTCGTAAATGACCAAAGGCATACTGTCGATTGTACCAATATATTTGATTTGAATTTGTTTTGGTGTGTGACTGAAACCCACTCGCACTGATGGGTTCAGACTTAGACAAACTATAGAATTTGTTGATAAAACTGACAATTTATTTCAATTTTATTTTCACAACTGGCGTAAATTAAACTAGACATTTATTATATCTCCACTATATAGTCAAGGGTTGAGCAGTAGGTCTCACATTCTAAACATGAAATCTAAACTGAATATAAGGTAGGAACTTATATAAACTCAAGGCTGTATAAGGAACATATATCGTTAATTGAAAAAACAACAACAAAAAACAACAACATAGAACCAGCAATTATAATTAAAAAAACAAAAAACAAGAAAAAACAAATCTGATCGACTGATAAATTTAAATTACGTACTAAGAAGTCACAATTTCATATACTAAGGATTCAACTTTATTTCCAGTAATGGTGAAAATGAAAACAAACACAAAGGTTTATATTTAAAAGAAATGCTTTGAGATATTCGGCAAGATTGAGATATTCGGCAAGATTGTAAACAAACTAATATTAAATGAATATTCAACTAAATGTCATAAATATATAATAAAAATCATAATGATAATAATCAAGATATAATATATAAAAAAATAAAAGTAAGGCATATCATATATATTGTTACAAACTCGTTTTCTACAGAATAAGATTGTTGTTATGTATTAAATATTTTTATTACATTATCAGTTTTTAATGCATGTTACCAGTTTTCCAGAGATATTTTCAAAACAACTAGTAAATTGGTAATGTATTATCAACATTTTTCAACATTTATATTTATAGTATGTTGTATACTGTCCTGTATGTGGGATAGTATCTAATGAGCGATACTTTTTTAATTCAAAGGATTCATGAAAAATCATGGTTATTAAGGTATATAATATTGTTTAACCCTTTCCCTCATATAGACTCATTTTAACCCTTTCCCTCATATAGACTCATTTTGACGCCCTCAATAGGTACCACATAAAGCCTGATCTATCTTAACCCTTTCCCTCATATAGACTCATTTTGACGCACTCAATAGGTACCACATAAAGCCTGATCTGCAGAAAGCCAAACTCAAACCTTACCAAATTTAATTGTAAAATCCTCATTACCAGACCACTGAAGAGCAGCGAACAGCATAAAACCTGATCAGCCTGCGAGTTCGCAAGTTGATCTGGTTTTATGCTGTTCGCATAGGTCTTTTCATGGTTTCCTCTATGAGGGAAAGGGTTAACAATGATCTTTTTGCATGATTATCTATATATTAAAAAAAATGTTGATAAGGCTTCAGATTAAATAGATGAAATGCAAGCTGTGAAACAGAATCTGTATACATATTGAATAAAACATTTCATTTTATGAAACACAGTATTTATACAGATTATATCACTCAATGAGATAACATAATGTTATATCTATCCGTTTTAAAGGGTATTATCATAAAAAAAGAGCGGTAGGGGTCAATATAAAACTTTATTCCTACACTGTGAATATTAAAATAATGAAAAAATAATACCAGCACACTTATCAAAGTAAGAGTGTAGTACTGTCCAGGCAAACAGATTTCACTCAAGATATGACTAAGTAACACATTGCAATGTCTGCATGTATGCGAAACCTAATACTAGTAAAAGAAATTACGTATAAACTGAAGGTAATTCATCGACTATAACATTGTAAAAGTAAGATAAGCACGAACAGAAACATTTGACTAGAAAACGCACCGAATATGACAGGATATTCAGATATTACTCATGTTTGACGCGAAGTAAATGCAATGTCCTTAGAAATATTTACAAAAATCATGTTGACATTTTTTCTGCTGAAGAAAGAGTAATGACAGAGATCCTATACGCCGTGCTTTTTTTTCGTGTTTCATATTCCTGCATTATTTCCCCCTGTGGAGTGTATATTGAACTTAAGTACTGACGTCAGTCAGCCGCTGCATTCTGGCGAGTTGGGTCGCTGGAACGACTTGACTTGACTTTTTTGAGTTTACCGTCGCTTCGACAGTATTTCAGTCATATAGCGACGTCCAGCTAATTACAGGTTGAGGAAGACCCCGAATGCACGGAGGCATCCGAGTAGAACCACCGACCTACCGCAAGCCAGCTGGAAGGCTTCCTCACATGAAAATCCGAATGACCCTGCCGGGATTCGAACCCACGCGGTGAGGGACTGAGTGAGTGTTAAAGTCAGCGACTTTACCCTCTCGGCTACGGAGGCCCCGGAACGACACCGAACCAAATTTTTTTCGTGGACAGGCGGTAACTCTATGTTTAGACATACACTGTATTTCGACATGTCATTGTATTCGGTCCAGGATCAGATTTTATGCAACACATGCAATTTGCACATGAAATCATTTCGATTATGTAAAGTAGATCTAGATTCTTTCAAAACAATCATTACAAAAGTGATATTGTATTAACTTCATTTTATATTACATATATTCCCCAAAAATGAGTTGTTTAATGGCGAGACAACAGTACAAGTAAGAAATCTTACTTGACAGATCTATCATTGATTGGAAATATATCTCCAGATATTAATTATATTTTTTCAGGAAGGGGAGAGAACTCAAAATGACTCATTTGATAGGCTACTTCGTTACTGTTCTTTTGATGATGGTACACACCAATGGACAGCAAGTTGATGGAGTCTACGAAGGTTCAGGTAAACGAGAAACACACACACAAACACACACACATACACACATATTGAAGGGTCATTATCTCCCTCGAAAAAAAAAATCGATACCAAAAAATACCAAGTAATTTTGCGAGATAGACGGTACTCAAAAGAAAAATTAAGTATATAAAAGAATAAGTAATAGATAAATATGTGTCGTATTGCAAGAAAACGTCTAAAAGCAGTAAAGAATGTATCAAAACACTCGTACCAACAAATACTAACCTTACAATTATTTCGTACTTCGAACATTAATAAAATCAAAATTCCTAGTTAAGAGAGATCGACAAATCTGATATAGGTAATGAATAAATCAAGGGAAGTCCTCGTTATGTTACGTGTACGATCATGTGACCGCGAGATAACGTTAGGTGTGTAAAATTGCCCAGATCAGTTATAAATATTATGAATAATGCATGTTGCCTCTTATTAGATCTCAGATCTCTTTTATGGGTGATACTGTAGCGTGTCTGTAAGCGTTTGCAAGATGGTAATCGTCCTGTTCATATCCCGTTCAACCGTTTTTGTTTTTCGTCACGAGGAAAAAAAAAAACAAAAAAAAAAAAGTAATTTCGGACAGTTTTATATCTCTGTTAAATAGGTCTTTAGGAAATCACTTCCTCAAAATTAAGCAATATTCCAAGCTTGAATTCTACTATCAATATTTATATATATTCATTTATCAAATATTACTTAAATCCTTATTTTCTATGAGGCCGGTCCTAGTGGCCGTTTAGTTATAGCGTCTACCCAGGAATCGGGAGGTCGTAGGTTCGATAACCGGTAGCGATACACCAAAGTCGTAAAAAATGGTACTGCTTGGCGCTCAGCATATAATGGTAGACTCAGGACTGGTTAGCCAGGTGTCAGTATAATGTGACTGAACGTGCCACATGTATACCGCGTGTTCCTGCAGTGTGGAATCACTTTATATATCTCAAGAAGACATAGTCTCCAAAAGACCGAAATAATGTCGACGGGACGCTAAACCCAATAAACATAAATTACGGCAAGTGGAAATCTTGCTTTACGAGATATTAAGGTAACATAATTTTTCTGCTTATTAGTTAAAATATAATTTTTGTCAATTTCCCTTAGAAACACAAGTAAAATTGAATTCGCTCCTAAATACTTAAGTATTGCTTCGTGCTAAGAAATGTTGATGAAATTCGGCCCAGATCATTAATGTAAGAAATGAGGTAAATGTATATGCCTATTGTTTGTAAAACAGCCGGTACTACCTAAAAAATGTACGATAGTGGGGGTTTAAATCAATTCCGACCTCTCTCTACAAATATGTTTCAAGTTTATTTAATTTTTCGACATGAAATCCTTTTTTTTTTCAATCCTTGCTTACCGAATTCAAAATTAAACATGAATGTATCTTGGGTACCATCAAAATGTATTATTTTATTACTTTTTATATACAGCAAACCTCTCTAAAACAGCTATTCTTTTATCCGAAATTCGACAAAAACACACATTTTCCGGACTCAATTTCCCATTTTTAGCCTATGTCTCTTAATAATTCAATTTCCGCATGTATTTTGTCGTCACGTGTTTTAAGTCTGTTTTTTCCCCCGCAAATATCCGCTGAAGGTCGATTTATACACGATGTAAAACTGTAATTCATGCTCCATATAAACCTGAACTCTCTGCAAACCGGACTTTTTCAGACAAAGCCAGGTTTCAAGAGTTTTACTTCTGACCATCAATGTGACGTCTTCTTTACCAATGTGTCTCATCTGTGTAACGATTTCAAGTGACCCTCAAATTCAAATTCCCCCCCCCCCCCACACACACGGGAACATGAAGACGTTTTCATATTCCACCGGGCATTTGGAAACGTTTTTATATTCCCGGGTATGGTATAATGAAAACATTTTGACCCCCCCCCCCTTATTTTCAAATGCCCTACCTGGGAATATACTCCTGGGCTTTAATTTGGCGGTCACTTGAAATTGTTACAGCTCATGATTTCAAGTGGCCCCCGATTCAAGCTTTCCTCTGAAACATGAAAACGTAAATCAAATTCCCACATCAGGGAATTTGAAAACGTTTTTATTCCCGGATGGGGCATATTGAAAACGTTTTGAGACCCAACCAGTCCATTTTCAAAATCTACATCTCGCCACAAACATTTTAAAATTCCCCTACTTTACACTATAAATTCAATTTAGGAACATTAAATACTAAAAGCTACATCATTGGGTTAACGACACAATTCAGTATAAGTCATGTTATAAGATGTAAACTTCCCCAACGAAAAAACATAAAGGGGGGGGGGGGGGGGGGGGGGGGGGGGGCGTAATATGAAGACACAAGTGAAAGCCACTGACGTCACAGTGTCTATTTTTACAAGATGTATATCACATTTTTTATCGGCAGCACCAAACACCTTTCCTAACAATTGTTAAGTAGCTGAAGAATAACTGACTCAAAGGCTACCCACACTGAAAATCGGAGTGTTTATCATTTTTTCTTGTAATAAAATTATTATCATGGATGTTTTATCACTACTCTTTTTAATTTCGTGTCGCATGTACGTATTTACTTCATAAATTCATCATTTTATTTGACACTTTTTAAAGCAAGGCGTTACTTTCTGAAACAATAAGAACACTTTCATGTTCAATTTGTTATTTATTTGTCCCGAAATTGAAATGGACATGACTGAGGCTTCTGTAATATTTGTCAACAATGCTTTATATTCACAATAATCTTTTACATATCCAACCCTTTAATTTCATGCAAAAATGTCGAAATTCTTACAAATAATTTTGATATTTATAAAAATAAACACATAAATATTTCCGTAAATATTTGATTATTTTTTCTCCACTTCATTTCATTACTACCAAGACTTATTATCTCGGCTAGATTGCAATAGACCCCTATCATAAGTATTTGTGTGTGTGTGTGTGTGTGTGTGTGTGTGTGTGTGTGTGTGTGTTTTTTGTTTAAAAAGGTCAGCCTTTTATCCTATCTTTAAAGATATATAAGTTTATGGTGCAGAATGTAAAATGTACTCGTCACTTTTCGTTTCCTGTTGTCCTAAGAGCCTCCATTTGATGATATGTTTAAAATGAAGTCGATTATATTTTTTTTTCACTTTGATCAGATATTTTAACACAAGTCAATTTATTTGTTTCACAATCATGAGAATTTTATAAACATTGCACCTATACTTTATTCGGGATGCTTTAAGTTTTCTTCTATACGAATTGATATCTTTTCGCCAAAGGAAATCATTTGTCAAATATATCAATGCATTTCACATTTAAAAAAAAACAACATTTCGACAAGTGAGATAGATTAGATTTATTTTCGTTAATTCGTGTTTTGAAGGTGATAATATGAACAAAACACATCACAGGATAACTGAGGATTTTGTGCAATATGAAAGTGTAAGTTGGTCTTAAATTGCTCGCCATTCTTCAATTCTTGTTGTCCTAGTTTGTCTTGTCATAAATCAGATAGCATATGTGCAGAGATACTTTTTCTCTGAGAAGGGAAAACAAAACAAAAAAAAAGAACAACAACCTAACTTTGAAGTGACAAACATATCCAACCCTTTGATTTAATGCAAAAATCTCCAAATTTTAAGCAATTATTTTGATATTTATATGCCAGTAATATCGATATTTCTTTTTATAAAACAAAAATATTTTTATTCTAAATAATATCAAATACCGTAACTTATATAATTTTCTAAGCATTTTCAAAATTTTGATATTGACTAGTCTGTTTATTTGCACATTTTGAAAGATCATTTGTGAATTTTGATATTTTCCCTCTTACGTCTTTTAAATCAATCAACAATAAAATCAGAATCATCAAACACACGAATTTAACTTGGAATATAAATGTTTTATGGTTTCCGTATTTGATTATTTCTTCCCTACCTCATATCATTACTGCAATGTCTACAAAACCGCATATATTTAACTGTTCTCATCACTGAATATCTTGTAATCATCATATCTGTAGTTGTGACCTAAAACTTGACTTGACTTGACTATTTGAGTGTACCGTCGCTTCGACAGTATTTCAGTCATATTGCGACGTCCAGCTAATTACAGGTGGGGGAAGATAAAAGAAGGTAGAACCACCGACCTACCGCAAGCCAGCTGGAAGGCTTCCTCACATGAAAATCCGAATTACCCTGCCGGGATTCGAACCCACGCGGTAAGGGGCTGAGTGAGTGTTAATGTCAGCGTCTTTACCCTCTCGGCCACGGAGGCCCACGTGACCTAAAACCGAAAATCTTTTGATAGTGAAAAGATATAATAAACCAAGTTCATGTGTTATATACATATAATTAGAAGGGACGATTAACATGAATTATTTGATTGGCTCCCCTTACAAGATAGACCTAGGATGTTTACATGTACAATAATGTGAATGACCCGAAATCAGATGATATAATATCGGTAACATCATACCTAGGTAGTGTACACGTATCTGATGATAATGTATGGAATGTTTTGTTCTAAGCATTTCAAGGGTATATTTACTCATTTCAGGAGAAATAAACAGTGATAACAAAACAGAAGATGATAGTCGTTTTAACAGTCAACATGACGAGGATAGCGCCAGTTTCGAGGGTAAAATACTTCATACCGACTTATTATCTCTGCTTGATTGAAATAAATCATTAGTATTTGTTTTTTTGTGTTTTGTTTAAAACAATCAGTCTTTTATCTTGAATAGGTCATTAAATATATGTAAGTTTATGGTGCAAAATTTAAAATATAAATTGGTTTGAAATTGCTCGTCACTTTTCGCTTGCTTTTGTACTATTGTGTCTTGTTATAATATCTGATGGCAAATATTCCAAGATCTTTGTCATTGTTTTCGAGTTTTACTCATAAAAGAACAAAAAAGACAACAACAACAAACTGTTATTGGAATGACAAGTGTTGCATTGTGTAAAGTATGAACACAAGCAAACAAATATAATGCAGGAATGAAAAAAAATGTTTTGCTATAGTTTAACACAATATAATATATACTAGTATATATTACATTATGAATTTATCCGGTGGAATATAATCTTGCCTAAATTGATTATATATAGTCAATTATGTCTGCGCCTAAAATGAAACATTTTTCTATCGACACTCTTGAAGGTAATAATGTGAACAAAACACAAGGCAGTTACATGGACAGTGCAGACAAGAATACCAGTAAAATAGGTGAGCATGAAAATCTCAGTTAAAACAAATGCGAAATTTCTGTCTCTGAAAACTTTTTCGGATTTCTTCAAATTGTACGGGAAAATTTGGAAAATATAAAAATGCATTTAATCACATAATTTATGGAGACGATCTTCCACGCTTTAAAATCTGCTTTCGTCTTATAATTGACGCTTGAATAAAGTATAAATATTTATCTCGTAGTATATATATTAGCCTAATCTGGTTATATTAAGCAATCAAAGCTGCGTCTAAAATGAAAGATTTTCCTATCGACATTCGTGAAGGTAATCATGCGAACAAAACGGAGCTCGGCAGTCACTTGGATGGTACAGGCAATTCAAAGAATGCTAGTAATACCGGTAAGCATTCAATATCTATGTATATGTAAGAAATAATAAAATTCTGAGCTACAGTATGAGTGAAAATTGTGACAGTTTATAAATAAAATAAGGTGCATATTTGTATGAATCTATGCTGGGCCATACCAACACTGGTTTGTGTAAAACAAATCCATTGCTCTTATGTAATATTAATGTATGTTTTTTTGTTGAAATCCATGACTTGCAATTCATTCTATGCTTGTCTATTACCTTTCCATATGTGGCGCAAACCGGACAAGCCATGACCCTTTATTGACATTGTAGTTACTCTTATCGTATACGTGGAAAATGCTTTGTAAAAAGCAGTAAATGCTGCAAGAAATGTGTGGAAAATTTAATATATTTTAAAGAGACTATGTCAATTTGTCACATATAGTTATATGGTTACGACATACTCCAGTAACACGCTCTAGACATATGGCACAATATATACTCAGTCTTATCATACTGGCTAACCATCCTGTGTTTTTATGCTGAATGACATTTAGGGAGCTACCTGTACTATATGGCTAAGCAATTTTACCACGGTTGACGAGAATAGTGAAACTGATATGTTATCCGTTGACAATATATGTAAGTTTTTAGCTCGTATTATGTTGGTGTATATTCATATTTTACAATGAATCAAACGTTTATATATAACCCATTTCAGGAGGTACAAACAGTGAGTACGAAACAGAAGGTGACAGTCGTTCGCATAGTCATGATGACGATACAAGTTATGAGGGTATGTTTTCTGCTAGAATAAGATATCCCAGCATTGTGTGTATTCCAGATTCTGGATGAATAGCATTTTTATACATATAAGGGTTAGTTTTTATCGTTATATCCTTTTAATCATTTTATTAAGGATATCTTAAGATTTTGTGCAATATGAAAATGTAAGTTGGTTTAAAATTGCTCGCCATTCATCAATTCCTGTTGTCATATTTTGCCTTGTCATAATTTCAGATAGCATATGTGCATAGTTATTTTTTCTCTGAGAAGGGAAAACAAAACAAAAAAAACAACAACCTTACTTCGAAGTGACAAACATATCAAACTCTTTGATTTAATGCAAAAGCCTTACAAATTATTTTGATATTTACATGCCAGTAATATCGGTATTTGTTTTTATAAAACAAACATTTTATACTAAATAATATCAAATACCGTAACTTAAATAATTTTCAAAGCATTTACGTTCAATAAATAAAATTTTGATATGACTCGTAAAAATCTTACGTAATTTTTTTATGTGACACTGTGACATATCATTTGTGAATTTTAATATTTTCCCTTCTTGCGTCTTTTAAATCAATCAACAATAAATGCAAGAATCAAAAAATGAATTTTACATTGGAATGTAAATGTTTTATTGTTTCCGTAAGTATTTGATAATTTCTTCCCTACTTCATATCATTACTACAAGGTGTCCAAAACCGCATATATAAACTGCCTCCATCACTGAATATCTTGTAATCATAATGTCTTCAGTTGTGACCTAAAACCGAACATTTTTTGATAATGAAATAAACAATATAAATACACCCAGTTCATGTACTATAGACATATGATTAGAAGGGAGGATAAAAAAATGAATTATTTGATTGCCTCCCCTTACAAGATAGACCTAGGAGATGTACATGTACAATAATGTGATTGACACGAAATAAGATAATAAAATATCGGCAAACATTATACCTAGGTGATGTACTGGTATCTGATGATAATGTATAGACGGTTTCGTTCTAAACATTTATAGGGTATATTTCAGGAGAAATAAGCAGTGATAACAAAACAGAAGATAATAGTCGTTTTAACAGTCAACATGACAAGGACAGCGCCAGTTTCGAGGGTAAAATACTTCATACCGACTTATTATCTCTGCGTGATTGAAATATATCATTAGTTTTTGAATTTGTGAGTTTTTTTTTAAAAACGTCAGCCTCTTATCTTGAATAGGTCATTAAATATATATAAATTCATGGTGCAAAATGTTAAATGTAAATTGGTTTGAAAATTGCTATCTTTTTTCCTGTTGTCCTGTTGTTTCTTGTTATAATATCTAGTGGGAAATGTACTGAGATGTATGCTGTTGTTTTGATTTTTTACTCATAAAATAACAAAAAAAGAAAAAAGAAAAAAAAGAAAGATAACAGCAATAAAGTAATCTTGGAGTGACAAGTATTACATTATGTAAATTATGAACACAAGAAAACAAATCTAATGCGGGTATGAAGAAAATAGTTTTGCTATAGTTTAACACAATATACATGTAATATATACTAGTATATATTACAAATATTGATTTATCCAGCGAAATATATTCTTGTCTATATTGATGATATGTACATGTAATCAATTATGTCTGCACCTAAAATGAAACATTTTGATTCTATCGACACTCTTGAAGGTAATAATGTGAACAAAACACATGGCAGTTACATGGACAGTGCAAGCAAGAATACAAGTAATATAGGTGAACTTTGAGTATCTCTATCAAATAAATGCGAAATTTCTGAATCTGAAAATTCTTCGGATTTCTTCAAATTATATGTGAAACTTTGGAAAATACAAAATCAGAATGAATCACATATTCTTATGTTTTATAGACGAACTTCTACGCTGTAAAAACTGCGTTTGTCTTATTATTGGCGCTCGATTACAGTTTGTGAAATTCATATTTATCTATTAGTATATAGATTTGCCTTAATTAGTAATTGTTAGGTATCATAGCTGCGTCTAAAATGAAACATTTTTCTATCGACACTCGTGAAGGTTATCATGTGAACAAAACCGAGTACGGCAGTCACTTGGATGGAACAGGCAATTCAAAGAGTGCCATTAATATCGGTAGGCATTTAATATCTATGTATATGTAAAAATATTAAATTTCTGAGCTACAGTATGTGTGAAAAATGTGAAACTTTATAAATGAAATAAGGTACATATTCGTATGATTCTATGTTCGGACATACCCACAAACGTTTTATGTTCTGACGATGTAAAACAAATTCAGTGCTCTTATGTAATATAAATATATGTTTTTTGTTGAAATCCATGACTTGAAATTTATTGTATGCTTGTCTATTACCTTTCCATATGTGACGCAAACCTGATATACCATGACCCTATACTGACACTGTAATTATTCTTATTGTATACGGGATTAAAATGCAGTAAATGGTACAAGAAATTTGTTGAAACTGTATGGATTTCTTTATAGCCCACCAACATTATTTCAGTAATTTGAGAGAGACTAATCTTCAGTAGCACTAGCATGCTATACTCAGTCATATTATCCTGACTCTGGCCAAGGAGTGCTGGAACCATACTTTATCTCTCCTGAACCCAATGCAAGGAGTAATTAGAGTCAATTTTGGGAAACATAATCAGTGATGATTGGGTATATGATGTCAAAGGTATGGAAGAGATTTGCTCCAATTAATTCAAGCTTATATTAAATTTTACAATCAAGCAATAAATTAACTCATTTCAGGAGAAACAAGAAGTAAGAACGAAAGTGAAAGCCGTTCGCACAGCCATGATGACGATGACGATGACAGTTACGAGGGTATGCAAATACAACCCATCAGTTTTATAAAATTTCAGCCAGAATGAAATATTCCAGCATTGAGCGCATTCCAGAATTTGGAAAAATAGCATTTTAAAGTTCAAATTCCTCTATCGTTATAACCCAAATCTTTTTTAATAAGAATATCTTAAGTTTTTAGAGCAATATGTAAAATGTGACTTTGTTATTAATTGCTCGACATCCTTCGTTTCCAGTTGTCTTACTGCGTCTTGTTGATAAAAATGTATGAAAAGTTTTTTTCTAAACAATTATGTAGTATATTAATCAAATAACCATTATACAACTGGTCTCATTAGAAACAAAAAGTGAGTACGGAACAGAAAATGACAGTCGTTCGTACAGTCAACATGACGGAGACAATGCCACTTACCAGGGTATGTAAAATACAACATATTGACCTTATGATATCTCTGCTAAAATGTTATTTCCACATTGTGCGAGTGTCAAATTAGGGATAATTCAAAAGATCGATATTTCACGCCTTATTTTAACTCTATAAATAATATCTATAAGTATGAAGCAAACTGTAAAATGCAAATAAGTTAAAAATTGCTCGTTTCATTTCTCGTAGTCCTACTATAATTATGCACAATATGCATATATAGTACACATGTATAAAGTTTTCCCGATTTAATAATATGTAGTATAGTTTACGTATCTGTGGCTAAAATGAAACATTTCTGTATCGACACTCCTGAAGATTTACATTTGCACGAAACAGGGCATGTTAGACACGTTGCAGGCAATTTACAGACTGTCAGGAATGACGGTGAGGAATATTAATATCTATAATTAAGAAATGTAAAATTTCTGTCTTTCAATCTTATGAGTAAATTAAAAAAAAAGTTAAGCGTAATGAAAAATGTTACTCGTTACCCGACCGACCCTATTTTTTGTACCGGCAGTAAACCTACTTACTAGCATTTAGGCAATCAAGCTTACAAAACGCTGTTTTTCGTCACGTACTCTAAAAATATGAAAAAGGTAAAAAAAAAGTTTTGCCGACCTACCGACCCTAGTTATTTTTAGATATTATTATATTCTTAGGCATATTCTTATGGTTTTGAAATCAGTCATTAACGCTTTAAAATGTTTTAGAGGAGCAAAATGCATGTGCAATGTAACTTGTATGTAAGACTCCAACATCCTATGCTCTTTTGTAATATTAATGAATGTTTTGTTTTTTTGAAATCCATAACTTGCAATTTATTGTATGTTTGTCTATTACTTTTCCATATGTGGCGCAAACCGGACAAACCATGACCCTTTATTGACACTGTAGTTATTGCAAATTAAATACGGAGATATATTTTACCTTGCACTCCTTTGGAAACGGGAATTGAAGAGGCGAATAGCCGTTATTTCTATACGCTCGCAAAAATTATAATGCAAAAGTGAATTAATAAACCGAAGGGACGGAAAAGAACAAAATGTTGTGAGTTTGTCCCCAAACAACCTGCGCTATTCTAATTAATAGCGCTCCTTATCGTATACGTGGAAAATGCTTTGTAAAAAGCAGTAAATGCTGCAAGAAATTTGTGGAAAATTTAATGTTTTATTCACGCCCTTCCAATATTAATTTAGTACTTTAAAGAGACTATACATACATGTACATGGTTACGACATACTGCAGTAACATGCTCTAGGCACGTGGCACAATATATACTCTGTCTTATTATATTGGCCAACCATCCTGTATTTTATGCTGAATGTCATTCAGGGAGCTACCTGTACTATATGACTAAGTCATTTAACCACGGGTGACGAGAATAGAGAACCTTAATCAATGATATGTTATCTGTTGACAATGTATGCAAGGTTTTTGCTTGTATGATTTTGGTGTATATTCATATTTTACAATGAATCAAAAGTTGATATATAATCCATTTCAGGAGGTACAAACAGTGAGTACGAAACAGACGGTGACAGTCGTTCGCATAGTCATGATGACGATACCAGTTATGAGGGTATGTTCTGTTTTATAATATTTCTGCTAGAATAAGATATCCCAGCATTGTGTGTATTCCAGATTCTGGATGAATAGCATTTTTATACATATAAGGGTTAGTTTTTATGGTTATATCCTTTGAATCTTTTTATTAAGGATATCTTAAGATTTTGTGCAATATGAAAATGTAAGTTCGTATTAAATTGCTTGCCATGCTTCAATTCCTGTTGTCATATTTTGCCTTGTCATAAATTCAGATAGCATATGTGCATAGTTATTTTTTCTCTGAGAAGGGAAAACAAAACAAAAAAGAACAACCTTACTTCGAAGTGACAAACATATCCAACCCTTTGATTTAATGCAAAAATCTCCAAATTTTAACAAATTATTTTGATATTTACATGCCAGTTATATCGGTATTTGTTTTTATAAAACAAACACATTTTTATTTTAAATAATATCAAATACCGTAACTTACATAATTTTCAAAGCATTTACGTTCAATGAATAAAAAAATTTGATATTGACTTGTAAAAATGATACGTTAACTGTTTATGTGACACTTTGAAATATCATTTGTGAATTTTGATATTTTCCCTCTTACGTCTTTTAAGTCAATCAACAAAAAATGTCAGAATCAACAAAAACATGATTTGAATCCTCTTTTTTTATAATTTCTTCCCTACTTTAATACTACAAGGTCTACAAAGCTGCATATATGAAAGTGCCTCCATCCCTGACTATCTTGTAATCATCATATCTTTACTTGTGACCTAAAACCGAATTTTTTTTTGATAGTAGATATATAATACACTCAGTTCATGTACTATAGACAATGTTTGGACGGGACGATAAAAATGCATTATTTATTTGGCTCCCCGTATTAGATTGACCTAGGAGATGAACGTGTACAATAATATAATTGACACAAAATCAGTTCATAAAATATTTACTCATCAGGTTGACGATGATTGGGAAACATTATACCCAGGTGTGATTTTGTGAGTTTTGTTAAAAAAAAGGGTCAGAATCTGATCCTGAACATGTCATAAATATATCTAAGTTTATGGATGCAAATATAAAATGTAAATTGCTCGTTTAGTTTCTCGTTACTTTATTGCTAAAAATTGCTCGTAAAGTTTCTCGTTAATTTTCAATTGCTGTTGTCCTATAATGTTTTGTTATAATATCTGATGGCAAAGGTACTGAGATGTTTGTTTTTGTTTATGATTTTTAGTTTATGAAATTCATATTTATATAGTAGTATATAGATATGCCTAAATTGGTTATAGTTAGGTATCATAGCTGCGTCTAAAATGAAACATTTTTTCTATCGACATTCGTGAAGGTTATCATGTGAACAAAACCGAACACGGAAGTCACCTGGATGGTACATACAATTCAAAGAATGCCAGTTATATCGGTAAGCATTTACTGTCTATGTATATGTAAAAATATTAAATTTCTGAGCTACAGTATGTGTGAAAATTGTGAAAAATTATAAATGAAATAAGGTACATATTCGTATTCGTATGATTCTATGTTCGGGCATACCCACAAACGTTTTATGTTCTGACGGTGTAAAACAAATTAAATTCTCTTATGTAATATAAATATATGTTTTTTGTTGAAATCCATGACTTGCAATTTATTGTATGCTTGTCTATCACCTTTCCATGTGTGACGCAAACCTGACCCTTTATTGACACTGTAATTATTCTTATTGCATACGGGGGTAAAATGCAGTAAATGGTACAAGAAATTTTGTTGAAACTGTATGGTTTTCTTTATAGCCCACCAACATTATTTCAGTAATTTGAGAGAGACTAATCTTCAGTAGCACTAGCATGCTATACTCAGTCATATTATCCTGACTCTGGCCAAGGAGTGCTGGAACCATACTTTATCGCTCCTGAACCCAATGCAAGGAGTAATTAGGGTCAATTTTTGGAAACATAATCAGTGATGATTGGGTATATGATGTCAAAGGTATGGAAGAGATTTGCTCCAATTAATTCAAGCTTATATTAAATTTTACAATCAAGCAATAAATTAACTCATTTCAGGAGAAACAAGAAGAAAGAACGAAAGTGAAAGCCGTTCGCACAGTCATGATGACAGTTACGAGGGTATGCAAATACAACACATCAGTTTTATAAAATTTCAGCCAGAATGAAATATTCCAGCATTGAGCGCATTCCAGAATCTGGAAAAATAGCGTTTTAAGTTTCAAATTCCTCTATCGTTATGACTCAAATCTTTTTTTAATAAGAATATCTTAAGTTTTTAGAGCAATATGTAAAATGTGACGTTGTTATTAATTGCTTGTCATCCTTCGTTTCCAGTTGTCTCATTGCGTCCTGTTGATAAAAATGTATGAACAGTTTTTTTTTCTAAACAATTATATACAATGTAGTATATTAATCAAATAATCATTATACAACTGGTCTCATTAGAAACAAAAAGTGAGTACGGAACAGAAAATGACAGTCGTTCGTACAGTCAACATGACGGAGACAATGCCACTTACCAGGGTATGTAAAATACAACATATTGACCTTATGATATATCTGCTAAAATGTTATTTTCACACTGTGCGAGTGTCAAATTCAGGGGTAATTCAAAAGATCGATATTTCACGCCTTATTTTAACTCTATAAATAATATCTATAAGTATGAAGCAAACTGTAAAATGCAAATAAGTTTAAAATTGCTCGTTTCATTTCTCGTCGTCCTACTATAATTTTGCACAATATGCATATACATGTATAGTACGCATGTACATGTGTGTATATAGTTTTCCCGATTTAATAATATGTAGTATAGTTTACGTGTCTGTGGCTAAAATGAAACATTTCTGTATCGACACTCCTGAAGATTTACATTTGCACGAAACAGGGCATGATAGACACGTTGCAGGCAGACAGTCTTATTATATTGGCCAACCATCCTGTATTTTATGCTGAATGTCATTCAGGGAGCTACCTGTACTATATGACTAGGCCATTTTACCACGGGTGACGAGAAAAGGGTACCTTAATCAATGATATGTTATCTGTTGACAATGTATGCAAGGTTTTTGCTTGTATGATTTTGGTGTATATTCATATTTTACAATGAATCAAAAGTTGATATATAATCCATTTCAGGAGGTACAAACAGTGAGTACGAAACAGACGGTGACAGTCGTTCGCATAGTCATGATGACGATACCAGTTATGAGGGTATGTTCTGTTTTATAATATTTCTGCTAGAATAAGATATCCCAACATTGTGTGTATTCCAGATTCTGGATGAATAGCATTTTTATACATATAAGGGTTAGTTTTTATGGTTATATCCTTTGAATCTTTTTATTAAGGATATCTTAAGATTTTGTGCAATATGAAAATGTAAGTTCGTATTAAATTGCTTGCCATGCTTCAATTCCTGTTGTCATATTTTGCCTTGTCATAAATTCAGATAGCATATGTGCATAGTTATTTTTTCTCTGAGAAGGAAAAACAAAACAAAAAAGAACAACCTTACTTCGAAGTGACAAACATATCCAACCCTTTGATTTAATGCAAAAATCTCCAAATTTTAACAAATTATTTTGATATTTACATGCCAGTAATGATTGGGAAACATTATACCCTGGTGTGATTTTGTGAGTTTTGTTAAAAAAAGGTCAGAATCTGATCCTGAACATGTCATAAATATATCTAAGTTTATGGATGCAAATATAAAATGTAAATTGCTCGTTTAGTTTCTCGTTACTTTATTGCTAAAAATTGCTCGTAAAGTTTCTCGTTAATTTTCAATTGCTGTTGTCCTATAATGTTTTGTTATAATATCTGATGGCAAAGGTACTGAGATGTTTGTTTTTGTTTATGATTTTTAGTTTATGAAATTCATATTTATATAGTAGTATATAGATATGCCTAAATTGGTTATAGTTAGGTATCATAGCTGCGTCTAAAATGAAACATTTTTTCTATCGACATTCGTGAAGGTTATCATGTGAACAAAACCGAACACGGAAGTCACTTGGATGGTACATACAATTCAAAGAATGCCAGTTATATCGGTAAGCATTTACTGTCTATGTATTTGTAAAAAATATTAAATTTATTAAATTTCTGAGCTACAGTATGTGTGAAAATTGTGAAAGTTTATAAATAAAATAAGGTACATATTCGTATGGTTCTATGTTCGGGCATACCCACAAACGTTTTATGTTCTGGCAGGTGTAAAACAAATTCACTGTTCTTATGTAATATAAATTGAATGTTTTGTTGAAATCGATGACTTGCAATTCATTGTATGCTTGTTTATTACCTTTCCATATATTGCACAAACCTGATAAACCACGACCCTATATTGACACTGTAGTTATTCTTATGGTATACGGGGAAATGTTTTGTAAAATGTAGTAAATGATACAAGAAATGTGTTGAAACTGTATGGATTTCATTACATTCTACCAACATTATTTCAGTAATTTTAGAGAGACTAATCTTCAGTAGCACTAGCATGCTATACTCAGTCATATTATCCTGACTCTGGCCAAGGAGTGCTGGAACCATACTTTATCTCTCCTGAACCCAATGCAAGGAGTAATTAGAGTCAATTTTAAGAAACATAATCAGTGATGATTGGGTATCTGATGCCAAAGGTATGGTAGAGATTTGCTTCAATTAATTCAGGCGAATTTTAAATTTTACAATTAAACAATAATTCAACTCATTTCAGGAGAAACAAACCGTAAGAACGAAAGTGAAAGCCGTTCGCACAGCCATGATGACGATGACGATGACACTTACGAGGGTGTGCAAATACAACACATTAGTTTTATAAAATTTCAGCCAGAATGAAATATTCAAGCATTTTGCGCATTCCAGAATCTGGAAAAATAGCATTTTAAGTTTCAAAGTCCTTTATAGTTATATTCCGAGTCTTTTTTAACATCTAAGTTATAAATGTTGTTATAAATTGCTCGTCATCCTTCGTTTCCAGTTGTCTTATTGCGTCTTGTTGATGAAAATATATATAATTTTTTTTTCTAATCATTTATGTAGTATATTTATCGACATTCATAATATAACTGATCTTATTAGAAACAAAAAGTGAGTACGGAACAGAAAATGACAGTCGTTCGTACAGTCAACATGACGGAGACAATGCCACTTACCAGGGTATGTAAAATACAACATATTGACCTTATGATATATCTGCTAAAATGTTATTTCTATGCTGTGCGAGTGTCAAATTCAGGGGGAATTCAAAAGATTCATGCCTTATCATGATAACTTTATTAATAATATCTATAAGTATGAAGCAAACTGTAAAATGCAAATTGGTTTAAAAATGCTCGTTTCATTTCTCGTCGTCCTACTATAATTGTGCACAATATGCATATAAAGTACGCATGTACATGTGTGTATATAGTTTTCCCGATTTAATAATATTTAGTATAGTTTACGTGTCTGTGGCTAAAATGAAACATTTCTGTATCGACACACCTGAAGATTTACATTTGCACGAAACAGGGTATGACAGACACGTGGACGTTGCAGGCAATTTACAGACTGTCAGGAATGACGTTGGGGAGTATTAGTATCTATAATTAAGAAATGTAAAATTCCTGTCTTTTAATCTTAAGAGTAAGTTGAAAAAAATGTTAAGCGAAATAAAATGCTCGATTCCATTTACCCGACCAACCCTATTTTTTGTACCGACTGTAAATTTACTTCCTAGCATTTAGGTATTTAAGCTCACAAAACGCTGTTTTTCGTCACATCCTCAAAAAAATATGAAAAAAGGTAAAAAAAAGTTTTGCCGACCTACCGACCCTAGTTTTTTTTTTAGATATTCTTATTATCATATTCTTAGGCATATTCTTTTGGTTTTAAAATCAGTCTTTAACGCTTTAAAAGGAGGAGGAAAATGCATGTGCAGTGTAACTGGTATGTAAGACTCAAACATCAGACGTAAATATTTTATATAATCAGTAATATCATCCTGACTTTTGGCAAAAGAATCATGGAGCCACTCCATACTTGTGTAAAGCACAATGTATGAGCTATAAGCACCACTTTTACCAAGCTAGTTTAATCACCACGGATAACAAATATAGAGAAACCTAACGATGATGTCCAATTAATTCTGCAGTAAATTAATTAAACGTTAATGGTATTACTTATTTCATTAGAAACAAACGGAACAGGTGACAGTCGTTCGTACAGTGAAGACGATGGAGATTATGTCACTTACGAGGGTACGTAAACAACAATATATCAACTTTCTTATATCTCTGTTATATATTCCAACAGTGTGTGTGCGTGTGTGTGTGTGTGTGCAAGAAACTAGGAAAATAACGAGGAGCAATATGTAAAATGGTTTGAAATTGCTCACCATCCTTCATTTCCTGTCGTTCTTATGTGTCTGTCGTGATATATAACGACCGTTACATGTATATAGTGCTATGAGCACAAGCTAACAAGTCTCATGCAGGAACACATAAATTGGTTTTGCTTTAGTTTTGCACAACATACATATATAGTTCTCATGTATACGTCTATGTAGTAATAAATATTTATGTGGTTAATACATGTATATAGTTTTGTGTAAAGTAATAAAATTGTTAATTTCTATCTTCGTGTAGAATGAAACATTTTTTTCTACAATACCATTGCAGAAAAGCATGTGAACAAAACAAGGCATGACAGTGATATGAACCTTGCAGGCAATTTGGAGAATGCTAGTGATATCGGTGAGAATTTAATATCTGTATTTGACTTTCTATATTAAAAATAAATCTTCGTATTTCTTTACAGTATGTATGAAAGTGTGGAAATAAAATTAATGACATTATCCTATCCTTTTTAAATCGGTCTCCTTTCGCTTTAAAGTAACTAGAAGGAGCACAAAATGTATTTGCAATGATGGAAATGCTGTCTTTTGGCTAAAACGTATTTGATTTATCCGTAAAATGCATTTTCTACTAATACTATTATTATTATCACCACAACTTTGCAACAATAAATGTTATGTTCGGCATAATCACAGATGTAGGCAACTTCTGATTTATGTTATTTTCATTTGTCCTGTACTGTGGATCAGTAAAGTACTTGGTCAACAGCCAGCAATCGGTACCAAAAACTTTTAACACGTTAGGTTATTTAAGCCTGAGCATGTCCTTTCCGTGTAATGAAATGGCTAATGTAAAACAAGATTACCTATATTTCTCACATATGCATAATTACTGAAAGTATGATTTGAAATAAAATCTTTGTCCATTTTTTTTCTCTTTTTGATTGATGATATAAATCGTGTACATATATTAACTTGTAGATGAAATCGACAGTATGGAGGGAGCACCTGATGACAGTGATATCAGCTATGAAGTTGAAGGTGCTTTGAATATGAACACTGTAAATAGTGACACAAAAATTACATTGATCTCTGTCAGCAGTGACGGTGAACGTGTCCTGTCTAGAAATGGTCATCTTAAATCTTTATTGACACTTGTTATTCTTGTTGTACAGTACCAATAGAATGTGGACAAAATTTAAGGTTCTGGATAGTCGGTGTCATCGTGCAAAAAATTTAATGTCGACATGTAAAACAGACCGCTCTACGGAGCTCTTGTTCCCTCCGATTATTATTTCTGTACCTACTCAGACCAGACGAGTGTTTTGTTTTCTTTATATCGTAAGTATAGGTATCTTAGCAAAGTAAAATGACGTTTAGTTTTAGGTACTTGCTTCACATTCCTTGATAAAAATTCATATTTTTGCATAAAATAAAATCCTGCGAATTTCGAAGCAAGTTCCATTATTGTATTTACAATATGTTATCGACGGTACGCTTTAAAAATTCAGTATATACATAACAGTTTGTTAGAAAAGACAGAAAGAAAGATAAACAAATGTGTCTCTTCTTTTCAGTCTTGTGTCTGTATAATATAAAGAATTGTCTAGCCTAGTTTTGATGAAATAATTTAATCGTTTAATCTTCGAGTCCTTTTTATTCGGCGTCAAGCTGGACATAGCAGTTAAAAATAATTGGTAAAATCATTAAAACTTTACAATCGTCTAATATTCCATGCTTCTGGAATACAATATAGTTTGGCTTATTCTGATATCATGCTTTGTAGTGCTAGAGCCTTATAACAACAAACTAATGAAGATGATGTTATATTACGATTAAGCAGCGGTGAGGGTATGTTGTACAAGGCAGTTAGTTAGCAAAGAAATGTGTGTAAATCTGTGCAAGCTTGCCTTTTTGTGTAAGTCTTACCATTGTCAGCCATTTGGAGACTTTGTTTTAATACCACGCTGCAGACGTATGGCATATAACACATCCTATTGAATTGTTCGAGCTACCAGTAAAATTTAACGCTGTGGCAATGGATTGTGACCTCCAACTTTTGAGTGGACCCTTTAAGTGTGTAAGTTACCCTGGAGAGATAGCTTCTTAAATCTCATTATTGTACTAAATCAAGGACGGTCTTCATGAAGGGTGACATCAGTGTGCAAATTTGAAAGAATTCCTTCATTCTTTCCAGCGTATTCATTAAAAAAAATCCAAAAACTTGTATAGATTTGTTTAACCACTGTACATAAGTCAAACATGCATGATTGTTATGAATGTGGAAAATGTATTCATATACACGTGATATAGTTATCTTTAAATAAAAAGTATTTCGTAGTATTATTTTCTTGACTCCTGATGTACCATTGTGCTTTAGTTTATTGTAACTGTTATATAATTTCAGTCAGTTAATTACAGGTGGGCGGGGACCCTAGTAAAAACACTGACCCTGCGCAAGTCAGTTGAAAGGTTCTTCACCTGTGAAATATCAAGGGCCCTGCTAGGACATGAACTCAAAGTGGTGGGTGGCTGTAGTTTGGTCCACAGCCACATATATGTTTATGCTACTCAGTGTTGAAATAAAGTTTTAAATTTTCATATAGGAATGCCCTAAACTGCATATAGGGAAGGGCAAGTCTACACGTCTTATGCACTTTGGTATGGTATTCCACTTGTCTATGGTGATGTAAAAAAAACATAATGAAACAAGAACAAACATCTGGTCAGACTTCAAAGCAAAGAATATGCATTGTGCCCACACAATGAACTGCTACGCTACGTTAGACAAGGAGCGTGACGTCACCTCTACATGGTAGAATGAAAGAAAATGAGCAACAGTTTACCCAAATGAACAAACTAACATTATTCTATATATGAAGAAAGCCGTGGTCCAGTGGAAGCCTAAGTGACTGGGTCTGAAGGTCGTGGGGTCGAACCCTAATGGGTTCACTCCTTTCTTCCAAGGCACAAAGTACTGGTCCAACTCTCATAAGCCAGTGTCTCAGTTGGTTCCAAGGCACAAAGTACTGGTCCAATTCTCAATAAACTCATGTGACAGTGCCTCAGTTCGATCCAAGGCACAAAGTATTGATTCAACTCTCATGTGACACTGTCTCAGCTTTTTCCAAGGCATAAAGTTCTGGTCATACTCTCATGAAACTTATGTGACAGTGTCTGAGTTTGTCCAAAGGCACAAAGTATGGGTCATATTCTCAGGAAACTCGTGTAACAGTGACTAATTTTGTTCCAATGCACAAAGTAATTGTCCAACTCTCAGGAAACGTATGTGATAGTGCCTTAGTTTGTTTGGAGGCACAAAGTCATGGCCCAACACCAATTAAACATGTGACAGTGTCTCAGTTTGTCCCAAGGCACAAAGTACTTGTCACACTCTCAGGAAACTTATGTGACAGTGCCTCAGTTTGTTCCAAGGCATAAGTACTGGTCCAACTCTCATGAAACCGGTGTGACTGTGTCTCAGTTTGTCCCAAGGCACAAAGTACTTGTCACACTCTCAGGAAACTTATGTGACAGTGTCTCAGTTTGTTCCAAGGCACAAAATACTGGTCCAATTCTCAGGAAACTCATGTGACAGTGCCTCAGTTTGTTCCAAGGCATAAGTACTGGTCCAACTCTCAGGAAACTTGTGTGACAGTGCCCCTGCATATCAATATGAATGTTATATTTCTTACTGAGTTTGTGTCATCCTTCTATCTTTTTTATAAATCATCAAGACAAAGCAATTTGATTCGTATGTTTATTTTTATATTTCATTTCATTCAGACACATTATTGATCGTATCAAATGAACTTTTTATAAACAAATATTTCATCCCCACAAATTTTATACCATCATTATCTGATACACACAATTTACATAGGATGAATCTGGAACTTCCTGATCATTAAATATATCACCAAAAACATGGTGGCATTTTTATTTTTTTTTATCAAATTCCTCCATTATGACTGTAAAGACTGTGTTAGAGTGAGGACATAAAATACAAGCAAGGTAACCAGGTAACCACTGTGTGGGAGTTGCCATATATACCAAACTTATAAGGTACATATGACTGGTCTGAACAGATGGGAAGATTTTTCTTTTTTTCTAAACCTTACCTTGTTATTCTGTTGTCATTGTAAATATATATGGAATTGATGGGGATAATAGATTTTGAGCAATTTCTTCTGCCGCAAAACCTGAGTAATGGTGGTTTTCATAATGTTAAAGTGGCAAAGTTCATATGCAACATAGTTCTCACAGGAGAGAGATATGGATTTTTTTTTTGGACAAAATGTTCAAACCTTTTCATAACAAATATTTCATAATGTAGTGAACATTCAGTCAACATGCTCTGCTGTTTGAGTGAGAAATTCGGTTAATTGATATTCCTTTCAAGTTACATGAAATAAATTCATTTGGTAAAATATCTTTATCCAAACCTAAAATGCTCAAGAAAAAAGGATTTACTGTGAATGTTATAATTTGTGAACATGCATCATACCACTGTCCATATATACATTCATGCTTTGTTTCAATTCCAAAAATATCCACAGGACATACTAAATGTTCCCCACTTTTGGTCTATTTTTTTTTTTTTTTTTTTTCACAAAAGCAAGATCCATACAACTCATACGGTTTGGAGATATATGTGTGACACGGCTTTTCCAAGGGCCATAACTACTACTGGGTGAAACAACAAATTTCCAGGTGTACAACTTAACATGCTCACTGCTGGCAGGTTTCGACACTAAATTTAAATTCCAAACATCTAGAAGGACTCCTAAGTGATAATTATACATCATAGGAATTCATTCAACATTTAAGGAGCTTAACCAGATACACCAATTTAAATGAATAAAACAGAAAAGAAACCTTCTGTTTAGTTTCTATTTTTCCCCACCCTGCCATATGTCAGGTCAATATTAGCATAAACATGAATTTCACCATACCCCCTCATTGTTGTATCTATGAATTTAAAAATACAACAATAACATCAAAAAGCATTTACTGTGAATGATTTTTCATCAAGTAGATGTGTCATCTTTTAGAACATGCATCCACCAATAAATGTACCAAAAAAACGATCTTCAGTAAAAATTAGCAAAATTTGATGTCAATAAAATTTCATGATTTTACAGTATACAGTGTGTGAAGAGAAGTTAAGTTGTTGAACTGTAATGTTGTAATCATTTTCATATATCAAGTAAAAATATTCAATCAGTAAAACTTTGCATGACAGTTCACTCATACAGATTTTGAGATACGGCTCCAAGTGGAACAAGAAACATGTCAAAAGAGGGGAAATTGGTTCTCAAGTGCTGTCCTAGGCAAGCAAAACTATTTTTAGTAACAGTGACCTTGACCTATTGACCTGAAAATTAATCCTTATCTTTATCTTCCCATAAGGTATCTATCTACAAAATATGATCATCATACCTCACTCCTAACAGAAGTTATTTGACGGAAACAAAATATTAATTTTAGTAACAGTGACCTGATCATCCTGAAAACCAATCCCAATCTTCTCCTCCCATAATGTATCTATGTTATGAAAACAGTATATCTATTCTAACAGAAGATATTCGATGAAAAAGAAATATTTGACACCCGCCCACTCCTCAGCCTGTCCGCCCAATGACATACCCCATCTAATAACCAGAATTTCTGATGAAAACCTGGTTAAAAAGTGTGAAGGACAGAAGGTTGGATGGACAGATGGACTGATAACGCCAACACAATATCCAATAAATGGTCACTACCACTGAAATTCAATTCTCATTGTAAACATGATTTTGATAAAATAGCATACTAATGGGGGTATTGAATTGACTATTCAATGTCTCCACATAAAAACTTGTGCAAGTATTAGCTTAACCCTTTCCCTCATATAGACTCATTTTGACACACTCAATAGGTACCAATAAAGCCTGATCTGCAGAAAACCACCAAATTTAATTACAAAATCCTCATTACCAGACCACTGAGGAGCAGCGAACAGCATAAAACCTGATCAGCCTGCGAGTTACTCGCAGGCTGATCTGGTTTTATGCTGTTCGCATAGGTCTTTTCATGGTTTCCTCTATGAGGGAAAGGGTTAAGCTAATCATTATGCAAAATTCATGAGAAGCACAGACAATCTTTATGAACTCCTTTTAATCTTACAGCTTGATATGAACTTGAGTGAGACATGATCTAATGGAGCAAAATGGTCGACATCAGTCACTAGATTTCACAAAGTTCATCATCATTTTAGGTTTTTTCGGTGGTGACGTATTATCATCACTGGCATCAGAACTTTCACGTTTTCTGTCATTTCCAGGCTCCTCCTGCTCTGGTGTTACTTTATTTTGAGGTTCAGTAGCAGTTTCCGTTTTTTCAGAGCCTGTATTGGAATCTTTTTCCTCTTTCTTCTCCAGAGGTTTCTCATCTTCAAACCCCAGCCCTTTATGAGACCACTTGGTTATGCGGTGTTCTTGACTGTACCTGAACTGTTCCTCCAATTTGTGATTTACTTCATCTGTCTCTATCTCTGTAATTGATTCATCAGATATTGTTACAATTAATAAATTTCAATGCAGTGTTCTAAAAACCACATGGCCCATGGCTATACCATTGCTTGAATGCAATCTTAATATATTATTTATGGTCACCATTCCTAAAAGATTTCTACATGGATTTTATTTTTTTTCAACTTAAGCTGTATAAAATAATTTTTGACCTACTTTTTGAACCAATCTTGGTTAATAACCAAAGAGGTTGGAAAAACACTTGCTTCATTGGTTTGCATAAATTATTTTAGGATATTCCAACTGGAAGTTTCAGGGTGCATATCTTTCTGCATGATTGTCAATTGGCAAATAATAATTTAATCTATCTTTTAAACATAACAAGAGCTGTCAGAGGACAGCACGCTCGACTATTCAAAATGCTTGTTGGTAAATCAAATGAAATCTATTTCAGTTCTTGCCCTTCACATACCATGTACATAATAATAGTCAAAAATGATATACCTTGATAGTCTGATACCCCTTAATATTTTTATGATGTCTAAAATCAATCCCATGCCTAGTTACTGAGACATAAGCATAATAACACTGTGCATGCAAAACTTTAACCAATAATCCAAGTTAGAAAAGGGCCGTAATTTGTATAAAATTCAGTCCAAAAGCTATCCTCCTTAGTTTTCTGATGCCCCTGAAGACACTCCTTAACTTTCTAGTCAATTCCACAAGCAATTTCTGAGATATAAGCTGGATAGTAGCTTGAATGCAAAAATGTAACCAAAATTCTAAGTTCAAAGGGGTCATTATTTTTAATATATTCCATCAAGTGTTATCTTCCTTTATAGTCTGATACCGCTAAACATATAAAAGATGTTTCAAATCAATCCCATGCCTGGAATCTGAGATATTAGCATGAAATTACCTTGCATGCAAAACTTTAACCAAAATTTCTAAGTTACAAAGGGGCAATAATTTGTAACATATTCCATCAAGAGTTATCTACCATGAAAGTATGATACCCCTAAACATATTAAAGATGTTTAAAATCAATCGCATGCCTGGATACTGAGAAATAAGCATTTGATACTTGCATGCAAAACTTTAACCAAAATTTCTAAGTTAAAAAGGGGCCATAATTTGTAATATATTCCATTAAGAGTTATCTACTTTGGTTGTCTGATGCTCCTAAACATATTCATAAACCATTCAAGTCAATACCATGAATGGTTATTGAGATACAAACGAGATGGTAGCTTGCACGCAAAACTTAAACCAAATTTTCTATTGCATGCAAAACTTTAACCAAAATTTCTAAGTTAAAAAGGGGCCATAATTCATATTAAATTCAGTCAAGAGTTATCTGCCTTGGTTGTCTGATGCCCCTGAACATATTTATAAACTTTCAAGTCAATACCATGAACAGTTATTGAGATATAAGGTTGATAGTTACTTGCACGCAAAACTTTAACCAAAATTTCTAAGTTAAAAAGGGGCCATAATTCATATTAAATTCAGTCAAGAGTTATCTACCTTGGTTGTCTGATGCCCCCTGAACATATTTATAAACTTTCAAGTCAATACCATAAATGGTTATTGAGATATAAGGTTGATAGTTACTTGCACGCAAAACTTTAACCAAAAGCTGCAACGCCAACGCCGACGCCAGGGCGACTACAATAGCTCTTATATTCTTCGAATAGTCGAGCTAAAAACTACCCAGTTGCAAAAGTAAAAGAAAACGCAGTTAACCTTGGTGGTGGACTCGTCTCTCTAATTCCCCTAACTTACAGTGTATAAGTTAGCTAACATAAGCTATTTATAGTAACAGGCTCCATGTAGTTGGGTAAGGGCTCCTCTGCTTAACTAAGTGCCCCGAGATGAAATCACACTGATTGAACTTTTTTTAGATTATATTACATTTTTGTCCCTATCTTTGTTTTTACTGAGTAGTATATTACTTCTTAATTCAGAGACAAATATGTTTTCTAGCATTATTTTAAAATCACATACCATTTAAAACTTGTCCGCATTATTATCAAATATATTATATTGGAACACTTTTACTTTATTTAACTTTTATATCTCTTTTTTTTTTTCTTATGCTGAATATTATATTTTGAGGATAAATCTTGTTAATAACTTTTAATAATAATAAGTTTTTCCCTGTAGTTTACAATGAAATGTTTATTGAAGAAATTGTTGACTATGGAAACACATTGACTGGACTGATGAGGGATAGGTAATGCCCAATCACCCCTCAATCTATAAGCCAAATTTTTTTTTTTTTTTTTTTTTACAGACATCCAACCCAGTTTTCAGATGGCTGTGTGTATGATTTTATTTTACAGTTTTCAGTGGTGAAAAAAAGTAGAACAGCATGGCTAACTAATCTCCAACAACTTAGTATAAAAAGTGCGGGAGAGGCAGGTATATTTTTTCAGCTGAAAAACCCAAGGCATTATGTTTCTCAACTAAGAGTTGGTAGAATTCTTGAGATTTTTTTTTAACCCCGCCCCCTTGCAAAACAAATTAGCATCCCCACCTCCAAAAAAAAAGAGTTATGTTAGCAAATACTGTTTTTTTAAGACTTTAAGGATCAAGGATGTGAAATTTCTAAAATAATCACTCACACTGCTTAGACTTTCCCAAACTTGAGATAGTAAAATCAAGAAAATCACAAAGTATTATTATTATTATTATTCACTCTCCCTGCACTAATTTTCAGGCCAGGTTGAGTGGAAGTTTAAACCCCTGAGGATGTCTGTATAAATTCCAGTTTTATATACTTTGTAACTGTAACCTTCGTTGAGACCCCAGCTATTCCAAATACAACCAAAGTTACATTATGTTTGTTTGTCTGTTTATTAGATTTAACGTCCCACCGACAGTATTTCAGTCATTTTGAGACGATGTCTACTCGAGACAGATATAGTGCTGCTAAACTGCAGTATCACGCCGTAGACGTGACATGATACCACACCCAGTCACATTATCCTGACACTGGGCCAACCAGTCCTGCAAGGGAGCTATACCAGTACCATTTTTTATGACTATGGTATGTTGCGGCCTGGGATCGAACCCACAACCTCCTGATTCCATGGCAGACGCTCTTACTACTTGGCCACAGGAAAGGTCTACATTATGTGATCATAAAATAATGTTTCAAATCTTTGAGTAGAGTACCAGTGTCTAGAAATATTTACATTTAGGAATGATTCTAGTAAATTTTCAATTCTACATGGTAAACCAGGGAGTATCAACATGCTCACTAACTCCCTCTTGAATTGTAGCAGGTGGTTCCTTGTCACCAGGTGAACCATGGGGTATTAATATACTTACTCTCTCACACATTCACTCTTGAATAGAAACTGACAGGTTCCTAGTTACAAGATAAGCAAGGAGGTATAAATTCACTAACTCTTGAATGAACATGAGCAGGTTCATTGTCACAAGGTGAACAAGAGGGTATAGAACCACTCACTTGAATGGACACAGACAGGTTCACTGTCACAAGCTTAAACCACAAGGTGAGCCAGGACCCGAGGGAATACAAACATACTCCCTCCCTCTTGCATGGACAGTCACAATGTGAACCAGGGGGTATAAAGTCACTCTCTCTTAAATGAACATGGGCAGGTTTGTTGTCACAAGCTTAAACCACAAGGTGAACCAGAACCCAAGGGGGTTGCATGGACAGTCACAAGGTGAACATGGGGGTATAAAGTCACTCTCTCTTAAATGAACATGGGCAGGTTTGTTGTCACAAGCTTAAACCACAAGGTGAACCAGAACCCAAGGGGGTATAAACAAACTCCCTCCATTTTGCATGGACAGTCACAAGGTGAACATGGGGGTGAAACTCACTCACTCGCTCTTAAATGAATATGGGCAGGTTTGTTGTCACAAGCTTAAACCACACAGTAAACCAGGGAGTATAAACATACTCTTGCACGGACAGTCACAGGGCGAACCTGGGGGTATAAACATACTTACTTCCTCTTGCATGGACATTTGCTGGTTCCTTGTCACCAATCACAAACTTCCCTCTGTGCTCTGACTGCAATGATAAACAAACAAAAGTTGTGATGCATCTACACCATCCCTTGCAGGATTAAAGTGGATTCATTGATACACTAGAAATCCATGGAATCTGCTGTATTGTCCAACATGGATAAAAACAACAAATTAAACATTAATTAATCAACATCATCTTTATGAGGTGTAACATAGCAGTTATCAAGAAACATGGACTTAGGATTGTGACATCAGTGACAATAAGCCACCTTTATTACAGTATTTATATATTGTCCAATATATATGAACATCATACAGTGTTGCACATTTATACATACATGGTCATATGAATGTACAGGTGTTTTTTTTTTTTTTTTTTTACAAAGTAAAATATATTCCCCCAACTGCCTTCTTTCCGTTTAAACTTATTTATTTTAAGCTGATTGGAAAACAAGTTTTTACAACTACTAATCCCTCTTAATGGTAGTACTTTATCCTGGGGAACCCTGCCCCCAGTGGGGGTCGATCCCACCACCTTTAGATCAACAGTTGGGTATGTTACCACAGTACCATTGCCTCCTTTTATATTTCAAAATGACAATGTTTCCTTAATATGAATTTGGATAAAGAGAAAAATGGCCATCATGTAGTAATACAAATAGTGGGTAAATACACTCGGCTATAACAAAGTCAAGAGTTATATTGTTTGACCCTACCTTTGTCTGTTGCTTATTTTCAACTGACAGTCATGCTCTTCACACCTCACAATACATGATACAAACTGTTATGTTTATACATAAATCAGGGTGCCTAGTAGGGTACGAAAAAACTTTTTGAATATTGTTGTCATACAAATCATATAAAATTGTCAGTGGGTGAGCAGTATTAACCCACCATCTGCTGTATAATACAGCATGTGAGTGATCAATGTTGCATACAGCATGTGAGTGAATTCAATGTTGCATACAGCATGTGAGTGGTCAATGTTGCATACAGCATGTGAGTGGTCAATGTTGCATACAGCATGTGAGTGGTCAATGTTGCATACAGCATATGAGTGGTCAATGCAACTTTTTAAGGTCATTAAAGAGGTAATAGGTTATGTAGAATATGCTCAATTTTCAGTCTGCAATCTTGTAACTCTGAATAAGAAAACTGAACCATCAGATGGAAAATAGGGAGCATTTGATGTCTACATTGCCCCTGTGACCTCACATTGAGAATTGGAGTATGATGAATGGATTAGAATAGAGAAGTCGATCTAATAAAGGGACACACCTTTGAGGCCCCCATAAGCCTCAAGAATTTCTTGTTTCTCTCTTCATCTCCAAGATCTGCTGTTTCCCAACTATTTGCAGATTGAACCTGTAACAGACATTAAAATTCATTAATGTACCATTAATACTTTACTTGGTTGATTTAACATCCTACTGAGTACATGTAACTGACAATATTTTAGACATATCCAGTGACATTACTTAAAACTTCTTTCTTAAGCTTAGGGCGTTGTACTGTTATAAATAAGACTGTGGAAAGTACTGGCCAGGGATTAAATCTGAAACCTGCTACCATGCTGGTATCTCTGAATTACTTGACCACAGGGGGCCTGTCTCACTTAACTCTGTATGAACAAATTTCTTATTTGAACAATAAAACATAAAGAAAGGTGACCCATTTCATAGCATTATACAGACTCATCACTTTCTTTGAAGAATTAAACAATTTTACATTTGTGATTTTATGTTTATGAAGATTTTTTTTTCATACAAAGTTGAGTGAAATGGGTCCCTAAACTGAACTTCAGCCTGGTTTTGGTACAATTCTCTTTCAGTTTAATCCCTCTGACAGGGGTGTTTGCTAGCATAGGTTGAAAGTCCCAGACAGACATTATTTCAGTCATTTGGGGATATTTGTCTATATGAGGGATATAGTGCTGCCTTACTGCTATATCATACCATGAACAAGTAGCATGATACCACACCCTTTCATATTATCCAGAGACTAGGCCAACCAATCCTAAAATTACCCTAATGTGCCAAGTGCCAAGAGAGATATACCAGTACCATATTTAATGAAAAGAACCGAAAAGAAACATATTTTGGTTAATTTCAATGTTGTCCAACATACTTTTTCCTAAAAATACACCAAAGTCTTGCATTTGGTTTCAAACCTGCAACAAAAGGCACCCGTCTCATAACATTGCAGGGAATAGCTATAAAGACTGGCCCATTTCTGAGGCAACAATTTTTTTACCAGTTTCAATATGCTACAGACATTCGATGTAAAGATTGGCCCAGTGTGCAAAGGATATTAAATGAATGTTTTCATCTGTTTCCCAAACATTTTCAATAAAAAATAACGGTTTAGAAACAAGAATCAATCAATTTGGTCAATTGTCAATGGTTTCCCTTTGAAATTGTGTGACACTCAAGGTGAAATATTGCATTACTGTACATGGCCTGAGAATAACAATATCTATCTATCTATCTATCTATCTATATATACTGCACAAACTCCCCTTTCGGGTATTACTGGCAGGTAATATGGCGAGAACTGAATACTTGAGGATACGAGAATGGTGCGTGAAAGAAATCTTTCGAACAAATAAAAAAAATAGTTTCAAATCAAACAACTACGGCAAAATATTTAGACTACTAAAATGTTTGGATGGTCTGATAAGGTAGTGCCTCTGGCAATAAGAGGCCTATCTCTCTGAAATAGCTGAAATCTCGGGCACACCGAAGTATCAATATTATCAATCACGTAGTGTGCGATTACTTTACTTCTATTTCAATTTTGGAAATGGTGCGCATAATGAATGAGAATACAGAATTTTATGTTTCCCCAACTTTACCCATTCCACGAGACAGGGATTCTAGACTATGTATTCACAGATAGAGTCCCCCTGCACCAGAGAGGCCATTTGATGGAGCGAAAATACATTGCAATTGCACATATCCTATTCTGTATGGATTATCCCAAACAGTTATTGAGAAGTAAAATTGATGTGAAACGGGGAGAGTGAAAATGTATATGAAATTATATCGCATATGACCTTTTTATCGTCATTTTCACCCTCTTTTGGTGTTTGGTCCGGCCTCCTTGGCTCGCTCATTGTTGACACCGGATGTTACAGTCGAAAGTGTCTATCGGCACGGCGGTTGTGCAGATAACTTTCCATATATCAGCACGACGGTGTGCTGTTCAAAGTAACATAATGGGCGTTCGCATTAGAAAACAGATTCAGTGTGGAGGCTCACGATGGGGATTTTCACGGCGCAGAACATTAAACATGATGTAATCAGATATTTGAATTTTATTAATTATCGTTTTTTTTGTTAATATTTATGGATAAAATTATCTATGTTTATTTTAAATGATAAGGAATGAATGACTTAGAACATTTTAATTTGCCATATTTTGGAAAAATGTATGAGCAGATTAATAAGGATTACTGCCGAGTCCTCTCCCGATCTTTCTCTTTAACACTGGGGTCTGTTCTCCTTTTCTGTTATGAAACATTTGATCTTTCTTCAGGGTTCGACCTTTTCTTTTGTTTGAATCGTACTTTGTCCTGCTCTCTTACTTCAACAGATTGCACAAACATGTTTTTTTTGTGTCTGGACAGTTCTCTTCAGTCGCTGGATGTGCACTTTTTCTTATGCCTGCTTGATTAGTGAATTGTAACTGTTTTGTCCGTTCTGATACCGAATCTTTTGTATGGTGCTGAATCAAACACTGAGGAAATGGCTTTATAGATGCATCTCGGAGACAATTGTACAAATGACTTCTCATGAGAGAGCAGTCAAGGAATCTTGATCCTGGTACACAGTATCTTAACAGGGTTTCTGCTGTTGCAATAGCAAAGAAAACACTTAGATTTGTTGCTCCCTGTGACTATGGCACTAAATTTGTAACTGTGTTAATATTCACTTTTCCATACAGTAACTCCAGTTGATAATGTAATGACTGCAAGTGCTGCAAATTATACAAACTGTCGTATACACATAAACGTCTGTTGTGTTGTGTTGACACTGCATAATGATTGTTAACAAAGTGTATCTGTACAGCGTTAGTTTGTTTGTCATTTTTTATATCTGGGCTATCACGATGCGACATTTCTAGTCCAAGGAGAAATGAAGGAGCAAACATTCAACTGTGCCATGATGTAATTTCAGAGTCCGTGATTCGAATTCCATCGTTTGAATTGATAACTCTTCATCCAGTACATCCTCAGCTTGTATGTCATGGAATGATTGCTCATGGACATCAAGAGCATGGCAGACCTGAAGTGCTAAAGACGGAAACTATTTTAAAACAGTCAACACTTTAAATAAGAGCAAGTTATTTGATAAAAATTGTGATGAAAGTACTCCGTACATAGGCATTTAACAGACAAATCAGAGTATTTTTTCACATTGAAAACTGTCACTTGCAGGTTACTGACAGAAACAAATGTGAAAGCCACTGTACAATATAACAGCACAGTCATACACAGAATGCTCAGCAAAGCACACATGCAGGACTTGAACATAACAGTAGATTGACCCAAATGTTAATTGCGACCCGTAAATGTGATCATTTTAGGTACCACCTGAGAATCCATAGCAAACCTTTTTCTGCTCTGTGACACGACTGTTTGAGGCACACTGTGTGGTATTCATGGGGCAGTAATTTTTGTGGATTTCATGGGCGTGCTTATCCATGAGAGTTAATGTCCCATGAATATACCATTTCAGTTTGTTGTTTATTAGTTGCCAGGACAAGCAACCACGACTTCAAGTGCTAATGAATAACTCAATTGTCCAAAACCCTCGAAAATTCATGCCCACGAATTTACATGAATCTGCAGTATTTGATTTTGTGGTTATTTTTTTCTATGGTACCAAACATAATGCTAGCTTGATCAAAATATCAACATATTCAATGTAATCTTTGGAGGAGTTTTGTAATGCGTACTACCCGAGAATGCGTAGCAGGCCCTCTTCTGCTCTGTGACACACTATGTGGTACTATGCTCATGGTATATTGACGACTGACCAGCTGTGTTTATAGGCATCTGATATGTTCCTGCCTGATCAGTATGTGAATACAAGATACTTATGTTTTGTTTCCGGTAAGATACATTGTAATTAATTTTTTAATAGTGTTATTTCTGATTTCATGCTATGGTAGATGTGTGAACTTAAATCCATGTAAACATCCACTTTGTAATGCAAAACATTTTGCAATTTACCGAACTGCAAACTTATGACCGAACAAACACTTTGTAATTTGAAATACATGAAAACAACAACAACAACATGACAGTAGTCAATGTACAGACTGAAACATATCAAATATGGCAGAATACATATAGACGTCACAGAGAATACTAAAGTTTGTTTTCTGACAAAGTAAAAAAAAAAGAAGCTTTATTTGGCATTATACCTGAGACCGTCTAGCTGCCTCTCTCTCTCTCTCTCCTTCTTCTGTACATTGCCTACTTTTCTTCACAGTATAATCTTAGTATCATAGTCTGCTCCACAGTATATCAGTTTGTTCGCAGTATCTTAGAGTCTTGGCAACATCTTATTTTGTTTAATATGTCAGTGTCCTCACACTGTCTTAAGTGTGCTTCAGTGTGTAAGTCTTCTCCACATGTGCTGAACCTATTTTTTTCCATCAGTAACATGAAAAAGATACATGGTTGAGATCAAAATAATTTTAACACATCATTTTGCTATTTGATACTGGCTAGAGATCCAAGGTTAAGACACAGCCAAATAGGGCACTGAGTACGTCTCAGTAGGTATTATCATTTTATTTCGCACATCTTAATCGTATTAAGGTCTCCTAGATAAACAAAACACTGGAATCAAGGGAAGAATCCCATTATAAATGTCTGATATCAAAAGTCACTAAATATATTAGTGTTATAAGGATTACAGCAGATTTCCCCAATACACAAGCTAGTGTGTCCATCACAAAGCTTGAAACTTATTAATAAAGGCAAAGTAAGATAACCACATTAAAACAACATTAAGTCAAGAAACGAATATCTGAATTCTGTTATTTGTAATTTTCAGAAAGTGCAAACATTGGGATCCTCTCATCTCCCAAAACTTCTAATTTTAAAGACCTTTTAAGAAAGTGAATTCCTATTATAAAATATCTGGAAATGATTTAAAATATTAAATAAAAGTACATCAACAACCTAACTTGAAAATAAGTAAAAAGCAAGATAAAAATGTCCATGCAAAATACAATAATGAAAGCGGTGTTGTGTCCCCAGCCAGTATACAATGTCAAACTACTTTCTCAGCTGGTGATTAGCAAATGTGAATATTTCAAAAACAACCATTTCTTATACATGTACGATTATATGAAGGCTAAATTTCTAATGTCTTAAAGCAAAGAGTGTTTCAAAACATGCCAAACTCAGCTTTTAACCTATGCCATACATACAACTTCCTAAGAATGCTAGGATGAGGAAGTAAACTATATATTTTGACCTCGGCCCAAGTATTTGTCTTACCAAAGCATTTCAAGGAACAAAACTTTACACACTTTTATTGAAAATAATGAACAGTCAATACTATAATGTGAAGAAAATGAATATGTCTATTTAAACAGAGTTTTACAATGAGCAAAACATCATTAACAATAATGCCAAATAATTTAGTCTCATAATAATGTTAGAATGTTAGTTATTAGTAAGCCAATTTATATAAATAGCCTTATACACATGCTGCATATATGATGGTGTTACAAGGAAAGTTTAAGCAAATACGTTTCAGCTATTCAGAGACACAATAGGGAAAAGCAATCTAAACAATTGAATACAAAAACTTTCTAGGCAATATGTAAGTTTTGCTTTAAATTAGCTCTATCATCCCAAATGCAGTGTGCAAAACATAATGTTATCTGTCATTTATATGTTCACTCATTGGCAGTCATTTTTCTTTTCTTCAGTGTGAACTACAGATGAACTAGTGGGAGACGCTGCAGCGTCCTTGTCTGTATCTCCACCTTCCTGAGCGTTACCTTTCTCTTCAAATCGCTTTTCAAACATGGTTTGCCTCTAAACATGCAATTGTCCAACTCTTTCACTGCCATTTCCTTCTTTAGATCCTTTATTTTCTGTTTCAACTCGTTATTCTCTCTGTGCAAGTGGAGGTTATACTGCTCTGTGTCTGCTACCTTCTGCTTGAGTGCAGTGGTATTTATCTGCAAGCTTTTGAGTTTAAAAACAGACTGGCCCGAAAAAGGCAATAGCTGTCCTCCTGGCTTTGTTGAGATCTCCAGTTGCCACCTGACTTTCGCCAACCATCAAAGAAAACAGTACTGCCGTTAATTTCGTATCTATGTCCTCCCTGAAAGTTTGCAAGTTGGTAGTGAAATCATACAGGGTGGTCCTAGGTGCTTTGGTGGTGGGATCTGGACCTTTTGTAGATGTACTTGGCCTCTTGACGGGAGATGGACCTGGTCTGTTAGCAACAGGGGATGATATAGCAGATGGACCTGGTCTGTTAGCAACAGGGGAAGATATAGCTGATGGACCTGATTTGTTCACAACAGGGGATGATATAGCAGATGGACCTGGTCTGTTAGCAGCTGATTTAGGATGATTTAGGGTTAATGTTCTTTGCAGGTGCTGGAGCTGGACACAGGCTGTTAGTGGAAGCAGATACATGGCTAATAGAGGATGATGTTTATTTTCTTGAGTGGTATTCATTGCTGATTCAGGATCCTGAAAATACAATTTCCTTACGCTGGTAAGATGTTGAAGGATATAGCCAATACTAATTTGTGTACTGTAAAATCAAGAATATTTTACCTCAAGCTTTTTTTATTACACACATTGGAATGATATCATTACTTATAGGACCGAGACAGTCTAAGTTATTAATATCTTGTACAGGATAGTTTTTTTTATTCAATCTAAACATCTGATTTAACAGTGCTTTGCAATCAATATATGACTAGCCATGCGTAATACCATGGCCGTTCGGCCACCTTGAAATATACTCCACATCAAACACATGCATTGTGACAGAAGCACTACATAAATAAGCTAGATGAAGGATACATATACAATATAGGTTAGTTGAAGCACTACACCAAAAGCCAAACCAGAAAGTGAGTAATTTAGAAAGATGAGTACATGGAGTATATTTTATGGTGTTTCTGGGCACACCGCACATGCCTTAACTTGTACATGAATCAAATAACACATGGAAATTATGCACTTATTTTTTTCTTCCTAGGTTGAAAAATCTGGTAAAATTTAAAAAAAATAAAAAAATACGGTATGAAGATTATGCACATCATTTTTAGCTTGTTTTTCCTTTTTTTTTTTTTGAAGAAAAAGTCAAGCTATCATGATTGCTATGGCATTGTTGTCGTTGTTGTCTTCGTCGTGTAAAAACTTAAATGTAGCCCATTACTCAAACAATTTTAAAGGTATCAATATGAAATGTTGAATGCTTGTTTATCATGACAAGAGGCAGTTGTAAGACAAGAGACGTTATACTGAAAGCTATCTTTTTGGAGTTGTGCCCCTTTTTAACTTAGAATTTTTGTCAAAATTGTTTATTATTAATAGGATGATATCACAACTATCAAAGCTATCAACTTGAAACTTGAAATACTTAATTATCATGACAAGGCACAGTTTTAAGACGTCTCGTATTTCGGCAAAACCTGGATCGTGTGAATTTTAGCTTCAGTTACAGTATTCTACTACAGCAGGATAGAATTTATCAGTAGTGCTTGCACTTGTTTTTCTCGGAAACAAAATCTGGTTGCTATGGTAACAGAAAAATTATGCACAACACCGGTAGGGGACTCATGTGTTGCATGCAACACCAGTTACTTTTTTTTTAGTTTTCGGGGGAGATAACTCACGGCAACAAAATAATCAAGGTAAGGTAATAAAGATAACTTCTATCACTTGTCATAACATGTTAATTTGCCCCTAAGATTACCATTGTTTGACATTTGAAAAGCTTATATACATGTGTATTGTTAAGTTATATGCATGGCTTTGATGGAATTGATCGCTATTAGGATGGGAAGACCTTAACACTCACTCAGTCCCTCACCGCGAGGGTTCGAATCCCGGCAGGGTCATTCGGATTTTCATGTGAGGAAACCTTCAAGCTGGCTTTCGGTAGGTCGGTGGTTCTACCCGCGTACCTCTGTGTACTCGGGGTCTTCCTCCACCTGTAATTAGCTGGACGTCGCTATATGATTGAAATACTATCGCAGCGACGGTAAACCCCAATACAACAATACAACAACAACGACGACTGAAATAATGTCGAAGCGACGGTAAACTCAAGCAGTCAAGTTACAACATTGTATTATTCTATAAAATTAGAAAATGTCATATTTGCCAAGTTTATTTTAACACGTTCTGGAACAGGTTTTGTTACATTGCAATATTGTTATAATGACGGTTCACTGCAAAATGTAATGTTGTACATAAACCTTGTGTAAATTTGCAACAAAACAAAGGTCGCAGCACGCGCTTACGTGGTTCATTTTATCAATGAAAAAAAGTTTGATGACGGAACAAAATGACGCCAATTATAATAAAGTAAAAGAGTCGGGATACCATTTGATGTTCGTCTTGCAAGTTATAGGGGACAGGAACTGCATTGATATAAGAGATGTATAAAAATAGGTTAGGAGAATTTAATCAAAGGACCGATAGTCCTAAGAGCTGCCAATTGAAAAATACCGCTACATTATCCTAGCTTATAAGTTTGTGCAAGGAAATTCATGTGATTTTGAAATCATAGACACGTAATAATTTAATGAAATAAAATCTTTCAGAGCAGATACTATAATGCTCTGCTAAGATACTGTCATGATATTTTTCGATATCAAAGTTGGGTTG
>CM037780.1:51122614-51168636 GCA_021229015.1 Solen grandis
ATAGCTTTTATGGAATAGATGTCTATTAAGGTACATATAACTTAAGTTTAAGTTATAAAATGAAACATAGAATAGGTATGCACTCAACGAAGAAACCTAAAAAGTGGGTGGGGGTGTCGTCTAAAAACGCTTTCATATTCCCGGGACGTCTCAAATTACTGTGGGGAAACATGGAAACATTACACACGACACCCCACAAAAACAAAAACCTTACACCAGTCCAGTAGATTAAAGCATTAGAGCGTAGACTGTAGAGTGAAGTATGCCTAGGGTTGTTTTCCTTTGATTGAATTGCTTGATAAGGTAAATTGTCATTGTATGTATACACACGTTCACAAAATCAGTAAAATTGATATTTTATAAGAAAACAAGTTTTAAACATATTCAACATAAAAGGGAAATTCTTTAATTTTGTTAACGAGTATGTATTCAACAGTCGAAGATAACATGTTGCCATTTGATTCGTTGAATTATTTTACGAGTAGCAACGCCCAAAAACTGCACAAAATTCATATTAAGATTTTATCTTTCCATTTTCAACACAAAATACACGATCATCTTAAACAGCAACTCTGCTTGCTTGGTTGATTTGGTTAGGGAATGTTTAGCCGCACTGTAATACCACGCCGCAGGAACATGCTACAGTCTATTCACGATGGAACGAAATGACGGTGTAATGCGAAGTAATTGCCAGGTCCCGGCAATATTTGTTCTTTATTCAATGTAAAAAAGATGCGATAGAACGAATAGGATGGAACGAAAGATGCACTGGAGCGAAGTACGTATGTGGTCCGATTTGCTAATTAACAACTGATTAATGACGCGTTCGAACGAAGTGTCGGACAGTTTTCACACCTACCCGAGTGACAGATGTCGCTTACACGCGTCTGCCATCATATTGTCTGTAATCAGCCTATTAGCACGCCATCCGTGACGTTGATTGTTGCAAACTGACACGAAGCTTACAGGAGAGTTTGTTTGTTTGTTACAAAGATTAATCAAATAATGAAACAACATCACACTAAACATATTACGACACTAAATCATTACGACAGTACATGGTTTTCGGCAATACATACTAAAACACGATATAAACAAACGAGTGAGCACATACATAATGGGATTCTCAATCGTCAATATGAAAGATGCGATGGAACGAAATACGCGATGGAACGAAATAAATGCGATTCCCGGGGCTACTTCGTACCATCGCGAATGGGCTGTATACGCTTAGCGCTTATCAAGGGTAAAATTTCAGTACCGTTTAAAACAAAACACGTCTTTCTTTTTCTTTTGTCAGCGGATATCAATCGTAAATATATATGTGATTGTCAACAAAGGGGAATGACTCAAAATATAATGAAGTTAAGAGTTATGGGTCTTGTAATCTGCACTTTCTTTTATATGTTCTATCTGTATATGAAGTTAAATGTCAGTGGGTGCAAATATCCATCCATCCATGACAGAATTAGTATCAGGAAACCAATTGATTACTGTGATCTTGACCTTTGAGTTACAACCCGGATCTTTTGCGCGACACTCTGTCTTCTAGAGGAGATCATTGATACCATGTTTTATAAATATCAATCTATCCAGGACAAAGTTAGTGTCCTGAAACTGAAAAATACCCCATTTTATGGCCTTTGATCTGTGATTGTGAACTTGACCTTTGACCTACAAACCTGGATCTTTAGCGCAACACTCAGACTTCACGAGCATATCATTGATACCAAGTTATATAAATGTTCATCCATCCAGGACATAGTGAATGTCCGGAAACTGAAAAATACCCACCCCCCATTTTATGACCTTTGATCTGTGATTGTGACCTTGACCTTTGAGTTACAAATCTGAATCTTTTAATGCGACACTCCGAGTTTTCGAGGAAATCGTTGATACCAAGGTACACATTTGTATATAAACATCCATCCACCCCAGGACAGAGTTAATGTCCGGAAACTGAAAAATGCCCCAATTTATGACCTCTGATCTGTGATTGTAACCTTGACCTTTGAGTTACAAACCTGGCTCTTTCGTTCGACACCCCGTCTTCTCAACGAGGTCATTGATGCCAAGTTATATCGAAATACATGCATGCAAGACAAAGTTATTGTCCGGAAACGAAAATGCTGGACGCACGCACACACACACACACATCGGACGGTCCGATTTTATTATGCCGCCCAAAGCTAGCTTTTGGGGCATAAAAAAAGGCACAACTCTGAAAATATAGATTTCAGAATAATGTCCCTTGTCTTGCAACTGCGCCTTATCATGATTATAAAGTATCCAAAGTTTGGTGTTGATACCTTTAAAAGTGTTTGAGTGATGGGCTAAAATAAAGTTTTTGCACGACGACGACGATAATGACGACGCAGCGATCACATTAGCTCGACTTTTTCTTCGAAACAGACGAGCTTAAAAGCATTTTGTATGTCCACATTTAATGAGCATTTAAGTAATATCCATTCCAATTATGAAAATCCAAAACCTTGTCGGCCATATTTGTATACCATGTTACTTCGCGAGGCACCTTTGAAGAGAACCTTCCTCTGTCACGAAACTTATTTTGGCAAAATCCAGTTGCAAACAAATTCAGTGAAAGGTACATCGAAACTTATTGAAACTACTTGTGTATGCAATTTGCCCCTGCTTCAGGGATACCGACGAAGATAGCGGTGACCAATACTTGCCAAGTTTATTTGACAGGAAACAAAGACTTTACCAACATTAATAAGGGGAGAAGTAAATTATATTATTTTAATTTCTACCATTCATCTATGGATGAGCTGCTTTCCGTTTTAAATACGACTTGGGGTTTTTTGTTCAAGATGAAGTATGAAATGAATTAATGTTTTAAGATATTGGCAAAATTAAAGAGCACGGAATTAGCTGCAACGTGTACAAGTGTTCCAGGTGTTTGGGTACCGGTTTTTAATCTTTCTTCCAGTAACATGCAATCAAGTATAAATATGTGTATTCGACAGAAATTATACTAGACAACAACAACAAAACACTAAAGTGGAACACACACGTGTCCCTACAGCAAGTCAGGACGCTAAAACCACATGGCCACCGGGAACGGTCATTCATTTCATGTCTAGGCAAAAAAACTACCTGTTGTTACAACAAGAAACTATTATAACTCTTTCATTTATAACCCAACAAACTATCTATCTATTTTAACAATTGAATTCTTCCTGCTTACAGAATAGTCGGCAAATACTTATAAGCAAAGCAAAAATAAAAAGGAAAAAAAAAGAAAAAAGAAAAGTGTGAAGAATCATGAATTAAAAAAAATGTTTGATTCGAACCTGCCACATGGTGATTACAAAACCGTTGAACCTACCACTGGACTATCTGGACTTATTTGAAGTGTAAAGCATTGCAAACCATAATTAAAATGTCATTTTAACAAGAGTCATTATTTTTTTCTTTTACAAATACATATTTCTACGAACACTTTGAAATTGGCATTGCAAGTGACCAGCGTTCATGATATGTACTACAATAGAGGCATAAACAAAAAGCTTACCGAGAGCCACGCCCATAAGAAACAACCACTTCATTTTGACGAAAATTTCAGTCCTATCCCAGTCACAAACGAACAGCAAATGACAAGCTCGTGTTACTATAATTATAAAAGATGGCAAAAGGTAACTCGTCACAGTTGGCCAGTTTCAAAACTGGTCTGGATGTGATATGGATACTCCAAGTCACATCCACTGAAGTGTATCCTAGCATGGATCATGTATAAAATTATAGATATTGTATTAAAAAGTAAGTGTTTCATTACATTTGTGAGGATGACGTTTTTGGTACTTTAACAGAAGTCTTCAGAGTGTTGATGTATATATCCCTATTTATATTTGCTCTTCGTGTTCTACGTGATATATTAAACGTGTTTACTCTCCTGCTGTGCGGGATTCACTTGTGAATAGTTTTGTAACTTATCGTAATTTTAAGCGTTTTTAGACATAGTATGACGTCTTTCGACTGTTGAGGTGTCTTTAAATCAATATTATATTCTATTCTTTTATTTTTAAATATTCTAGTTAAAAACTGGACATTTGAATAGAGAATGCTATACATGGTCCCGTGTCCTCGAAAATAAAAACTCTACCTAAATAAGATATTTATTATCACGCTAAAAGTATATGGCCATTACATTCAGTGTTAATTTGAGATAAACCTTAAGGTTGCAATACTACCCAAAATCAATGTTATAAATACAGAAAATAAGGTGGAAATATGAAAATTCAATCTTTCTTTTGACGATATGCAAAATATTGCCTCTGTAGGTCAAACGATTAGCCCGATTGATGTCGATAGAATCACTAATATATTAAATGACTAGGAAGCCCTCACAAAGATTTCCCGAACATTTACACTTAGACTTCCGAAATCGATCGAGCTCTGTCACGTAGTCTGATTGGTTCATGTAGGTCATGCATAATCTCTAAGCGTTTGCAACCAAACAGGTATTTAGCGAGTGTCCCCATGTATAATCCGTGCACGGTGTGAATGTTGAGGTGTGTGTATGTGTCAGGCACATGCTGGCTAAACAGTTCAGTAAATTTCTTTAGAGGAAAGGAATTAATGTGTTAACTAGTTGCATAAACTTTGTTTTTCATCGGGAAATATTTCAATAAAGTTTGCACTGTACTCCAAGATAATGTGTTGCATGTACTTCTATTTTTAGATGGCTTGTTTTTATATTTATGTAAATAAGGCAGTTTCCGGGACTTCTCAAAAACAGCCGAATCGGTGGCCGTGAAATTCCGTACTTGTTGATTTGATGATAAACCGCAGGTAATATAAGGAGTTAGGAGAGGTTTTTTTTTACATTTTCTTTACCAAAGCTCCATCATAGATGATAAATGTCCATGATTTGTTACAAACTGTGCGTTTCAAAATATTCGAGCTAAATTGACGAATCTATAGTATTGCATCTTTAAGTAGCAACAACCACTGGTTTGGAAAAAAGCAAAACACAGACTAAAAACTGTTTTTTCTATTAGATATTGTCATAACATTAACAAAAATGTATGGTTGTAGTATGCTTCAATACAAAAACAGTTCTAAGTACTGCGTAGAAACAATGCAAAGTACATCATTAAAATGTTGTTTTTTTTTTCTATTTAAAAAAAATGACCTCACTTTAATAAATCATCACAGGAAAGTTTTTTACTGATAAAATCTCACCAGTCTGGTTCTGTTAACATCGCTGACCTCATATAAACCTTGAAATTGGGTGGACAGCTTGTAGCTCCTCTGGTATTTCCAGTCAAAGTAAGCCTATCCATATGAAATATACCTGAAAATAGATAAAAAATGCATTGTTTTCAGCACTTTGGAGCATATTGCAAGATTATATCAAATTGAGTGCATTAATTCATTGAAATATATACACTACTGAGAAGTTTTGATAGTTTATGAACAAAAAAAGAAGATTCTTTTATATTTTTGGGTACTGACTTACCCCACCCACTAAATGTAAACTGTAAAATATTACTTTTCCCATACCAAGAATCAGTTTTGTTTAGAAGTGAATATTTACTATATTATATAATGCACATCCAAATTAGTACTATTCATTAATGATTTTAATTTAAATTAAAACAACTACATGCAGTTTTCCAGATGAAGGGGTGGGGTCAATGAGTGCATTGACAAATAAATTGTGGAAAAATGACCACTATCAAATATTTGGTATAAAATAAAGATTTACCAACTGATTAAAAAAACTTCAACAATTTAACTTTTTATCGTGCAAATATAACTTATTGCATTTTTTTAGACATATTAAGAACAAAACTGTCGTATGCAAACTTTGACAGCAGACACACATGAAGCACACTGATTAGCGTTTTCTGAAAACAGCATGCATATTAAGATAATTTATGCAAACAAATTAAAAAGAACAATCGCTGAACTTCAACATGACAGTCATGGCAGACATGAACAATAAGCAACAAGAAGTATAGTATGTGACCCCGTCCTGCCACATAAATCGTAATGATCTAACAGGCATGATTAAATGAAAAAAAATGAATGAATGCATTTTCAAAATTTGATGGCATAGTCCAACTTCAATATTGGAAAATAATACCATATATTAAATATTCTTGTATTAAGGTCAGGTTGGGGTCAAGTTGCACATACTATACATTATAAAACTCAGAGAGAATCTGCAGGGTTGCAGTTTGGCGGCATGGTAACAAAAATAAAGTTACATACATTAAAGAGGTCTTAAGATGAGAAAATCAATCTTTAAATTGAAAAGGACAACTGCATTTTCCTTTCACCTGCAGGCACTCTTACTTTGAACAAGAAAAAAGATGAACAATTGGGATGGGCATGAACTTTGTGATCTCTTACATGTGAATAATGTGTAATATGCTACATCAGTTTTCTTTCCAAACATCTGAAAATAAACCTCAAAACAACCTAAGGAGGAGTCTATACATTTCACGTTTACAATGTTATCTAATTAATTTTCAACTTATAACTGTAAATCACATTTTGTATAATCCTCACATAAATTATATGCATAGATAGCATCATCTCCTTCATACTTAATGTTGTACCATTCACTAAATCCAGGTACCATAGATATAACATGTCCTTTGTATTCAATCCCATCATTGAATTTATGCTTAACATTTTTGCCAACTAATAAAGGGATGCCTTCTTGTGTCCTTTCTGTTGTTGGTTCATGTAAGCAGTCTTGAATCAGAGTAATTACATTCTGTTTTAATTCCTCTACAAGCAAATAAGAATATTTTCCATCTGGACCTCTTCTTGAAAAGTTGTAAATTTTTGGATCCCTGTGCTTTTGTTTCAAGACATTCTTTCGAAACCTCAGTTGTGACTTCAGTGCTTCTTTTCTTTCCTTATCATTTTGAAGTCTCTGTAAACATTCATTTACTTGTGCTACACTTTGCAGTAACCCATAATAGCAAACTGCATTAGTAATTTTTTCCATCTCCTGGAGTCTTTTCCTTTCTGTTTCCTCAAGTTTAAGTCTTCTCTCCTCCTGAATTTCAAGTCTCTTTGCTTCAATTTCTTGCAGCCTCACTTTGAACTGGCTCCTGATGGATTTTCCTTCTTTTCTTGCTTGATTTAGAAACTGATTTCTTTCTTCACCATTCAGTGCTGAAAGCCACTCCCTTGTCTTATTATGAGAGTACATTAAATATGCCTCATTTGTGAGTAAGGTGGCATTCGGCCTGTAACGAAGTAATTGGTCTAGCTGTCCGAAAACAAATTCTGGTAGTTTATTGTGTTTCATGGCTGACTTAGTGTCATCTATGACTTGTTCACCTGGATTGTGGAACTGACTCCCAGGGAGATGATCAGCAACCATGCGATTCAATAGCTCGGACATAGAGAGGAACAGAGCCTGCAACATTGGATACAACACTTCATTCAAAGCATCACTGTCTTCAAGTAAGACTTTCAATTCATCATTTTCTTTTACAACAGTGTTGAAAGGAGTGGCCTCTCCTTTGATGAATTGTCCAATCAAGTCAATGTCATTTGCTCCTTTACATAGGAAATCTACAAGCTGTTTATAGTAAATATTAATTTCCAGGATATGACCAGGAGCCTCTAGTAGTTTCCATAAAGGACCAGTCACCATTTTTGAAATTAAGCCAAATGCTTTAAGTCCTGCTAAAAAGAGTTTTTCCTTTATGTCTAGTGTAACAGCTTTCAACAAATCATTGCTTGTGCCATGCACAGAGTCTAAAAACTCTGAAATTCTGTGACGATGGTAATACACTGCTAATGCTAAGCTGAAAACAAGATTGAATCTGTTGTGTTTAAAGCGAACAATGAAGTTCTTTTCGTTAAATGATTTCAGATATGTTGTCCACGGAAGACTGACACCATTTTTTTCATCTTGACCAACTGCAAAAGATTTTGATGATGTTCTTATTAGTCGCAAAGTCCCATTTTCATTCTTGTGATATCTTTTTAGCTCTGGTTTCAGTGCTGATCCTATTTCCTTGCCATCCAAGTAATTTTCTCAAACTTTTTCATTGTTGTCTCACATGCATCGGCCATACCAACGAGTAAGTGTAAACCGCAGTAAAAGTTATTCATTTTAGAACAAAGCTTTTTTTCATCCTCACCTAAGTTTTCCCAGTTGTCGATGACTTGGGGTAAAATTTCATTCCTAAACTGTTCCAAGAGAAAATTGAAGTGTTTTTCTGTTGATGCTCGGTCCGACATGGTGTCCCTAATATTGCACAGGATAGTGTAACCAATTTCTTTATTATTATTTGCTATATGACAGTAGGTGGTTATGTCAGCCAATATGTCTTTAAATGTATCCACCGTGCTCTGCCCACTTTTATCCACCATCTCCCTTAATCCCAAAAGATACGAATTCTGTTCTTCATCTGTTACAATGTATGTCTGCATACATTTACCATATTTTCGGGTTTCATCAGTATACATGTATAATGTTGTTTTATCCTTATCTTTCAGAACAGTTCCAACTTGTTTTTGTGCCACTGCAAGCTTGCTGTCCACTATCCTGTTCACAGTTGTCGCTGATGGGACTCTGTCAACATTTTTGCCGCATAGTTTTGCAACTTCTTTTATCACAGGCCCAACCCTTTCAACAGGAACTTTCATGTCAGTTAAATTCATCACACATGTGACAGCATCATTTGTGTACTTGTTGGCAGTATCACCATAAAGCTGCATGTCAGGTGTATCATTCAGTAAGTCCTGCAAATAGTTTATGGTTAAAAGTGCATCCTGTAGTTCTTTTGCATTTTCCATGCCAGTGGCTACAACTTCTTCGTTAGAGTTTACTGTGTCCCTTAAAGCCTTAACTTCAGCCTCTTTCTGGTCATTCCTATCCTTTAGCTCAATTTCACTGTTCTTCAAGTTCAACACAGTTTTTTGTAACTTTGCATTTTTCACTAGTTCCCTGCTTAACTTGTAATTAGACTGTTTGATGGTCTTTTCATTAGATTTTATGTCTTTTTTTTAATTGTTTGTTTTCATTTTCTAACACTCCCATCTTTGCTTTTTTCTCTCCAATTTTCTTTTGCAATCTTTCAAGTTTCTTTTTAAGTTGTTTCGTTTGTTCTCTGATTTCAGCTAATGTTTCAGATTTTTCTATAATCTTTGTGTGTAGCTTCTCTTCATGTGTTAGCTTTTCCTGTTGTAAAGACACTTTAAAGGTAGATGCACTGGTCTCTGAGGATGAAGCACATGTCTGAGTAGGAATTTCAAACCTCTGATCCAAGTAACTTCTTTTTGATTCCCCCCTTTTACTTTTAGCTTGTTTCAGAACTCTATGAACTTTTGAAAACAGTGCATCTTTATTTATTTCATCAATATTTATGTCAACCATTGCAGAAACCCAGTCAAAGTAATAATTTTTTATAATTAAATTACAATGTACAGCAAAATTATATAAGTCAACTGCAAGTCCATTTGAAAACATGGTCTTAGATACAACTGAAATGTTTGACTTATTTAGCAATGACACCTTGGTAATGTTGTAATTCTCTAAATATGAACTCATCTTTATATTTTACTGTGGAGATAAATTGTAAAATTGCAGATTACCAGTTAAAAGAGTTTGAGTCTGCAATGACCCTTCAGCAACAAAACAAACACTATCTGTATAAATATTCACACTTTGGCATAAAAGTTCTCCAGTTAAAAAAGTCTGAGAGGCTTTGTCAGTATTTGTTAACTTGATTCTTTTGGCATGTTTAGCAATATGTTCACTAGGTTGCTGAAAATATTCTGTACAGGAATCAAGTTGAAGGGAACCACTATCGGGAAAAAGCAGACGTGGGTTTGTACAGGAATCAAGTTGCAGGGAACCACTATTGGGAAGAAGCAGACTTTGGGTTTTAATTTCACTAAAGTTCAGATCCAAACCAGCTGTATCCGTATCTAGTTGAAGAGATCTCGAACCACTTGGAAACAAATGCTGAGTGTCTAGATCACCAGAAGTATATTCTGTATTTGTTCTAGCAGTATCCACTGTACCACAACTTTGTTGCACACTTTCAAAGCCTTGCTGACCTTCAATGTCACTTAAATCAAGCATCCGACTTTCAGTTTCATAATCTGGACTTTGACTTTCATATTGATAGTCAAGAGGAATGTTGGCTGATCTTACCTTCTGTATTGGCTTGTTGGTATCTGGAATGAAGTCAACTGACAGGCCAGCCTCTGTCTTATCTGGGGTAGTGGTTGTGGAAGACTGCACTTGTATTGTAGATACCGGAGCTGGACTGGGTGGCTGAGTTTCATCAGAATCTGATACCTATTACAGGAATGAAAAGAGAATGAACAATGTGTGCTATTTTTTTTATTTCAGAATTAATCAATGACTCTTTACTAAAAAATATGTAGATCCATTTTTATCATTATGTTCTTTTATTTATGTTCTACACTTGCTATTACTGACTTACACATGTAAGCAAATTAAGTGAAAGATCATTTAAAGATTTATTATTAGTTACATTTTCAAATTTTAAGTATCTAGGCACTGTGGTCTAGAGGTAGAGCATCCAGACCTCTGAAGACTGTGATTATAAATCCTGAAAGTACCAGGCTTTTATCACAATTCCATAATTCAGATGCAGTACTTGTTCTTTGTCCAGAAAGACATGGTACATGGATTTAAATAAGCCCAAAGCCTTCTCCACCATCAAGCTAAAATAAATTTGTATAAGTTAATAAAATTTTGGAACCTGAATGTATGAGCCTACAACAAAACAAGAGGACTCATTTTCGTCTACATCACTTGCAGGATGACTAACAGTTCCAAACAAATCTCCTTCTGACATAACTTGAAAGAATGTCACTCGTTCTGAAATGATAAACAGGACTACAGATAAGGTTTTGATGTGATTGGGTTTTTACTCTCTTTAAATAAAACTGATTGGGTTTTTACACTTTTCAACTGAGTATCCTTCATATACCAATTTGGCAATTCTATCTATAAAAATTAAAATGCCTTTTGTTCTTCATTTATTTAAAAACAATTGCTTTTTTTCTCTTTAAATTGGTAAACCGTCCAAAAAGCAGATTGCCTTTACTTACTATTTTAGTATTTAACAAATAGTCATTTGTTAAGACTTATTGATTAATAAGGTTTTAAAATTTACAAATTTATTAGATTAAAATTAATACGAGAACATAATTCATAACAATGCATTTTTTTTCACAATAGGTATGGCTTATTGTTAAAGTATACGCCTTGTCACTTGTGGCCAATTTGGGTTCAAATATCACCAGACATTGCTTTTTCAAACTTTCAAATTTGACACCAGTACTGGTCCTACCCAGGAAAAGGATTAGAGTATGATTCTGTTATCCCAAGCTCTCGTTATAATCAAGCACAAAATTCAAATGAATATGTATAACTATTTTTTTTAAATAGCAAAAATCAACCAATGATTAATGAAAATAGTAAAATACTTTTAAATAGTTCAGAATTGCTATGTTGTGTATTATAAAAACATGAAGAAGAATATACCAATGCACTACAAAAAATGAAATAGACAAATATGATTCAGTACGGCAGTTGTTTTAAAATTTAAGCTGACCGAATCACTTGGAAAAGTTGGGTACGAAACTTCGAAAGACGGTCAAACTTGACAGAGAATGAGTACGAACTTTGACATCGTAATAAATACGTTTATCTACAATAACACAAAAAATGCATGCATGCATATGATTTATAAACCTTTACTTCACATAATCATACACTTACGGAGTGAAAATAATACTTACTTTGTGGAATATTCTTCTTTAAAATGTCTAAATATTTTACTTCAGCATCTCGTGAATCGAACCGGAAGTGGTGAAATAGCTTATCGTAGGGATTAACTCCCTTACTTAGCTGCGGATACGTAGCTTGATTTCGAACAAAATACATATAAATTACGTTAAAGAATGTGGTAAAAGTTATTAAAACTTAAAAGGAGAAAAATTAAACTTCATTTTGATTTCAAAATAATAGGCGTATGTTGCTGTATTAGACAAAAACGAGATAAATCTATTTTTAACTTTTGGTTTTCTTTCCCAAATTTAAATATTTGCGGGGTCAGTAGGTCATATAGGCTTTATTTGGAGTTTTCCCCGCCTACCTACGTCATTTTTTCATTTGGAAAACTCTTGTTGTCTTTGTACCACTGCGTATGAAATAGGCACTATTTCCAGGTCAGATTATTTTTAGAACATCGATTGCGCAATAACTCAGTTCAGACATGCGCGGTGGACGCTACTTTAAGTAGCTAAAATGTTCCCTAAAATTAAGAAACCGTTAAGATTTTTCTTAACTTTTAAGAACAATATTAAGATCCATATTTTATCCTTAGATTTGACCTAAACTTTGAGGAAACACAGGTGCTCCCTTAAATATTTTCATACGTATAAGATTTCGTCGATTCTTTGTGAACAATAACCATTTTTGTTTCCTTTTTTGATAATTCATCAGTATTTATTACTCTGATGGCTGAATTAAAACTGAATGGTGTTTCGAGAACTACCAGTGAATTGGGGCAAGTTGCTTACACAAGTAATTTCAATATGTTTTGTAGTCTGGTTCCCGATCGCCCTCAAGACTGCAGAAAATGTAGTGTAAGGGGTAAGTAACTCAGCCAAGAACCAGACAATATTGGAACATATTGTGTGAGCAACTCGCCCCAGGTTTACCGCCAATGCGCTTCGCAACAGCAGAGGATGGCAATTCACCCCTATATATGTGTGTGTGTGTGTATGTATGTGTGTGTGTGTGTGTGTTCAATACAACCTTTCTGGATACACTATACGAATATTTTCATAGTTACTATGATTTTCTTTTAAATAAACAAAGACAATTTTCTTGGAGCTTTCCATCATTATATATTTTTTCTCTCATCATATAATTTATACATAAAATGATAGAATTTTCAATGTGTAGAAATTAGTTTGAATGATTATATAAATATACTTAACAAAAAATAATAATATTTAGACGATCTGTGTCATACGAGTTTTTCAACACATGTTCTTTAGAACACATGTGTCACCTGCTGAAGCGCGACGGCAGTCAGACGGACGGCGGAAAAGTTATCCCTATGTGTCACCTCTGTCTATCACAGGTGACAATACTAATGTATCATTTTAATATTTTTCTTATTTGTATTTTTTACGTAATGTTTCACTTAGATTGAATCTACGACAAAATCTTAGGTTAAGGACTATCTAAAAGACAATAAATAAGGATACGGAAATTTCTTTGTTATATCTAAGATTTATATTGAATACCTCTCCTGGTCTACCTCACCTCTTTAGCTTAGCTCTAGTTCCTCTCTCGCTCTACATTTCTCCTTTACACGACTAAAATAAGCATGACGAATTTGGAGCAAGAAGCACGAGAAATTTTGGGAAAAAAATAAACACACACACATACACTCACACGAGGACTTTTCACTCTGCATGGTTATCTCATGAAACAATCGGGAAGAATGGGGGGGAGGCAGATATTATAAGTACGTAAAAATCAAGTAACTCGCATATTCTTTTATTTAAAGCAGCTCGTTCACAGATGATCGGTAGAAATAAAAAGTATTTTTCTACTCTCCCTTGGTCATTATACCCTGACAAATAAACTAAGTACTATGTGTATGAAATACCATATATATTTTTACCTAAATTCCAGTAATCCACTCAAAAGCAAACAAGAAAGTCAGTAGAACTGACAGATGCTCCCCGAAAAACGTCATTGTTACAAATAAGGCCTTGGTCAATAACTGGCAAAAAAGTTAGGAACTTGGTCAAGCCGAAGATATGCGCATCTCCTCTTGGTAATAAAGCTTCACATAAAAAGTTTTGTTGAAATCAAGCCGTTAGTTCCTTAGAAATAGTCCGGACAAGGAAAGTGTGACGGACGAACGAACGAACGGACGGACGAAGCGGTGACTATATGCGTCACCTTCAGTGAGCATAAAAAAGGGTGAAAAAACTCTTAACTCTCTAAACAGTAAACCATATTATATATTCTTGTTCCTTTTGATGAGACAGAAGATAAAATAGTAAATACTTTGGTGTCCCCCAAGATCACACAGCGGTCAGGCCCCACCCCCAAAATTTTACATAGGACCTTTCAGCTCAAAGCTGTTGAAATCCCCATTCCTAAATCATATCTATTCTCCTCATCAGATGAGATGTTTTACCAACTCTAATTTTGAGACTTAGTAACGGTTTACTATTTAATATGATAATACGTGTTACTCATCAGATCTTTCCTTGATATTTTTTAAGTTTTTATACTACTGAAAATTAAGTCATACATTTCAATGTGTGCTCATATCAAAGAGGTTAACCAACACTCTTGACATATGACTGGATATTTGAAATAGTGTATAATGGCCTAAACAACAATTAACTGACATGATTATGATTGACATTAGTAGCATATTGAATTTTGTGGGGTTTTGTTTAAATGATATCTCCTGTTAAATTAGGCAAATGACATGAATATCAGTCAACAACATGGTAGTAGGGGCCATAACTCTCTTAAAAATTGAGGAACCAGGTCACGTCGACGATATGCGTATCTACTCTTGGTAATAAAGCTTCCCATAAAGTTTCATTGAATTCAAGCCATTAGTTCCTGAGAAATAGCCCGGACAAGAATCATGCAACATGAACTATAGGCCAAAAAGTCAAGGGGCCATAACTCTGTAAAAAATTGAGGAACCAGGTCACGCCGACGATATGCGTATCTCCTCTTGGTGATAAAGCTTCCCATAAAGTTTCGTTGAATTCAAGCCATTAGTTCCTGAGAAATAGCCCGGGCAAGAATCATGCAATATGTACTATAGGCCGAAAAATCAAGGAGCCTTAAATCTTTGAAAAAAATTAGGAATCCGGTCATGCTGACGATATGCGCATCTCCTCTTGGTAATAAAGCTTCCCATAAAGTTTCGCTGAATTCAAGCCGTTAATTCCTGAGAAATAGCCCGGACAAGAATCATGCAATATGTACTATAGACCGAAAAGTCAATGGGCCATAACTCTTTGAAAAATTTAGGAACCGGGTCATGCTGAGGATATGCGCATCTCCTCTTGGTAATAAAGCTTCCCATAAAGTTTCGTTGAATTCAAGCCGTTAGTTCCTGAGAAATAGTCCGGACAAGGAAAGTGTGACGGACGAAGCGGCGACTATATGCGTCACCTTCGGTGAGCATAAAAATAAATCTACATATTTATTATTTATCACAAAACTGAAATCATATATACATATTCTTACAGATATTCATTTACACAAACATAAAGTCACGATAATTACATCTACAGATAATTTACAGTTATTAATACATTTTAATGCTAATAATGTATAGATACATTATAATTTATGCAGGTTTTATTGCAACACGCTAGCTGATTCACAAAATATTAATATGAACCTATAAATTAACGCATCAGGCGTGCGTTCAGTATCACAAACCGTATGCAACCGTACGCTTACAGTCAGCTATGAAACTATCTCAGTGTCATAAACTCCGATGTTGACGTAAACCCATGTACGGCATAAGGAGCACGTGAACAGCATGCGATATGGTCCTAAGACATCCATAGCTGAATGTAAGCGACCGGTTGCATACGGTTTGGCATACTGATCGCACGCCAGGTCACACGTGATTCTGTGTTTGCTGGAGCGGATTGTAGTACATGAATACTCTTTTGTAAATTCAGACGCTGTGATCAGCCATGCCAGTCCGATTTAAGTTCGCCTTCTCTGATTGTCACACTGTCAACCATGTATAGCATGTTGATCCGTGTGTTTAAAGTACCTTAATTAAACTGAATCTCACCAGGGAAAAAAATATAACTTTACTGCAATAAATAGAGGGAGAAACGACGACATTTTCACAGATGAATGCTTTTAAGTACGTCGTTTCTGTTGAATGACCTGCGATACCATCCCAAAATCTATATTTGTCTTTTGTGAAATATACACTGTGGATAATAAAGGTCTGTATCCATCCGGCATTCAATCTCGTAGTTTACTTAAGTTTGCTGTTTACAAAGTTTGGGTTTAGGTATTTGCTGTTCATGATTCATTCATTTAATAGTACATGAATGTTGTTCAGTGCAATTTACCAAAATTAATTGCTCTAGGCCATCAGAGACAATATGTTAGAAATAGAAGTTTTAAAATTATAACAATAAACACATCTATAACTTACCAGATAACACATCTAAAACTGTACCACTGTACCATTTCTCTTTCTTCTTCTTCTCATCAACAATCCACTTGTGCAGAATCTCTCTTCCAACAAATTTAATAGCCTTCCTTCGACATGACCTTTTGTTCAAAGGTTGTGGCTATTGGAAATGTATATAATTGGTTAGTGCAGAATCCAATTTTAAATTAGTTTAAACATTTATTTTACGTTGATTGGGAAACAAGTTCTTACAACTTATACTAATCCCTCTCGACGGTTCCTGGGTTGGACCAGTACTTTGCGTCTGGGAAGGTCATTAAAGATTCTTACCCCTGATGGGGTTTGAACCCACAACCTTCGGATCCGTAATCGGATGCTTTACCTCTGGACCACGGCGCCTTTTTAAATCATTATTCCAAGAAACATGAAGTAATATTAACAATTAAGTTAAATTATTGCGAAATGACAATCATTTCTGAAAATACCAGGGAATTTATGTACCTGTAATTTGATGTTTTAAATTTAAATGTAGGATATTAACCTGTATAGAAACTTAATGCAGTGTTTTGTTTTCATTTCTTGATATTGTTAGTTTGTAGGTTGAACAACAACTGACAGTAATTAGTCACTGGAGACTGTTTACTTGAGACATTTACCACAATGCAATTTTATGCTGTCTACATGTGGCATGATGTCATACCCAGTCACATTATCCTGACACTGGGCCAATCTGTTCTGGAACTACCTTTAAAAGCTGATCACCAAGCAAGGGTGCTGTACCATTACCATTTGGAATTGAACACACAACCTCCTTTACCTTTCGGTTACATAGAAACTACTTTAATTGCATTAATGGCGTCTTTATTTTACTTAATATAATTAATAAAGTAAAGCCCATCATCAAGATAATGGTTACCATTATCACAATAATGCTGAATAATTGAGTGGCATGCTTTTCAGCCCCACGACTAAATCTGCCTTTAACTAGGATTGGAGTATAGTTCTGGTACTGGACTTACTGGTATACAAGTCTGCTTATGTACATGTGATGTCCCTGATGTGCCTGGCTTCTGTAAGCTGGAAGGTGAACACTCTGAATCACACTCTTTTCCTGTCAATATTGAATCCGAGCTGACTGTTTTGCACTTCACCAATGATGTCTTGTTTTTTTTCACAACTTTTTTTTTTTTTTTTGAATTAAAAAAAAACAATTTTTCTTCAACCATCAAGGGAAGACAAAACATGGCCTTTCTCCAATTTATTTTGGTTTATTTTTTTACTAGATTTATATGAGGGAGCTTTGACTTTCAAATTTGAACCACAGTTTCAGTTTTATTTACATAATTAAAATGATGTTGCTGTATTTATGCATAGATCATTTGTTCATTATAACTATACTATAATATATTTACTATGCAGGCAAAGAAAGCAATATTTTTCTGGGCTCTTCAGGGACATATTGTTTTCAATAATCCAAAATAGAAGAGGGTCAATATTGCATTGTGGGGGCCTTGGTCGAGAAGTCATGGACTACAAATCTCTCAGCCTCTCATTGCTGTGGTTCGAGTTCCATCAGGGTCACTCGGATTTTAAATGTGAGGAAGTCTTCCAGCTGGCTTGCGGTAGATCGGAGGTTCTACCCGGGTGGCCTTTGTGCCTTGAAAAATGTACAAAGATCCCCAGGGATCTTCATCCCCCTGTGATTAGATGGACGTCCCTTATATGACTAAAATACTGTCAAAGCAATTGTAACATCGAACAACCACCAAAAAATAAAAACAATATTGCACTGTAACACTTTATTCACTGCCAATTCACTGACATAGAGTTTGTTTAAAGAATGGTAATGCTCCTGAAAACTGTCACATATCACACCTACCCATGGTTTTTCTGGTTGTCTGATGCCAGTGTATGTTCCATATCTTGGTAGAGACAATTCAGGAAGAAGAAATTTCATGTAAAAACATGTTAGCTTTGGAACCATTTTAGATGACCACAGCTTCTTATCTCTATATATTTTCTCGATGTGGATGTCATATGGGTTTGTTCTCCTAACAACAAAGTCACACCATTCCATTTCAAAAATGTTGAGTTGTCCTTGAATTTGGTAAAAATATTCATGGTTTTGTTTTAATTGTATTTTGTTGTTCATGTTCTGAAGACAGAAATTTGGCATGTTTTCAACAGCCTCTCTTATCAGATATGAATTTGTTTGGAGTAAGTTTTTAATTTCTAGAATCCCTTCTCCTGATTTAGTGTAAACAATACCATCTGTGGATGCTGCTAAATATGGATGATGGGAGTTTTCTGAACTTCGACATATCCTTTCAAATTTTTATACTCTATAATAGCATTTTCTTCCTGAGTCAATCCCCTAATAGTGTGTATGTTCCCTTGAAAGTTAGAATATAATATGTTTTTCACAAAAGTAGTTGAAACATTATTTGGTCTTCTGCACATTACCTTTCCAAAGTTGGAACTAGTTAATCTGATATGTCTTTCATTTCTGGATAGCTCACTCAGAAATTGTTCTTTAGTGTTTTTTGTACATCTAATATTTGATTATCTGTTTTTATTACATTATTTTTCATAAAGGCATTACAGAGTATTTGTAATTGATCAGTTGAAACATCTGCACTATCATCTAAGTTACTACCATAGTGTATTTTGGCTTTTTTGGAGTTACTTTCTTTCATATCTTCCAGTTTTCTTTTTCTTCTAAGTGTATTACTTTCAGGTTTGGCCTTGTATTTTGAAGCAGCTTTTAAAACCTGAGCTTGTCTCCTTACACCCCCCAAAAAACTTTGGCCAGCATGTTCCTTTGTTACAGTTTGGAATGTAATAGGTGACCATTCAACACCTAGGTTTTTTCTTAGAGCTCCCCCATAACAGCGTGCATTCCATGAGCCACGAGCACATCTATTTATAACTTTCCCTCCATCAAACTTTGCACGGATTGACATCCAACTTTCACAAAGATTGGTTGTGAAATTACCAATAAGCCTGTGACTTTTATCGGCAATTTTGTTTAGGAAAATTTAAACATCCTTAATGATTTCTTTAACTTCATGTTTTTCACATCTATTCTTACACGCATGTCTTGAACTTTCCATTTCTTTTTCTGATGGCAACTTCCAGTATTCATACTGACTTTCAAAGATGTCATCAAACGATTCACAGTTATTTTTAAAATCCTCACCATTTCATCATATCATCATTGCAATTGGTTTTTTTTTTTTTTAAAAAAAAACCAAAAACATGGTAGACTGAATTTAGGATATCCCTCCGCAATTGTTTTACATTTTTATCTTTTGATCTCATGCGAATAGCACATCTTACAGCAGTTGTAAGTCTGACTCTGTTTACTTTACTTAACTTTCCTTTACCTTTATATCTAGGTTTCTCATTCACTAATTTTTCCAAATTTGATCTTAAACATTTGCATGTATGGTTTGCACATTCAAGTTTTTGAATGGATTTGCCCCAAACTGGTACTTTTTCCTGCAACTCTGGAAAAACTGAACTGTCCCCATCTGCTATTATTTTGGTATATCTTACACCATGAACACTTTCAGCCTCTAAAAAGCCAGACAAAATAATATTGGCCTCCATTGCCTGAGAACTGTCATTCCAGTTTTTATAGCAGTTGTGGGGTTTTGCTTCAACTGACTTGTTTTTTGCTTGATTGCAAATAAGACAGTACTTATTACGCACTCCAATGTATAAGAGTTTTTTTGTTTCTGCCCCAAATATAACTCCAACACCCCCATATGCATTGTATGTGTGCTTATGAGTTCGTTTAGACCAGCCACCATCACATATGACGGTAATAGCTGGTATACCATCGTGGTAATTTCCTTTTTCAATTGCTAGTCTTTTTTCCTCTGCCCCAGCCTTTCTAATTTCTTCCTGCACAGCATCCTCCCACCACTTTCCTATCTTTTCTTCCAAAGAAGAGAACATATTACTTGTAATTGGTGGCACATTCATTGTGCATAATTGTTCACGAAGGTCAGCTGCTCCACCACCACTTGACATTGTACCCCACACTGCTCGAACATTTATATCATGTAGACCATTTGCCTGTTTTTTGCTGGTCTCCAACACAAACTCTTTCTTGCATCCCTCACAAACTGCCATTAGTATGCTAAATAACCCATTCTTACATTTTTCGGATTTCAATATAATTGGTGCCTTACCATTTTCCACTAAGGTTTTTGCACGTGGGCATAAGCAACTATGTGTAGTTATGTTCGCAACATGATCTTTCAGGCAATCCAAATTAATAATTCGATATCCCGAAATGGGCTTAGTGTCTTTCACTAATTTAAATTTCAAAGATGTGTTGCCAAGAGAAAGTAATTTGGAATGTTTTTCTTTAATTATTGGAATTCTTCTTACAACAAATTTGGTGCAAACATTATTTTTACATGTACGTGTCAGTTTCCTAACAAGCTGATATGGCTGGTGATGACTATGATCTTCTTCAGTGTACATACAAATTTTATCTTGTCTTTTCTGCAGGAAGGCTTTCTCTTTCCGCTTAGCATGAATGCTGTTTCTCCCACAAGGCTGTCCAAACAACCTTTTTCTTACTTTATTATTTTCTTTCCTGAAGACACCCATAACTTACACCAATATGATGTAAATGGAGATGAAAGAGAATGTTACACAGTGCCTATTTGTCTGAATATCATAAAATGCAGCATATGACGAAACGTGGACCGAACTTTCCACCATAATTGTTTACTATGTTCCACTTGATTTCAGGTATTTTCATGAATGGAACCACATTTACATCAGTAACTACCCGACTTACAGAAATCCATTCGCAAAAACACATATTAAGTCAAGCCAAAAGAAAAAGTCTCAAATATGGATTCTTTGGGTGATCAAACTTACCGTGATCGCTGCCGTATTACCTCTGAAACATGGCTTTTCTTTTGGAACATCGCAGCATCTCTTAGGGGAAATTTACCGGAAACGACCGAAGGACATCTACGGATAGCATTACACGTAAAAAATAAATCCATAATTTCAAGAGAAAACACGTCTTAAGCCATTTATTTACTCTTAGGATTTCATTTTCTGGGTATTTTTTTTTTTTTGGTTCAACGATCAATAATATCAATATGACCATAATAAAAATTAGAAAGATAATATTAGGAAGAGTTACGGTTCTTGCAGTTTGCGCAATAATTTCTCAGTAAATCGGCATAGTAAAAATGTTGTTTTGGTGTGAGTTTTGCGGTTTATGAAGGTAATTAATCTGTAATCTTGATGTGATTCTTAATTGTGTATTACTATTTTGACACAAGTAACTCTTTTCTTTGTTCATTCATAATATTAACATACTACTTGACCTATTAAAGTCAAATCACCAAACTACGGTTTGTTTATATTGACCATCAATGAAAAAAATGGCGTAACCATGATTTTTTAGAGATGGACTGAAAGTATTTGGTTCGTTCTTTTTAGATATGTATTTGTTTCGATTCAAAGTGTAAGACTTTGTAGAATGTTTCCTTCATTACTCAGATGTAAATTCATTTTATGCCTTAGTCGTATGCTTTTTGGACTCAGACTCACAACATTTAGTCCATTTATTTTGCATTTTTTTACTCCTTATCATGTGATAACTGATAAATGACTACATTTAGAACCTTAAAACCATAATGAAACATTTATAGTAAATAGCTGAATAAAGATTTATTGCAAGCCCTTTCTTTTAAAGACAAACCAAAAATGAGACCTCCTACTTTCATTTTAACAATTTCAGTAAAACATAGCACCTTAAATGCTCATTAAATGTGGACATACAAAATGCTTTTAAGCTCGTCTGTTTCGAAGAAAAAGTCGAGCTAATGTGATCGCTGCGTCGTCATTATCGTCGTCGTCGTGCAAAAACTTTATTTTAGCCCATCACTCAAACACTTTTAAAGGTATCAACACCAAACTTTGGATACTTTATAATCATGATAAGGCGCAGTTGTAAGACAAGGGACATTATTCTGAAATCTATATTTTCAGAGTTGTGCCCTTTTTTATGCCCCAAAAGCTAGCTTTGGGCGGAATAATAAAATCGGACCGTCCGATGTGTGTGTGTGTGCGTGCGTCCGGCATTTTCGTTTCCGAACAATAACTTTGTCTTGAATGCATGTATTTCGATATAATTTGGCATCAATGACCTCCTTGAGAAGACGGGGTGTCGAACGAAAGAGTCAGGTTTGTAACTCAAAGGTTAAGGTTACAATCACAGATCAGAGGTCATAAATTGGGGCATTTTTCAGTTTCCGGACATTAACTCTGTCCTGGGGGTGGATGGATATTTATATACAAATGTGTACCTTGGTATCAACGATCTCCTCGAAAAGCCGGAGTGTCGCATTAAAAGATTCAGATTTGTAACTCAAAGGTCAAGGTCACAATCACAGATCAAAGGTCATAAAATGGGGGGTGGGTATTTTTCAGTTTCCGGACATTAACTCTGTCCTGGATGGATGAACATTTATATAACTTGGTATCAATGATATGCTCGTGAAGTCGGAGTGTTGCGCTAAAGATCAAGGTTTGTAGTTCAAAGGTCAAGTTCACAATCACAGATCAAAGGCCATAAAATGGGGTATTTTTCAGTTTCAGGACACTAACTTTGTCCTGGATAGATTGATATTTATAAAACATGGTATCAATGATCTCCTCTAGAAGACAGAGTGTCGCGCAAAAGATCCGGGTTGTAACTCAAAGGTCAAGATCACAGTAATCAATTGGTTTCCAGATACTAACTATGTCATGGATGGATGGATATTTGCACCCGCTGGCATTTAACTTCATATACAGATAGAACATATGAAAGAAAGTGCAGATTACAAGACCCATAACTCTTAACTTCATTATATTTTGAGTCATTCCCCTTTGTTGACAATTACATATATATTTCCGATTGATATCCGCTGACAAAAGAAAAAGAAAGACGTGTTTCGTTTTAAACGGTACTGAAATATTACCCTTGATTGGCGCTAAACACACAGCATGTTCCTGCGGCGTGGTATTACAGTGGGCTAAACATTCCCTAACCAAATCAACCAAGCAAGCAGAGTTGTGTTGAAAAGGGAAAGATAAAATCTTAATATGAATTTTTTGCAGCTTTTGGGCGTTGCTACTCGTAAAATAATTCAACGAATCAAATGGCAACATGCTATCTTCCTTCACAATGCAGACTGTTGAAACATACTCGTTAACAAAATTAAAGAATTTCCCTTTTATGTTGTATATGTTTAAAACTTGTTTTCTTATTAAATATCAATTTTACTGATTTTGTGAACGTGTGTATACATACAATGACAATTTTCCTTATTAAGCAATTCAATCAAAGGAAAACAACCCTAGGCAAACTTCACTCTACAGTCTACGCTCTAATGCTTTAATCTACTGGACTGGTGTAAGGTTTTCGTTTTTGTGGGGTGTCGTGTGTAATGTTTCCATGTTTCCCCACAGTAATTTGAGACGTCCCGGGAATATGAAAGCGTTTTTAGACGACCCCCCCCCCCCCCACACACACACACCCTTTTTATGTTTCTTCGTTGAGGGCATACCTATTTTATGTTTCATTTTATAACTTAAACTTAAGTTATATGTACCTTAGTAGACATCAATTCCATAAAAGCTATGCATATATATATTCACAATATAAGCTTTAATGAAAGCGCCGAAGGCACTGATAGACTGTCGGCAGGTTGGTCGTGGTGAGCAGCAAGAGCGCTAGATTGTAATCCAAATAGGTTATATGTTGCATTCTTATCTGTTTATAAAGGGGGGGGGGGGGTATTTGGCCAGTTTCACCGCCCTTCCCAGTGTCAATACCACACACACACACACACACACACACACAGAATTAACACTTCTAAATTCTATTGCTTATCAATTTTTTTTTTTCATAATATAAAATTATTACATGCTGATGATGGTGATTTGAAGAGAAGCCTAAACTTGATCTTTAATTTCCTTTATCATATTTCTATTGCGTCAGCATGCGCGAATTTGGTTAATTTATTAGAAGTGCGGCATACACGCGCCAGTCAATGCGGTATGGGTATACCGGTATCACCTTGAAATATATCCACTGTGTATAGTATGGTACATGACAAATTTATAATGGATTGAGCAGTTTTAATATGGAGTATTAATTTATATAAATAACATGTCTTCATAACTTGTCGTTGGTAAGAGTTTGCATATGAACATATAACTTTCATCTGCGTGGTATTTTTAAGGTGCAATGGAATTTCCATTTCGTGGTTATTTACATTGCGCGGTATATGAAAAATCTTGATGATATAGATAGCCTACACAAATTAATAATATTCATTAAATTTAAAGCATTATATTCCTTCACAGGAATATGATAACGTTTTCATGTTCCCGATGGGATATGGGGGCTTGAGTATGGAGGCCACATAAAATCGAGCCTTTAAACGACTTGTTGCCCTGGTGGCAAGATTGGTTACTTCGTTGGCAATGGGTTCAAGTCTAAATTTTAAAGTACGAAAGTCGTTAAATAACTTGGTTTTTGAGTTGTATTTTCAGACAAAATATAGTTACGAACTTTACATGTAAAACTTGTGTGTATTTACGGCACGCTTGGAACGCGAGCAACGCTGTATGGGTATAAATTGCGTCCGTTATTTTTTCGCGCGTCAACTACAGTCAAACTTGGCAAAATGTGTGTTTACTGTTACTTGTATTACACATTCTATGGTACATTGCGCACGACATATAGCAGAAGATCCCACTGTTTATATAACGCTATTGTGATGGGCTGTGGTATCATACTATGTGTCGACACCATGAAACCAAACCATCGCAACACTCCGTCTATTTCCTGTAACCGTCCCTGGTGGCCGAATGGTTACAGCGTCCGCTTCGGGAGCGGGAGGTCGTGGGTTCGATCTCCGGTCGCGATATACCAAAGTGGTAAAAATGGTACTGCTCCCTTCTCCCTTGCTTGGCGCTCAGCATATAAGGGTAGTTGCAGGACTGGTTGGCTTGATGTCAGGATAATGTGACTGGGTGTGGTATTATGCCACATGTCTACGGCGTGATACTGCAGTGTGGCAGCACTATATCTGTCTCAAGTAGACATCTGTTGAGAAGTTATTCGGTTTTAAATCTAGGAGAACCGGAGTTGAAAACGTAGTACTATAGTTGACGTGACTGACGTCACACACAGCTAAAAATAGGAGATGATCAATCTCATTAAAATCAGGTTCAGTCTGACCACATCGTATAGAGGGTCGTCTCAGATTGACCTTTGTATAAGCCAATCAAATCGGCGGCTACAGAATCGTTCGGTATATCAGAGGGAAGTAACCGCATCTATCTGACAATAGGGTAGAAAGGTGTCTAAGCAGCCTACCCGGTAGATTCAGTAGAGCATTCACACTGTAAGCAAAAGGTCCCGGGTTCGAGTCCCGGCCAAGCTGCACATTTTTCTCACCCTGTGACAAATGTTTTACCGAAGTCAGTTAGAAACGCGCTATTTAACTGGTTTAAAATCGAGCACTTGTTTATGCATATAAATTACTTAAAAGGTCAGTTTGACGAGACCCCTAATGCGATGTTGTCAGATCCTAATCGCGGATAGTAGAGGAGAGCAAATTAGGATATAATTTTAATGCGATTGGGAGATGATAATGCACATTTCTGCCATGTATACTGATGTTAAGACAAAACAAGGTGATGTTTCCGAAATGTGTTGCTTATTTTTTTTTCACAGGGACCATGACGTACGTGGCTGGGGGATCAACCTGTGTCACACAGGAAAACGTTAACGAGTTGAACGCAGCGGTACAAGCGATTGCAGGCGCCCTAGTACCCATTCAGGCCCAAGGGGGAAACTTGACTGTCCTCCTTACCAGTCTCTGTAACAATAACGAGTAAGCGATTAAAATGTCTATTTTTATGTAAACATTGCATAGAATTTCTATGACTTCCTTTGTTATTTTCCGCAGAAAATATTTAAGTCGCAATCGGTGTTCTAAAACGCGGAAACAATGTCAACAGGTCATATGCATGACTAGTACAAGGCAGAACACATATTGAAGTTATGAAGATATTAATTGGATATATAAAATATAATATTCTTGTAACATTATCTTCTGTTTTCTGAATTTTTGCCAGAAGGGTTTTATAAAAAATCCTGAAGAATACACAAGTGCTACATTTTCATAAGAAAAAAAAAAAAAATGTGCGTGCAAGAGGAGAAGTGCAGTGCACAAGAACCATAACTCTGCGCATCATATTTTTTGGAGTTATTGTACTTTGATAAATTTCATACTTGATTTTTGTCCGGAGCATTGCTCAAAGGTATAAAAGCTATTAACACGAAACTTCACAGGTGGATATAGTTCATGGAGGAGAAGTGACATGCACAAGTGAATCATATTTTTGAAGGTTCTGCCTTTTGTAAAATTTCATACTTATTTTTTTTTGTCAATAGCATTTCTCACGCACTATGAGACATATAACCTTGAAACTTCATAGATGGAATGATCAAATGGAGGAGAAGTGCAGTGCACATAATTCTACATATATTTTTAGCTCGACTATTCGAAGAATATGAGAGCTATTGTAGTCGCCCTTACGTCGGCGTCGGCGTTGGCGTTGCAGCTGTTGGTTAAAGTTTTGCATGCAAGTTACTATCAACCTTATCTCAATAACTATTTATGGTATTGACTTGAAAGTTTATAAATATGTTCAGGGGCATCAGACAACCAAGGTAGATAACTCTTGACTGAATTTAATGTAAATTATGACCCCTTTTTAACTTTGGTTAAAGTTTTGCATGCAATAGAAAATTTGGTTAACGTTTTGCATGCAATCTTCTATCCAGCTTGTATCTCAATAACCATTCATGGCATTGACTTGAAAGTTTATGAATATGTTTAGGGGCATCAGAAAACCAAGGTAGATAACTCTTGGTGGAATATATTACAAATTATGGCCTCTTTTTAATTTAGAAATTTTGGTTAAAGTTTTGCATGCAAGATACTCTCATGCTTATATCTCAGTATCCAGGCATGCGATTGATTTGAAACATGTTTAATATGTTTAGGGGTATCATACTTTCAAGGTAGATGACTCTTGATGGAATATATTACAAATTATGGCCCCTTTTTAACTTAGAAATTTTGGTTAAAGTTTTGCATGCAATGTTCTTTCATGCTTATATCTCAGTATCCAGGCATGGGACTTTTATAAGTTTAGGGGTGTCATACTTTCAAGGAAGATAACACTTGGTGGAATATATTACAAGTTATTTCCCCCTTTTAATTTAGAAATTTTGGTTAAAGTTTTGCGTTCAAGCTACCATTTAGCTTATATCTCTGAATTTTTTATGGTATTGACTAGAAAGTTAAGAAGTTTATTAAGGGGCATCACAAAACAAAGGAGGATAACTTTGGGACTGAATTTTATACAAATTTATTGCCCTTTTCTAACTTGGATACTTGGTTAAAGTTTTGCTTACACAGTGTTATTATGCTTATGTCTCAGTAACTAGGCATGGGATTGATTTTAGACTTTATAAAAATTAAAGGGTTATCAGACTATCAAGGTATATCATTTTTGACTATTATTATTATATACAGGGTATGTGAAGGGCAAGAATTGAAAAAAAAATTCATTGGATTTACTAACAAGCATTTTGAATAGTCGAGCGTGCTGTCCTCCGACAGCTCTTGTTATTTTTTGAGTTACTGCCCTTTGTTCACATTATATTTTTTTAAACATTACTCATGCACTATGAGGCATATAACCTTGAAATTTCTCAGGTGGATAGACCTCACAATAGAAAATTGCAGTGCACAAGAACCTTAATTCTGCAAATCATATTTTTGGAGTTATTGCCCGTTTTTTAATTTCATATACAATTAAGTTTTATCCGGAGCATAACACCTACACTATGAGACATATAATCATGAAACTTTATAGGTGGGTAGACGTTATGGACAAGAATTGCAGTACACAGGAGTATAATCCATTTCAAAAGTTTCTTGGAGTTTTTCCGCTTTTATACAATTTCGTATCCTTAAGATAACTCCCGTTCGACGATATTGAAATTAAATTTCATTTATGGAAAGAAATTTATGAGAGAAAATGTCATGCACAAGGTTCCTAACTCTGGCCTCAGTTTTTTTTGTTTTCCCTTTTTTACATTTTTTTTTAAACAAATTGATGAGAGGAAATTTCACACACATGGTCTATAACTCTGTGAGGAGCTTTATCAATACAGTCAGCCCTTTAATTTTAACCATTTGCCATTTGCCATTTGCATATGTCACTGTGTGCCTTGGTGTATATCGTGTGTGGGGGGGGGGGGAGAGATCAGTTTTCTACGAAACCAAATCTCTAGTTTGATTAGGAGATAACGTTTGTGTTGCGAACATCAATTTTCGGGGTATTTCCTTGAATCTCGGCATTACGTATAGTCGTAGATGACGTAATGTAGAGAATATAAATGCATTTTAGAGTTGTTCTCAACATATACTGAACAAAAAATAACTCCTCATTGCATTGATAGATCAATTAGGGAAAATTCAGGTTCTTGAAGAGGATCAAAATCAAAATTCAGAAACACAAGTCATAATCCCATACTTACCTTCTACATGTTATTTAGTTATTTGTTCTTCTGTGTGTGTGGTTTTTTTTGTTGTGTTTTTTTAATCTCAAAACTGAGATTTCACATTTTGAAATTGTTGCATTAACTCAGAATTTTGGTATGTAAATGAATGATGTGAAATTTCAGCCCTTATGGACTAGCACAGCATACGTTAAGGTCAGATATACATAAAAACACACCTCAAATGCTTGCTTTTTTCAGTATATAATGTAGTTCCGCGTCTGGTTGGCCATTTGTCACTGGGTGTGATGTTTGATGTTTACGTAAAGACGCTGCTAAATATGTAGTCTCGGCAGGACTGAAATACTGCTGGGATGTTAAACCCGACTGTCCTTATTGTTGGTTCTGGTTGTATTATGCAGTACGAAGATGCAAGCAGAAAAATTACAGCTCTTGGTCGCGGGCTGCATAGACTTGCTGCAACAATCTTCCCTTAGCCAGCTGACATTTGAGGGTACACCATTCACAAAATTCATGAGTGACTTCGCTAGCCTCGACGACATGTGCGGTAAGTCCCCCCCCTCTCTCTCTCTCTCTCTCTCTCTCTCTCAGTATTTAAGAACACCGAATAAACTCATCCTGTCTTGTGGCCGATTGATTACAGCAACTGACCAAGAGTTCGAACTTCGGTTGCAACATTTGAAAAAAAAATCCCCTGCCTGTCACCCTGTTTATTTATAGGTATGACTCAGGATGTCCCCACCCACCCCAACATCTGTGATTAAGCTTCTTGGACTCTAATACTTGATAATTATTAAGAATCACAAAACAATATTATATACCGAAAGTATAATACATAAGACAAACAAAGGATTTTTCAATGCCTTTCCCAACTATAACTCAAGCTCAGAAACAGGACTGAGGAGAATCACGTTGATTATATCCCTCATTTTATTTTCAATTTATTTGTAACAAACTTTCAGTTAAAATGTGTTTATCTTTACAAAATTCATAAACATACGCGTACTATCTTTAACATATCGAAGGTACAATCATGGAACTTCAGAATTTGTAGCTTCGTAGCATTTTATTGTTGAATAATACGTAATGATTATGAACTTTAACAATTTAGCAAATAGTAAGCAACGACTTACAATTTTACTTTGGCACGTGATCATTAAGCACTTTAAAAGCTAAAGAAATCATAAAATTATAACTTGTTTTCTTAATCTGATATGAGTAGTACAGAAAAAAAATGATTTTAAAAAAGAAAAATAGAAAGAAAGAAAAGAAGTTGACCTTACTGGGATTCGAACCCACAACACTCAGATTCAGAGCACTTTGCAGTAATTTCAGCCTTTCAGTTTGAGGTATTGCATTTTAGAGATCAAAAACTTAAAAGTGATTGGATGTTTCATTCATAAATTGTTTAAAGTATGAAATATCTCCTTTTAACGGGTGATATTTTCGATTCAATTTTAGAATGTGCACCCTATCTGGAGTTTGCCTATGCTATGACCACTATACCCATCACCATGAACGTGTCGGGTGGTGCTTACACTACCATCGGCAATGCAGCCACTGTGTGTTATGAAGATTCACAATCCAACCCTGCGTGAGTGTGCATCTCTCTCTCTCTCTTTCCTATACATACACAATAAAGATAAGTTTCAAATATACGTCATAGTGTAATATGAGGATGAGCTTTCAGGTTCGTTGAATGTCCGTCGTCTGTCCGTCGTTCACATTTTGTTTGCACCAGCAGCTTAATTTCTTAAGCAATCATCTTCAAACTTAATACTTTTATTGCCATAATCTTTCAGTCAATTTCGATTATGCCTGATATCGCCCAATTAGGTAGGGAGTAATGCCAGATTTCACATTGTTCTTCATTTATTAAGCAATTATTTTCAAACTTTATGACAGTGTATATTGCCATAATCAGTAGGCCAAGTTCAATTATGACTGATCGGCCAATTAGGTCAGGAATAATGGCCCTCTTAACATTTAGAAATGCCAGACAAATGTTTGCACTCTAGCATCTTCATTTCGTAAACATTTATTTTATTTTAAACTTTATGATAATGTTTATTGCCATAATTTCTTGGTCAGTTCTGAATATGGCTGATTAGGTCAGGAGTTATAGCTCTTAACGGCGTTTGCTTCAGTTTACCATCGCCAAAGTTTCGGACATGTTTTGATGTAAGTGTAACAATGTCGCTACAACTTAAAGGCTTGTATCACCGATTAAGGACGTCTGTTTGTATTAATCACATTTCATTTTAATAGTTTATTAGTTTGATATGAATAAAGAATGTTAAACACATTTTGAAATTGTTTTTTTGTTTGTTTAGCATTAATCGATTACTATAGAAACAGCTTAGTAGCTCCTATATGCACTCGGTGACCTATACATATTTATGCCCCATCTGGGGCATATTGTTTTTGGTCTGTCTGTTTGTTTGTTTGTCTGTCAAAAAAACTTAAATCTTGACCATAATACGGAAATCCCCCCACCTACAGCCTCCAAACTTCACAGGTGCATGCCAGGTGACCTTGACTTTCAAATGACCTTGGCCCCAAAAGTCTAAGCCCACCCCCTCCATCCCCGCCCCGCGGGGGCATGGCGTTCATTCGAACATTGCACTTGTATTTATTGTTTTAATTAAACAACCATTAAAATATTTTCAAGAATAATGAAAAATGTCTATTGAAGGATTTTCTGTATAAATTCAAAATTGTTTGAAAATAATTCTCTCCCTTTCCAAAAATATATTTATGCTCCCGAAGAGAGAGCATATAATTGCCACTTTGTCCGTTCGTCCGTCTGTCATAAATTTGTCCGGAGCATAACACAAAACTTATAAGAGGTATATAAATCTAAATGAGGGGAAGTGCATTGTACAATAACCATAACTCTATGTTGCATAAATTAGGAGTTATTAACCTTTTTTTCATACTTAAAATTTTGTCCGGAGTATACCTCGAAAACTATAAGAGGTATTGACATGAAACTTCTTAGGTAGATAGATCTCAATAAAAAGAAGTGCAGTGCTTAAGAGCCATAACTCTGTTTTGCATAATTAATGAGTTACTGCTCTTTGTTGTTTTTCATACTTAAATTTTGTGCGGAGCATAACTTGACAACTATAAGAGTTATCAACATGAAACTTCATAGGTAGATAGACCTCAATGAAGAGAAGTGCAGTGCACAAGAACCATAACTCTTGGTCACATAATTTAGAAGTAATTGCCATTTTTAGCTCGACTATTCGTAGAATATGAGAGCTATTGTAGTCACCCTGGCGTCGGCGTTGGCGTTGCAGCTTTTGGTTAAAGTTTTGCGTGCAAGTTACTATCAACCTTATATCTCAATAACCATTTATGGTATTGACTTGAAAGTTTATAAATATGTTCAGGGGCATCAGACAACCAAGGTAGATAACTCTTGACTGAATTTAATATGAATTATGGCCCCTTTTTAACTTAGAAATTTTGGTTGAAGCTTTGCATACAATAGAAAATTTGGTTAAAGTTTTGCGTGCAAGCTACTATCTAGTTTGTATCTCAATAACCATTCATAGTATTGACTTGAAAGTTTATGAATATGTTTAGGGTATCATACAACAAGAGATAATCTGTGATATATTACAATTTGGGCCATTTTAACTTGATTTTGGTTAAAGTTTGCATGCAAGATTACTCTATGCTTAATACTTAGTACTCAGCATGATTGATTGACACTTAATACGTTTAGAGTATCATATTTCATGTAAATAACTTGATGGAATATTACAGTTATTGGCCCCTTTTTAATTAGAATTTTGGTAAGTTTTGCTGCAAGGTAACTTATGCTATATTCGACCAGGTATGATTGATTGAACATCTTTCAATAGTTAGGGGTTCAAACTTCATGGTAGCACTTTTGAGGATTATACAAGTTTGGCCTTTTTACTAAAAATTGAAGTTTGCATCAAGGTACTTAATGCCCACATATCTCCGTACCGGTATGGGATTATATGAACATTCTAACTTTATGTTATACTTTTTAATAAACTTGATGGAATATTACAAATTATTGCCTTTAACTTAGAAATTGTGTAAGTTTTGCAGCAAGTTCTTTCATGCTTATAACATTCCAGCAATGGATTGATTTGAAATATTTAATTTAGGAGCATCATATATCAAGGTAATAACTTTTTAGGGAATATGAAAGTTATGGCCCTATTTTAATTAGAAATTTTGGTTCAAGTTTTGCATGCCAGGTACTTTCATTTAATATCTGAGTCCAGCATGGAATTATTTGAAACATCTTAATATGTTAGGGTATCATATCTAAAAGGAAGTAACACTTGATGCAATAATTAAAATTATGACCCTTGAAACTTAGAATTATGGTTATAACTTTTTGCATTCAATACTATCCGGTTATATCTCAGAAATTGCTATGGAGATTGACTAGAAATTTAGTTGTGATCTCAAGGTACAGAAAAAGTGAGATAATTTGGACTGTGAAATTATGGCCCTTTTTAACTTGGTATTTGATTAAGTTTATGCAGCAGTGTTATTGTGCTTATGTCTCTGTAATTATGCAGGGATTGATTTTAGACATCATAAATATATTAAGGGGTATCAGAACTATCAAGGTATATCATTTTACTTTACTATGAAGGGCAAGAATTTAAATAGATTTCAGTTGATTTACCAACAAGCATTTTGAATAGTCGAGCGTGCTGTCCTCTGACAGCTCTTGTTTATATTTCATACTCAAATTTTGTCCGAAGCTCATATAGTAAATTAAAGTACCCATTAAGTGTCACAGCGGAGTTCGGGAAGCATCCACCGGTTCTATTTTTTTATCATGTACCCTGGGATTTTTTAACCATTTATTCTAATAAATTGAACTAATGGCCATTTTTTTAATTAAAAAACATGGTACGTTTTGCATGCTTATATCTCATTAATCGATCGCGGGATTTATTTTAAACATCTTTAACATGTTCATGAGTATCGAACTATCAAGGTAGATAACACTTGGTGGAATATATTACGATTTGTTGCGCCTTCTTAACTTAAGACGTTTTGCATGCAAGGAACGTTTCATGCCTATATCTCGGTAATTGGGCATAGCATTAATTGGTAACTTCTTATGTTCAGTGGTATCATACTATAGAGACAGATAGCTTTTTTACTGAATAAAAGTGCATATTTTAGCCACTTTTTTACATTTTCGTTCAGGTTAAAGTTTTACATGCAAGCTACTATCTAGCTTATTTCTAAGATAGATATCATCTGTGGTGTTGACTTGAATGTTTATTAGTAAGTTCAAGGATTTCAGAAAACCAAGGAGGATAACTCTTGACAAATTTGATATAAATTATGGCCCTTTCTTACGTTGATATTGTGTGTTAAAGTTTAATTATGCTGTTGTCTCAGTAACTAGATTTTATACTTCATTATTCAAAGGTTTCAGACAATCAAGGTATATCATTTTTGCTGTGCTTTGTTTACAACGCAACATATGTACGATTATGAAAGCACAATGGTATCCAAATTCATGCTCTAGGGAAGATAATTAGCAACTGTTGCGCAGGCGAAAACATCAATGAATTCTCTAATAAACTGTGACGTAAAACAGTGAAGTGGAACAGTTCACACACCTATGGCAAGTAATGTTACCTTGGTTAATCAAATGCGAAAATGGCAATGCCAAATAAAATTATGTCGTTTGGCCCCCAAAGCTACAAGATCCATTTGATGAGGGAAATCATTAAAACGGTTCCAAATTACAAGACACACTTTCTCCTTTACTGTTCAGATTATGCTTAACGAAACATTAGGACTCACAGTCCTTTGATTGACTTTTATTAAATGTGAAGGGTGAGAATTGAAATAGATTTTATTTGATTTACCAACAACATTTCGAAAAGTTTAGCATGTTGTCTTACGGACAGCTCTTGTTTCTTTCTTCTTTTTAACGAGGGGTGTATGTTTCAGCTATTTATTTAAAAAATGGGTTACCATGTATATAGCATGGTAAACATAGCATAAGAACGAGCAATATTTTCCTTTTTCCAATATTTTCCTTTTAATGTGAAAATCAGAAATTTCTATTGAGGAAAAAAATCAAAATACGCCCTTAATTGATAAAAATGCAAAATTTCACTTTTACACTCTAGCATTTTCATTTCTTAAGTATTTATTTTTAAGTTTCATGACAATGTTTATTGTTATAATCTCTGAGCCAAGTTCGACTTCAAATTTGACCACAGGTACTGTTTGGTTTATGGACTTGAAATGATCTCATGGATTATGTATTCAGTACAACTATGCTATAATAAAGTAACTTTAACAGGCAATGACTACATTTTTTTTCTCAAGTGAGCATCCTCAAGAATATATTGGTCCTCTTGTTTCTTATTACAGACTTTTTCCGGTAAATTTACTTCGCCTATATGTGAATAACATGAACAAGTGTCCTAATTTGTGGAAGTATGCTGGGTTTATCCGAAGATCTGCTAAGGAGAACACAGGCCTTCAGCAGGACTTATGTCCAGTATACAATGCCAGTATGTATCAAACGTTTATTTAAGATACAATTGTAGGTATCAGTAGTACAGTGATATTTTATCTAATATTTAGATTATAATTAAGATATTAAATGATTGACATGTATGCTTTTTGAGTGCTTGATAATGTGTTCTGTCTCTTTAGGTATTAGATATATCTGAACTGTATGTACGAACAGTTGACCCCCCCCCCCCCACCCCAAACACCGTAATATCGCATGTAGTTACTTGTAGCATGTCAAACGTTTTCCCCTATATTTTACGAGTTGCAACTGCCACACGCTCAGGGCGGCCAGTGGCCACACTTTGTAATCACTAGTCCTTCATACAGCTTGAATCTTCGGCCTAGGACAGAGTTAGTTTTATAGCTATAGCATTTGTTTTGTATATAATCATTATAATGTATAGATAGATAATTAGAACATTGATGTATTTTGTCCGACAAATTGTATATTCTATTCAATAATATCTAGAGCACGGGTGGATCTGATTTACTGAAATTCTTTTTACGAAAAAAAAAAATTAAGTCCAAATGTGTGTAGGAAAGTGTAGAACGGGAAGTCCTGTTTACGTACATATTAACATTTAAAATGGTGATCTTTTAAATAGAACATGTTGATCGTAAATTGGGTGATGTCTTTAGCTTTATACATGGGATTGGAGATATAGTACGAACACGGAATTCTTTGTGATTTTTAAGCCATGAAGAAGCCGATTGAGCCATTTCTGAACACTAACTATTTTCGTGTAAAACCTATTTTGAACAATCATGTAATTCCAAAGAGCGCATTCTAAATGATTAAGTGTATAAATTTGGTTGTCTTCAGGAAATAGAGTGTTTGGCAAAATGAAGCCGTCTTATTGGTAAATATATGGAAAATGGTTGTAAACACTTATCATACATGGAGCACATGCTGATTGATTGGCTAATAAATATAGCGATATAACAGTTTGTAATAATGATATTTTCCTTACGAAAGTATCGATAAATAGAGAAATTGTTTAAGATGATATCCAGTCTTCTATACTCATCTGCAAGTTCGACATCCTTGCTGATAAATCCTACTGTTTTCTAGATGAAGTCAACTGCTGCATCGAGAAATCTAAGACTGCTGCATTTCGCAGTTGTATCGCCAAAGCTCAGAGTATATCCGGAGACAAGGCGCAGGAGAAAAGAGAATGCAGGTAGGTCAACACCTGGCAGAGACACTTGCTTACAGTGTATCTATAGCCATATGTCAAGTTTTGGACATATTCTTATTGGTTTTGTGAGGTTTAAATGGGTGTGTTTAGTATTAAATGAAGAATTAGTTTTTCTGAATCAAAGTTACATCTTAAGGTTGTGGGTTCCAATCCTGGCAGAATCATTCGGGGTTTTCATGTGAAGTGGTTTTGCCCGGGTACCTTTGTATACTCGAGTCTTTCTAGCTTGGCGAAGCTATATAGTTGAAATATTGTCGCACGACGGTACATTCAGCAAGAATATGAAAGCTGTCATGATAAAGCCGTACTTCTGTATTAATACATATACACACTATCAGCAATGTTGCTGGATGGTGATTAAATTTATTCTAAACTATGACAGTACTTGTGATATAAAAATCATTGGCGAAAGAAAATTAATTTCTTTATCGCATCGTTTATTTTATAAATGATTAATTACTGGGAAATATTTACGAAGTATATTCCATATATATGTCGGTGTGATTATTTGTACTTATATTTTACTGAATTGAATTGTCTTTCTGGTAATATTTTGTCGAGCTCCTAAATATATCGCCCCAATCATATCTTGTGTTTAAGGCTTACTGTGTTTATTGTAGCAACTATGAATGTGTTGAGGACGAAATGAGTGAATGCAATTCTACTGCCCGGAGAATCTTTCGGTTCACTGCCAATTACAACCTGAAGAAACCCACAGACAACCTCGTATATATTGGTGAAAAAGAATGTAACACCGCATCAGCTACCCAGGTCTCCGTTCTTCTGTTTATGTCCCTGATCACGTTGTGGTTCTTGAAATAAACCTTGTCATGCTGAACTGGATTGTGAAAAGTTTCAGAATAAGCTATTCAACCATTATATATATTTTCTGAACCGACGCTGTTTAGTAGATTGCATATTCGAAAAGTCAAGTATATTGAGATATGTACATGTACATATTAAAAGAGCTTAAGAGTGAAATACCAAAAAGACATAGAAGTGAGAGAGAGAATCAGAGAGAGAGGGAGAGAGAGAGAGAGAGAGAGAGATTGTGTGCTATGTCTATGTAATCTAGCTCGTCTAAAAAATAGTTATCTTCATTCAGAAAAACTTATCAAGTAAAGAAACACAATGGGCAACTTAAGGCATGCTATTTAGACACGCTTATGCATAAATGAGCAATTCCAAATTTCATTTCAAATATCATGTATAATAGGGACGTGCTACTTACTTCTATATTTAAGATTATTTCTCCTCGATATACACGTAGTCACGTTTCCTTCTTCTTAAGGTAAAGTCCCTGTAATGGTTCCACTGCATTTTAGGACCTCATGGCTTTTCACGGAGATAACCAAGGTTTCCTAATGTTTCCATAGGGTACCTTGGTTATCTTGGTAGAGGTTAAGTGGTCCAAGACATTTTGTTTTTCAATTATCATGGTTTTCGTTTCTCCTACGCAATTTTGGAAAGCAAACGTTGTTGTAGAACTCTGGCTATTTTTCTCATGCAAATTTAGTTATATTCAAATGCTTTTAAATACATTTATACATATAAAGAAATACACATAAATATATATATTCATATAAATTAAATAAATATATTTTACTAAAAAATGCCTCCCCTTTTTCTATGCAGCCATTATACTGTCGTTTCATCAAATATCTATTAAAGGTAGACCATTCATCATTAAATTATAATCATATTCCTTTAAATGCTTAGAATGTTTTCAGTGCAGATTAAAGCATCCATTGTTTTGGAATTATATGTTGTTTTGTCCTAAATATGTAAAGGCCTGAATTTACTTTAAAATTCCTACAATCACTTGACTGACAATGATCACAAACCAGTGATGGATGGATAACCATAATCCACCCACACAAAGATGAATTGTCCTAAATACACTCAAATATAAAATGTTCCCTCGAATTACAAGAGCGTTTTACAGTTGAATATATAAATATGAAGGAAAACTTACTTTGAGACATTTTAGAATATGTGATCTTGCGTATACAAAAAAATGTTCATTTACCCTGTATGATTTGTCTATTTATCCTACAACCATCGTTATAAACTTTCTGTTTTGACCACCACCCTGTCGATTAATCAAAATCTGATTTATGCCCTGTGTTCTCGAAAAATAGCTAAATACGATCTCAGGCTATTACTAAAATATCTGCTCAGATTTGAGTTTAAGCCTAGGTATATTTGGGCGGTGTTCTAAAAAAAAACCCCAAACAACTCAGAAATCATGCTAATGCTTAGGTTCGAATAATACAGAGTTAACAAACACTGTCTGAAGCTCATTTGAATACGAAATTTTATTTGGCTGAGAATGTACGTACGAGACGTTGTGAGCACCACTCGTCGATCAAACTTCATTGAGCATACAGAGCAGAACAGCTTTTATATCCAGACTTGTACAATGTACATCGTTAACACAAAACAAATACATATTATTGTACAATGTCAGTGACACACGATAATATTTTTTATGACTTTTTTTGAATGGTAGTTGTTCTAACTATTTCGAAGAGAAAAAGAAAAAGCAGTAGGTATTAATATGATATGTACAGTACAATTATTTGGGTTATTTCATATAGATCTACTTCATAAGAATTAGAATCCTAGAATTGCTCTCAGAAGATGTGTCATCTTGAGGATGAGTTCTTGTTTATCATATAATATACCTGGGTTAATGATAATGTTATTTATAATATATAAAAACCATCTCACTTATGATTTACAATCATTCAACATTTTTAGTGCTTAATAATCATTCATAAGCATGAGCTGGTGTAGGTGTACAGTTTTCAATATCTTCGAGAACTGCGGCCAGAGATATAGAATCAAATTATATTTACAGACACAAATCATCCGGATTTTAGTTTTGTAAATTGAAACTTCTAAATTTTTATCAAATATATCTGGTTCTGGAACTGATAAATGTTTACACTTTCAAAAAATAAAAAAAATATCATTTACATGTATCACAGCTGTCCAAAAAATATTTCTGGAATGAGTTGCATAAAGTAAATAGTATTTTGGCAAGCAGTTTTGTTGCCTTGGTTACTATCATAATAATTGATAAAGGCTATAAGCATTGATTAAGTCTGTAAAAACCTTTGTTAAGACTGAGACTATCAAACATTGTCAAACAAACATTGTGGAGATTATCGAGCATTGCGAGGTGTCTCGGTGTGAGATCCCTAATTTACATAGTAGTAATTGTAGAAGTAGTCGTATTCATTATTTCAAGTAACATAAACATATAAAATGTTTCTTGTTACATATCTTATTAAATACAATACAACCAGAACTATCTTTAAAAAAGATATTCGGCGTAGTAAATAATTGCCAATTGTAACATGTAAAACAGATTAAAACTATTATAAAGCTGGAAACGTTAGCAAAAATGTTTATAAATACCAAGATTATTGGAGGTATTGTGAAGACTATATAACAAAACGAATTCACTTTACAAACTAAAAAAACTAATCTACCAACTTCCATTTAATATTATGCACTTGCTGATTTTTTTAAAGTAGAGACAATCGTTTACAACCAAGCTGAACCGAAAGATCATGAATCGCGTATATCCGATTATTGTTTCCAGATCCACAACTCCTACGCAGAAATTAGCTCCCCTGAAGACCGAGTTCATCTTTTAAAATTAGGGGAAATTAAACATACGCCTCTATGCTTCTTATTCAATTGTTTTAAATCATATTGCCAAAGCAGCATTCCTGAACAGATAAGGAGGTGTTAAATTTCATTATTGTGTTACCTGAAAAAAAAAAACCCGTTATATCTAGTAGAAAGATATATTCAACCTGAAACTCCCATTTTAAGTTGGAATATCCTTAATATCCTAAAAATAGATTATACAAGCCAATAATAGCATTGCATTTATTCTAGCTTCATTTGTTTACCTACATTTGATTGGTTCAAGAAGTAGGTCAAAATCAATTTTATACAGCTACACCGAAACACGTCGATATAAATCCTATGATTTTGCCCACACATAAAGGTGGTAGTCAAACACACACACACACACACACACACCACACAAAGTTGATATTAACAAAAACGCATGCATGTAAAGTTGCAAAAATGTAAAGGCTGAACTACCTTTGTATACCATAAACTGGATAAAGCACTCTTTTTAAAGGCAAGGCTTTCTATAGAGTTCCTTATACATACTAGTATGTTGTTCCAACTATTTCATTTTATGATATTTTCTAAAATAGTCGTGCAAGTGTAAAACCACATGCATTTGCACAGAGACAGACTTTCATAATTAAAATCGCGTCATGAGGAAATTATTAATTAATCGTGTATTTATATGTACACACTTATTATTTGTACTTACTGGACCCTGGTACATATCTTCAAATGAGACTACCAAACGATTTTAAAAGTTAAAAATAATGAATGTGATTATTGTTTTCTAGCCATTGCAATGATCATTTCTTAGTTTGTTTCAATTGTGCGATGTTTAAATCCATAAAAAAATTTGTTTCAAATAAACTTGCATTTGATATAAACTAATAGAAATAAAAATAGTTTGATTAATAATTTGATTGATAGTTTTATATTTACTCTAGAATTTATTATCTCTCTGAGCACTATGTTTAAAACAATAATATCCACTTTCAGACTCGAATTCAACCGTTATTCGCGCTAAATTATATTTAAATACTAAGGGGCGAATTTCAAAATTCTTGTATCGCTAATGAAATTTCCTATATACTCATATTCCCTTCCTCAATAATTATTGTTAGTTATCCAGTTATGTAAACTAAACTACCATGTGATCTAATAGCATTCATTAAATGCGCATGCTAAGTGTCGCACGTAACGATGTCTCCCGAGGGGGTATTATTTTCTATTTTTGAATACATAAATCACGTAAGAGACGGCTAAAATAGAGAAAACAACCTTTTCACGGATAATGCTATGTACTTGTGGTTCACTGATACTGCTAACCCCAGTAGCGAAATAATGAAAACTGATAAAATAATTGATCAGTCTTAAAAGAGGCTATGTTAGAAATTGAAAATGGTAACGGAAATTGGTTTGGAGAGGTTAAAATCCATCTGATACGATATGGATTTTATTATATATATGGTATAACAATGCACATATAAATGTAAATCACTTGATTTGTATTTTAAGCAACTTCTTATAGACAAATATAAGGATGGCAAGGAAATGTCAGGGAAAATGTTCTAAGGTATACAGAGCACTTAAAATTTCATTTGATTTTGTTTCAACCTAGATAATATTGTATCAAATCATAAAATTGCGGTTACAAAGTTACGTTTATGTTCTCATATGGAACGCCATCTTTTTGGTATTGTGTTTGAATGTTCATATTGTAATGTCATCTTGTTGGGTTGAAATAATCTGTAAGGTTGTAATTTATTATTGTGTGAGGTTATAAAGACATCATGTGTGATTGTTAGTCATTATATGGGGTTGTAATATCATCATGTGGGGTTGATTTGCCATTTTGGGTGGTGCAGTTGTCCTTCTGTGATGTCCACTTGACTTAAGGTGTGGTGCAGTTGTCTTTCTGTGATGTCCACTTGACTTGCTGTGTGATGCAGTTGTCATTCTGTTATGTCCACTTTAATTGCTGTGTGGTGCATTTTCCCTCTATGATGTTCACTTGACTTGCTGTGCAGTTATCTCCACTTGACGTGCTGTGCGGTGCAGTTGTACTTTTGTTATCTCCATTTGACTTGCTGTATGGTGTCGTTGTCCTGTTATTTCAACTTGACATTGTGATCGGTTGATTAGACTTACATCCTGTTCATTTATATGCTGACATATACAGGTAGTATGCTGTGATGTTTTTTTTTCCTATGTGGTTCATTCGGCACATGTACTGTTCGGATGAAGTCCGAAATGTTGCGCATTGACGATACCGAGTTGGTTTACCGTTATTGCCTTGTTTCATTGTTTTCTTATTTTCATTATTTCACGTTGGATGTTAAGAGACAACCCAAATTTTAAGATCCCTCTTGTTAGCCAATATACAAGTATATTTGCCAACTTTTGAAGTTGCAAAAACTCACATTCTAGTAGTATTTTGCAGCGGAGTAGCCTGGATTCACTAAAAGTGTAGGTAGGTTTTCCTACCGCGGAGGATCTATAGGGGGACTTTGGATATTTGCATGGCTTTCTTTTTAATGGGAATATACCCATTTTATGTGGAATTTCAAGTAATTAAATATTAAATACTCATAAGTAGCCTTTACACTCATGACTCTCACTCATAACGCTCTGAGAACAAACGTGCATCTAGATCTGTCGTATGTAAGCACCTAATATCATGAGTTTGTAATAGTTATTGTTATGTGTGTGTGTTTGAATTACACGTAAGACTAACATTAGAGATCTTATTTAATGCTTACTGTTGAAATACTGTGTTTTATCAGTGAGATTATATCTATATCTTACAATGTGGGTGATACAGATCTGCCGGGACTACCTTTTTACATATAAAAGGTATGTACATGGATATGTAGCAGCAGTAAACATAAAATAAAAAGAACATTTGTTTTGAGTGAATATGGAATAAATCTCATCTCGAGGTGATACATGTACAATCTTAAAAGTTAAGCGCACACTACGCACTCTTGAATATATTAAATTGAATCACTTCTCGATGAGATATTTTCCATTTTCACTCAAAATAAACATATTTCCTCTATGTGTTAATCAAAAAGTGACACCTATGTCCCTATGGGCATCCTTTTGACGAACTCCCTACAATATAAATTTAATATCAGAAAACAAACAATTAACGCTCTTAAGCATCATAAATATTACATAAGTAGAACATATAGTTTCGTGCATAAGTGCATTTGCATTAGAAAAAAAACAACAACTGAAGTCTGAAAGGCAATATACAAGTTTCAAGCAAAATTATTAACTTGTTTTAGGTCTGCCGTTTATAAAATATGTACCCTTAAACACCCAGAGGAGAAAAGTACATTTATGCATTTTGCCTCATAAAATCATATTACCGTAAAGCAGATTTATTATTACCTAAGTAATCCTACGATGTGTCTTTAATAGGATTGGTATAGCCATAATATATATAATTCATGTACTTTACAGCGACACTCTTAAGAGATAACTGTCATAGTATTGGTAATAATTTACGCATGTATGAATATTGCGTGCGTGTGAATTACGTCTGCAGTAAATGTCATTTCATTTTTGAGATAATATAGTTTGTGGTTTTGCCAGTTTAATGAACTGGAACACCAAGTTTTAGTATTTTCATTAATTTAAAATTTAGATAGCTTTTGAGATTTTCAACCAGAAACATGCTGGGTTTTTTTTCCAACTCACTCGTTATTGAAAAACATATAATTTTACTTTACATATAAGCATAGTATTGTTTATAATAATTCGAAAACACTTTGATACCATAGCACAGATTCTTACTAATTGTTCGACCACTATTTCGCCTGTCCGGGCTGTTTTCATTTTTAATCCTTGAAAAAAATGTGTAGGCATGTGCCTAAAAGAAGCTACGCCAGTGTTTTTATTCAAATCCTCAATAAAAATGCAGTTTTAGTTAAAAAAGCAAACATAACTATGTTTTGCATTTAAGTATTTTCTTACATTAGTGGATTTCATCTGAAAAGATAAAGAAAATATCTCCTGCTAGAATACATTGCATTTTACAACATGACAGAACTGTAAGTAGTAAAAGTATTGTAAGTGAATGGAAATCAAAGAAAAATCTGTTATGCGAAATGAGGTTTTTTTTTAATTTTATTATTTCTAATAAAATGTTTTGTTACAAAAAAGCGTTTCAAAGTTTTTTTTTATCAAAGTAATATTTTCAACACATTTTATCAAAAGTTGTTGAATACAGTTTATCCTATCACCAGACTTACATTGTGATATAAACTGCCTTTCGAATAAACTTAGCTTATACTAATTCGTGAGTGTTTATATATTCTGACGTCATCCGTGACTGCTTTCCTGTTTACTACATGTAAGATGTAACGGTGTTGAAGGTCAAGTGATATGTTACGTTATTTCTTTTCATTCTTCCTATGTTTTGTTTTAAAATAATAGGATAAAAAGGATACTAGGTAAGTGTTGAATAAAGATAAGTTTATCCTGCTCGGCATATGAAAATATAAAACGCTCGCCAAAGCTCGCGATTTATTTTTTAACTTTTCAGATGAAATCCACTGATGTAAAAAAAATTCTTAAAATGTATTTTTTTTAACTAAAACTGCATTTTATTGGGAATTTGCAAAGAAAAAATATTAGAATGTGAGTTTTTGCAACTTCAAACGTTGGCAAATATACAAGTTTGTATATTGTCTAACACAAAGGAATCTAAACATCTGGGTTGTCCCTTAACATCCAACGTGAAAGAAATGAAAATAAGGAAATGATCAACTCGATGTCGTCAATGCGCAACATTTCGGACTTCAGCCGAACAGTTGATGTGCCGAATGAACCACATATGAGAGAATAACATCACAGCATACTACCTGTACATGTCAGCATATGAATGAACAGGATGTAATACTAATCAACCGATGATAATGTCAAGTGGACATAACAGAAGGACAACGGCACCCCACAGCAAGTCAAGTGAACAATACAGAAGGAAACTGCTCCACACAGTAAGTCAAGTGGACAAAAGAGAAAGACAACTGCACCACACAGTAATCAATTGAACATCACAAAGAAAACAGCAATTCAAGTGGATGTAACAGAATGACAACTGCATCACACCTAAGTCAAGTGACATCACAGAAGGACAACTGCACCACCCAAAAATGGCAAATCAACCCCACATGATGATATTACAGCCCCATATAATGACTTAACAACCACGCATGATGTCTTTATAACCTCACACAATGACATTTCAACTCCATATGATAATATTACAACCTTGCATGATGATATTAAAACCCAACAAGATGACATTACAACCTCACATGATGATATTACAACCTCACATTATGACATAATAACCCAAAAGTATGACATTACAACCTCCCATGATGATATTACAACCCACATTATGACATAACAACCCGACATGATGATAACACGATCCCTCAAAATGCTATTTGAACCCTTCTAAACATCAATGCCGAACATAAGATAGATAGTTGATAGATTAGACGGCACTTACGTCATTGTTAACTCATACGTGCGATTCAAATAAAACAGAGGACGAATTTCATTTCATGTTTATTTGCATAGCATATTTTCAGATTAGACAAACATATATCTTTTTCTGTTATTTCAGAATTAGACCTAATATGTTTAAACTTATCCAATTGAGAATTATAGTACTAATTTAGTTCATTCTTTATATGACTAATGAAATATGTATTCGTGTATTGTATTTGAAATGAATTTAAATGTTGTTCA
>CM037780.1:51176639-51200958 GCA_021229015.1 Solen grandis
TTAGTATGATATTTCAAGTAAAAAAGCAGCCAATTACTTCTCTTTATTATTTTTTTTCCATCACTTGGGAAGAAAAGTATAATGAAGGTAATTATGCAATGTTCAGGTTTGGTTGGTGTTAACTCTTTTGACTGTAAAAGCTACTCACATGAGCTGACTACACACAAATGATCAGCACTAGGGTTATCATATGACCATTAACAAACTTTTTATTAGGCTGAATAATATATAAGGTATGGTTTGTTTTACTATAAGCACTTTATCAGTGCTAACAATAGAGGATATCCAGAACTCACATAAATGGGATTTACAAAGCAGGTACAATCAAGGAGCTAAAAAGCATACAGCACACTAGAAATTGGAAGTCTTTCTACAGTTCGGTATTGAAAAACCACTGTGTATCATATTTTGGAGTAAATCCATTACAGTAAAAGTTTTGGCGCCTTTTGCACATTGAAAATGTGGACTAGGATAAGATTAAAATACATGTAAGGGCTAAGAAGAATGGGATAAGTTTTAAATAAACGCTGATATAGAACTTTCTTCTTTATACATTTTGATGACTCAATGAGAATGTGAAAGTGGTTCAAAGTGGTTGGTGAATTAATTCTGACTCCACCCATGTTGGACAGTCCCAATGAGTTCATATCTCCGATGACCCATCAGAAAGTTCAATTAATTCTTAAAATGTACCCTTACATTCTTACCCCTCAGAAACACACGTCCTTTTACTGGGACAAATGACAAGGAGTATGATAGGGGAGGAATGTTCCACTCTACAAGTGCTCCTGTAGTGAAGGGGGCAGAGGAGGCAGACAAGGCCCTCAAGTTGGACCGGGAGGGAAGGATGGCCCTTGTGGTTGACCTCCAACCCTCTGATGATGAGGAGGAGGAGGAGGGAATGGATCTTGATCGTAAGTGTTGTCGTTTTTATGATTTTGTTTTTTTTATATAAACCGAAGGTGATAAGAAGCGCAGAGTACCAAAAATTAAAATTGCCATCTAACTTTATAAATCCACCTCATTTCAAAGGGACCTTTCTCCTTATATCTTATCTTGTGTCTTTATTAATTTCCAGCATAAATACCAATAGATTCCTCCAAACTGACACACAAGTTTACCCTGCATTGCTTTTTCCCTTCACTACATGATTTGTTTTTAGTTGTAGGTAAAATATATAATAAGGCATGGTACAAAATTCCTTGATTTACTTCTGTTATGGCACCCAAAATTCTGTCCGTTTTCCATAAACACTCATGTACAGTGTGCATCCCGAGCTTGAGGTTCAAAACCTTGGAAAACATCTGAAAACATTTGACTTCATTCATTCTTTGTACTTGAGGAGGCTGCCATTTTGTTTAGTCCAAGTGTTTTGCAGATGTTTGATTGAACTACAGGTAACAAAAGTATTACTGCTTCAGTATGTCAGTCATGTGACAATCATTATTCACACCTCTAGTATCCATGTTGATGTTCATTATGGCCAATATTTGAAGTACACACTTGTCACAAACTAAACAGTTCTATCAAAAACGAAACTAACTAGGTAGAATACCATCTGAATGAACTAACAACAATAATCTGATGTATGATCAGAACATAATGGCAATCATTGTTGGTCTCAGTATTGACAATGCAAACATCGCATTTAGCTATGTCATTAATGATTTATAATGTAAAGTACAGTAATTTATGCGTTTCAGGTGAATTGCATCAATATAAACAAAAATTTGAATATGAGAACACAGATTTTATAAGCATATAAATAATAGACTTAGCCGAGTGGGTGGGGTAGAGTTTGGGAAATCTTCCGAAAAAAAAAAATTCTTGTGTATTGTGCACACCATTTTTCCAAAATCAAAATAGAAGTCATAAAAATACACAGTATACATGAGCATTTACGGTAACTCCTTTTTTCCAGCTGACATATTTGATGCAGAGATGAGTGATGAAGACAATAGTAAGGAGAATTTGAAGAGTGGAAAATCACCGAAGAAGGTAATGAATTTAGCAGCCCAGGGAATGATAAATCTAAACAATTAAGACAAAACACAGAAGATTGACAATAAGAATTTAATTAAAGCCCAAAAAACTTATTTGAGAAGTTAATGTGTGGTTGAAAGAGCAGAGTAGATTTTGTAGCTGTTAAAGTGCTTCTTTAATGTCTTGTAAAATACCTGTAAAGAAATGGTGTTACATCTGTGTGAATAATAACCCTCATAATAAACTACCTTCATGAATTAGAATATATCGGGTAATATATCAAAGATTTAGATATATTCTAAGGCACCATTTTTCATTATTGAGTGTTAATACTCTTAATACCAGGTAATCAGTGATGTCTTCTAACTCAAAGATAATTTTAATAGAATTGACTTGTAGTTTGTATAACCTATGTAGACCCCAAAGAAGACCCCAACTAAAGGTCGACGCCCTCAGAGGTCACAGGCCAAGAGGCGAAGGATTGTAGTGGAGGCGGACAGTGATGATCAGGGAGGGGATGACTCAGGTATTACTGGTTAAATCTGTACAGTAAAACCTCATAAGAAGACCACCTCATAATAATGACCATGTTGTTACTAATATCAATATTTTTGAAACCATTTTCCCTTTAATTCTTCATCTTATCTGCATAATCAGACCACCTCACAACTGAGGCCAATAAATAATTCCCCAGTCACTCCTTTACCTCCTGTAGACACTTTGCAAATAGAGCAGACTAAAAGAAGACAGCTTCTGGAAAGGGTCTCCTCTGTTGGCTCAGACAATATAGCTCAGATTTAACGCAATGCTCAGCAATGAAGCATCAGTGGTTTCGTATATCATTTTAAAGTTTAGTAAATTAACAGTCATCAAGTCATAAATTTGTACAAGAATATACTTAAGGTAAAGGGATAAGACTACCTCTCCTTTGAGATCAATATATATATATATATCAACATATTCATGACCCATTACATTCTTCAATTGAATTCAATAATCAGACTACATCATTTGACAGTTGATTGTCAGTCTCATTAAAATCATATCCTAATTTGATTAGGATTTACTTTCCTCGTAGTTTGTGCTCCTCTGCTATCTGCGATAAGGATTTGACATCGCATTAAAGGTCACATCAGATTGACCTTTGAAGTTGTTTATATGCATAAACAAGTGCTCCGTTTTAAACCAATTAAATGGCGCATTTCAAACTGACTTCAGTAAACATTGTCACAGGGTGAGAAAAATGTGCAGCCTTAACGAGACACGAAACCGGGGCCTTTTGCTTACAGGGCGGATGCTCTACTGTCTGAGCTACCTGGTCGCTTACACATCTTTCTACCCTCTTTTGAGTAATTGGTACAATGACACATTAAAAATCGATGCCTCAACAACAGCTGTTCTTACTAAATTACAGATACCAGAATTAATGCCTGGTTTGGTACACTCGGGACTGTGGGATAATTTTCTCAATAGGATACCATCTAGCTATTTGTTTGTATACATCAATGCAGTTCCTTCCTCTGGTAATACCTAACGATTTTGTAGGCACCGATTTGATTGGCTTACACAAAGATCAATCTGAGACGACGACCTACATGATGTGGTCAGATTCAGTCAGCGAAATATGAGCAAATATACTGAATCTGATTTTAATGAGATTGGTTGATTGTAACTGTCTCACTGTATTTGGTTATGAATGATAAGTAGATGTAAAAAAACAACAGCATATTATCTAAATAAGAATGTGCCCGTATCATTTGTTCAATATAGTGATTAAATGTCTGTATACAGCTGATGAGTTCAAACCTCCTAAAGATGATGGTGGTGATGATGACGATGATGATGCCAGCAGCGGGGTGGATGAAGATGACATTACATCAGATGACGCATCAGAACCGGACTCTCCTGTGAAAGTAAGATCCACTGAACACTCTGACATCATTAGTGATTCAAAAAAAAAAAAATTGCTGTTGATTTAATATGGCGATATACATTGGAACTCCTATTCAACTTCATGACAAGGGGTGAGAGCAAAACTAGGATAAGTGGATATCACTGAAATTAAAATTAAGCTGCAAAAAACTTCCTATGTATATATTACATCACTCTCAAAGTTAACCTATTGGAGATGAAATACTTTGCATATTCCAACAGTTGCCAAAGAAGAGAAAGCGTCCAGCTGAGAAGCCAGCTCAATCCTGGGGACCAAAGACAGCACGCAAGTCTACATCGTCTGTGAAGAAATTGTCGGGATTTGCCAAGGAGAAGGATTCAGATGGAGAAATGGAAGTGGACTCATCACCAAAAGTAGTGGACTCCCCAAAAGTTAGCACAGCAACAAAATCAAAGCTAGCGGCCTTCTCCGCCAATGAGACAGTGAGTAGTGTTCATTGTATAATTGTTCATGTTTTGTCATCAATCAGACTGGCTTATAGGAGAAACGGCTCTGATTTTACTGAAATGTGTAAAAAAAAATCTGCTTTAGCATTTCAATGTGTAGACCATATATAGCATGAATTAATCACATGCTCTATAAAGTACTTGTCAAATGTTCCATTAATTTATCTATTCAGATATCTGTTGTATCAAGGTTGACTATCCTAAGAACATAAGAGCTCATATGTTGACGTCAGCATGGTTAAAGTTTAGCATGCAAGCCATTATCGAGTTTATATCTTAATAACTATTCATTGTATTGACTTGAAAGTTCATGAATATGTACAGGGGCATCAGACAACCAAGGCAGAAAACTCTTTACTGAACTGATTACAAGTTATGGCCCCTGTCTAACGTAGATATTTAGGTTAAAGTTTTGCATGCACAGTACTATCATGCTTATATCTCAGTAACTAAGTATGGGATCAAATTTAGACTTAATATACTGTATATGTTTAGGGGTATCACATTTTGACTAAGGGTATATTAAGGGCAATTTATATAGCATGCTGTCTTGTGGACAGCTCTTGTTTACTAGTGAAATTTCTAATGCCTTTCATTGTAAACATTAGAAAAGATCCATTGTTTATCACATTCATGATACTATAGCTCATCCATTATTTATCACATTAAGCGATTACTATAGTTCATCCATTGTTTATCACATTCAGTGATTTCTATAGTTCATCCATTGTTTATCACATTCAGTGATTTCTATAGTTCATCCATTGTTTATTACATAAAGTGATTACTATAGTTCATCCATTATTTATCACATTAAGTGATTACTATAGTTCATCTATTGTTTATCACATTCAGTGATTTCTATAGTTCATCCATTGTTTATTACATTCAGTGATTTACTATAGTTCATCCATTGTTTATCACATTCAGTGATTACTATAGTTCATCCATTGTTTATCACATTCAGTGATTTACTATAGTTCATCTATTGTTTATCACATTCAGTGATTACTATAGTTCATCCATTGTTTATCACATTCAGTGATTTCTATAGTTCATCCATTGTTTATTACATTCAGTGATTTACGATAGTTCATCCATTGTTTATCACATTCAGTGATTACTATAGTTCATCCATTGTTTATCACATTCAGTGATTTCTATGGTTCATCCATTGTTTATTACATTCAGTTATTTACTAGAGTTCATCCATTTTTTATTACATTCAGTGATTTATTATAGTTCATCCATTGTTTATCACATTCAGTGATTACTATAGTTCATCCATTGTTTATCACATTCAGTGATTTCAATAGTTCACCTTTTTTATTCATTCAACTAAGATACACATAGTCTGGTGCAACAGAAGTGTAAATCAAGGTAAGAGTACAGTAACTGTTCCTTGTTGCAGGTATCAACAGCAGGGACTTCAAAGGAGGACACCATAGTATACCAGCACATGAAGTTTGAGTGGCTGAAAGCAGACAAAATCAAGTAAGCTATGCTGTTAGTAGAGCTATGACAATTCACCAATACATATTGGAATCATATCCGGATATGCCAAATATGACTGTATCAAATTGTGTCCTTGGAAATTACGATTTAAAAGGCCATACTGTAGAAATCTCTTTAAATGACACATTCCTTGATTATTTGTACAAAATCATTATGTATCTGCAGTGCAGACATGCATTAATTAATTGAATTAAATATAGCTGAGCATGTTTGTTTACATTTGCTGTCAGACTTATGGAGCTAGCAATATACAAAAATACAAATTTAGAAATATGATCATCATGCATCATTATTAAGGCTTTAAGCCAGTTTTTGAAATCATTATATTATTTTTTTTTATTAATTCTTGTTTTAAGGCCATGTATAATAAAGATGCACATTCATTGTGAATTTGCATACAGTGCTCAATACGAAATACCCAGTCTTCCTCAGTTCGCAAAGTACAATTGAACTCATTTTGGTCTGAAAAGAAAGGTCATGATTATCTAAACATTGTCTTGCTAAAAATGAAATGTGCTGCTGGCGCAATTATTTTGTAACCCACCTCATCTGACATCACAAAATAATTTTTTTTACTTTATTGGGAAAGTGAAAATATATGGAATTATTACTGCAGATCTTTATGGAAGCTGATGACATTCAGGTGTTATATATTTGTTCTTGTTCTATGTTTTTTATTCACCTTTAAACTTACAATTTCAAATACTAAGTAATTGTGATTGCTTTTAAAGAAATACCAGTTTCCAAATGCCACACTGTATTAAAGTAAGCTTAAAAAATCACAGACCAATTAAGATGATGTATGAATTAAATAGCTATAATATAGTAGATACAATACTATGTTGTCTCTGTACAACATCTACATGTAATTTCTTCAGTATTTAATACTTGATACTGTCTGTCAATCATTCAGCAGCCTGTTACAACTTGTATATAGGATGCAGTAAATGAATAAGATTCATAATGTGAATTGTGATAAGTTTATAAGGATGAGTATTGTATTGCAACCTGGGTGAAGATCCACAGCCCTAGCTGTCCGTCTCTATTACAAGTCATTATTATAACCCCCAGATACAAAGTATATGGGGGCTATGTTAGAGTCACCTTTGGTTTCACTGAGAAGTAGGGACTGAACTGGACTCATATATACTGCTACTTGTAGTTTGTAATAAGGTTTCTGATCTGACAACCATTCTCTGTAACTATATCGTATATGGAGGGTAAGAAGGTTCCAAGGGTCAAGGTCACCTTGGGTACTGATACACCCCTCCAACAGTAACCTGTGTACCGAACAGTCTCTCGTTACCAAGGCAACACTGAGTCTACAGGCACACAAACATATACACTTTATATAAAAAGGGTTTAATGGCATCATTATAGCTTTTCCAAAATGTTTGACTGAGTTGTTAGGGTGTCAGTCTATTGAGTAAAGGAGAGTACATGTTTGATACACTGTTATTAAGATTTGAGAAAAAAGAGTTTGAATATGCCCAGGCAAAAATGAAATGGCATTATAAAGGTAGTTATTATGTCTCCCTCTATAGATATATCAGGTGGGCATATTGTTTTTGAGTTATTTGTTTATCTGTCACAAGTTAAATCCACTATATACAGAACATGCTACCTTGGATGGATTTTGATGAAATAGTGCATTGTAAGACGGAGTTCAGAGCAAATGTTTCAGTCATGTGACTAAGTTCAAGGTCACACCAATAGTTCAAACTTCACTCTGATTGTATTGTGTAATATGTCTGTTCTGCCTCACCTGAACCTACAGTTAGATTTTGATAAATCTTTTCAAAGATGAATGGTTTTGTGTTGATATTATTATATACTCTAAAACTTTGAAAAGTCAAACAATTTTAGATTATTTAGAAAAGTAATTAGGCATATTTCATAGATAGATGGTTGCATTGTTTTGTGTCTCAATTTTTTTTTTGTTATTTAAAGGGAATTTGAGTTTAAAAGAGTAGTCATCCTGTTAAAAATCCTTGAGTATATTGACATAAGTAATAGTAATGGGAACTCCATGAATGAACATTTTGATTTCTATCAGAGACAAGAACAAGAACCTAAAGACAGACGCAGACTATGATCCAAGAACACTGTACATTCCAGAGCAGGAAAGAACCAAGTTTACACCTGTAAGTATAGCCATTTCTGGTTGAATCTTTATTAACCTGGTTCAACGAAAATCCTGGTTGTTAGGATGGGGTATGTCGTAGGGTGGGTGGGTGGGTTTCAAACATTCCATTTCTGTCGAATATCTCCTCTTAGAATAGAGATACAGTTTTCACATTTTATGGAAAGAGGAAAATTGGATTGATTTTCAGGATGATTTTGTCAAGATCAAGGTCACTGATTTTTAGTTTCCATCAACTTCTTTTAAGAATGAGATATGATGATCAAATTTTGTATATAGATACCTTATGGGAAGACGAAGGTTAAGAACAATTTTCAGGTCAATAGGGTCAAGGTCACTGTTACTAAAAATAGTTTTGCTTGCCTGGGGCGACACGTGAAAACCTTGTTTTGTGTCATTTGACGTGTTTCTTGTTTATTTTGCATTGATTGCAAAAGAAGTTTTCATATTCAGATCCCTCTTGATGGCTTGGATGATGATGTATGTGTATGTAGAAGGAGCAGGAGTATTCAAGAAAGACACTCTTGTTAGGATTTGTGACATCTTAACCCTCTCATGTCTGTGACCATGTATCAAAGTTGGAATGCATTTGGTGAAAGCTACCACCAGGCTATCTATAAGGCACCATCTTCTACTATTGTAATGTATGCAATAATATTAATGGCATTTTCTGTCCACTTACATTGTACTCGGGGCTCAAAATTAACACTCGCATTTTGGCAAAATGCGAATAGAAAATGAAGTTTGTGAGTTACACTTTAAACCACTAGCATTTTTTGGGGGAGTGAAAATTTTGGCTTAAATAATTCTCCTTTTCTTATACAATGTTTATTACAATCCATTAATTTATGAAACAGTGATCCTGATAATATACAAGCCCATTGGAAGTAATTTCCTTGAAAGTAAAATAAGTGAGTAAGACTTAAGTCTGGGAATTTGCGAGTTGCAATTAATGTCATTTGCGTTGTTTTTTTTTGTGAGTGGGGAAAAAAAAAATTGAGCCCTAGTACTAGGAGAAATCATGTTTTATGTTTCAGGCCATGCGGCAGTGGTGGGAGATCAAGTGTAACCATTTTGACACTGTGCTCTTCTTTAAGGTATATCCCTAGATTTAAAAACTAATTTTCGGAAGAATGTATGCTAAAGAGAAGAATATGTCCGAATAGTCTGTAAAAAAATCATATTGTGGAACTCATTAAGGAGAACAGACATTATTTTTCAGACCAAATTGAAAGATTTCACTTCTTATAATATCCAAAAATGAAATGGCAAAAGGGTTTTGTTATCAAAGATCAACCTTTTTAGCTCACCAGAGCACATTGTGCTAAAGGTGAGCTAATGGGATCACTCTCTGTCTATTGTCTTGTGTCGTCTGTCATCATCAATTAAAACATCTTCTCTGAAACCACTGGGTAGAAATTGATGAAACTTGCCATGAATGATCCTATGGTGGATCGTCACATAGTTGCTAAAATTAACTTGATCCATGCAGAAATCTGGTTGCCATGGCAACCAGCACTATTTTATTTGAAAAAAACTTAAAAAAACATCTCCTCTGAAACCAATGGTTAGAATTAAATTTCTTTTGGCATAAATGGTCACCTTATCGTCATCTACCATAATTGCTAAAAGGAAGTTGATCCCTAGGAAAATAAGGCCCCCATGGGGTTTGCTATTTCCTTCTATAATCTATATAGAAAATTTAAAAAAATCATCTTCTTTGAAACCAGTGGTCAGAGTTTTATTTCATTTGGCACAAATGGTCAGCTAATTTACAGTGCAAATTTCGTAATACAAGTACATGTTGACTGTTTCAGATGGGGAAGTTCTATGAGTTGTTCCACATGGACGCCACAATAGGGGTGAATGAACTGGGTCTCATCTACATGAAGGTACAGTCTGGAGATAAAGCAGTAGATAGGTGCCAATATGCAGCGAGTTGTACAAAACATTTCAACCTTTTCACTCTCAGTTATGCCATACCCATGCTTCAATGTCAGGTGGAGGTTCTATAGGAATTAAAAGCTTGCTTTTTAGCTCGACTATTCAAAGAATATGAGAGCTATTGTAGTCGCCCTGGTGTCGGCGTTGGCGTTGCAGCTTTTGGTTAAAGTTTTGCACGCAAGTTACTATCAACCTTATATCTCAATAACCATTTATGGTATTGACTTGAAAGTTTATAAATATGTTCAGGGGCATCAGACAACCAAGGTAGATAACTCTTGACTGAATTTGAGGTGAATTATGGCCCCTTTTTAACTTAGAAATTTTGGTTAAAGTTTTGCATGCAATAAAAAATTTGGATAAAGTTTTGCGTGCAAGCTACTATCTAGTTTGTATCTCAATAACCACTCATGGTATTGACTTGAAAGTTTATGAATTTGTTAAGGGGCATCAGACAACCAAGGTAGATAACTCTTGTTGGAATATATTGCAAATTATGGCCCCTTTTTAACTTAGAAATTTTGGTTAAAGTTTTGCATGCAAGGTACTTTCATGCTAATAATGTTTAGGGGTATTATACTTTCATGGTAGATAACTCTTGATGGAATATGTTACAAATTATTGCTCCTTTTTAACTTAGAAATTTTGGTTAAAGTTTTCATGCGAGGTACTTTCATGCTTATATCTCAGAATCCAGGCATGGGATTGATTTGAAACATCTTTAATATGTTAAGGGGTATTATACTTTTATGGTAGATAACTCTTGATGGAATATGTTACAAATTATTGCTCCTTTTTAACTTAGAAATTTTGGTTAAAGTTTTGCATGCAAGGTACTTTCATGCTAATATCTCAGTATCCAGGCATGGGATTGATTTGAAACATCTTTAATATGTTTAGGGGTATTATACTTTCATGGTAGATAACTCTTGATGGAATATGTTACAAATTATTGCTCCTTTTTAACTTAGAAATTTTGGTTAAAGTTTTACATGCGAGGTACTTTCATGCTTATGTCTCAGTATCCAGGCATGGGATTGATTTGAAACATCTTTCATATGTTTAGGGGTATCATACTATAAAGGAAGATAACACTTGATGGAATATATTAAAAATAATAACCCCCTTTTAACTAAGAATTTTGGTTAAATTTTTGCATTCAAGCTACTATCCAGCTTATATCTCAGAAATTGCTTGTGGAATTGACTAGAAAGTTAAGGAGTGTCTTCAAGGGCATCTGAAAACTAAGGAGGATAACTTTTGGACTGATGCAAATTATGGCCCTTTTCTAACTTGGATTTTTGGTTAAAGTTTTGCATGCACAGTGTTATTGTGCTTATGTCTCAGTAACTAGGCATGGGATTGATTTTAGACATCATAAAAATATTAAGGGGTATCAGACTATCAAGGTATATCATTTTCGACTATTATTATGTACAGGGTATGTGAAGGGCAAGAATTGAAATAGATTTCATTTGATTTACCAACAAGCATTTTGAATAGTCGAGCGTGCTGTCCTCTGACGGCTCTTTTTTTCCATCAAGTTTAATTGACAATTTAATTAATTGCCATATTGAGTGAAGGGGATGTAGCAGAGAATGTTCATCATCACCTTCATTGATGGCTTAAGTTTCATGTCCACTCAATTTATTAATCCCCCACCGCGAAGCGGGAGGGGGGTTATAGGAATGCCCTTTGTCCGTCCGTCCGTCAGTGTGTCCGAAACATTTTCGTGTCCGCTCCATATCTCATGAACGCTTGGACACATTTTCTTCAAACTCGGCTAAAATGTTAACCTCATTGAGCTGATGTGCAGAAGGCATGAGGCGGTCACGCTGGCTCAAGGTCAAGGTCATACTTGAAGGTCAAATGTTATTTTCGTGTCTGCTCCATTTCTCATGAACGCTTGGACACATTTTCTTCAAACTCGGCTAAAATGTTAACCTCATTGAGCTGATGTGCAGAAGGCATGAGGCGGTCACGCTGGCTCAAGGTCAAGGTCATACTTGCAGGTCAAATGTTATTTTCGTGTCCGCTCCATATCTCATTCAGGAGTGTTCCCCTTGCCTTACACAGACCACTTCTTGACCTGGATTGCACTTTCACAGTGATTTATTGTACTCGGTAAATAATAGTATGTCATGTTCACAAACATACAAATTATGTCTTGATATATAAAGTTTTTAATTGAGTTACACATGTATTTTGTGGTTACCTAACACATCCTATACTTCATTGATGTTCACTTTTTGTACTGTTTCCCATGTAAAACTTGTCAGTAAACTTTTAATATATGTGCCTCCGAATTCTGAGATTCATACATAACTCCGGAAAGTTAAATTGTCTTAAACTGATCTTCTATGTCTGCTACAACCATGCCAGGTTAAGGTGAACATAATCCTATGACCAAACAAATTCTAATATTTGGCCAGCGGCAGGGGATATAGCTGTCCTTTGGACTGCCTTGTTCCTGTTATGATTATTGTCTATGAATTTTTTGAAGTCATATATAAACAAGTGAATGGCAAATGTTGTACACAGTACTTGCTATTTGAGGAAGATCATCAATATAAGGCTCACTTTACAAGTTGCTGTACCATTCTTTCAATGAATCACATTTTTAAGAAGGCCAACATTCAAATAGATTAAGTTTTAATCCGTCAGTCCATGTAAAAACAGTTTGGTTCTTGGGATGAACAACATTTCAGAAGACTGGTTGTGAATATAATGAAATCTTGTTTCCAGGGAGACTATGCCCACTCAGGTTTTCCGGAGATAGCCTATGGTCGCTATGCTGACACGCTGGTACAGAAGGGATACAAGGTAGCCAGGATAGAGCAGACGGAGACCCCAGACATGATGACAGAGAGGTGTAAAACCAGTAGGTCTTGCTGCTTCTGTAGTCTGCATTTTTTTCTCATTTTTTTTTTCCCTATTTTTTTTTTTTTTTTTTTTAGCATTTTCTTGATGTATATAAATGCTGATATTTTTGCATGAAAGTAACTTTTTGTACAAGGTAGGATACAATGTCAGATGCATTGTCCCTTTTCATTGTATCCTGTCCCATCATGTAACATGTTAAGAAAAGTCCAGTCTTTCAAGGATGTGCAGACTGAGAATTAATAACTTTAATGATGCTGTTTCTCACAGTGGCCAAGACTCCAAGCAAGTTTGACAAAGTGGTGAAGAGAGAAGTGTGTCGCATCACAACCAAGGGGACAAAGACTTTCAGCTTTCTGACCGGGGAGTGTGCAGACTCTCAGAGTACTTATCTCTTGGCCATATGTGAGAAGGTACGTTGTCATGCAATAGTAGGCCACAGCAGAGTTCACAGGTGTCACTTACATATGATTTAAGGCCAGCATAAACTTTGCTGAACAAGTTAAGTAAAAGTTCATATGAGATTATAATGAATGGAGAAACATTTTTTCACAGCACCATAGAAAAAACTTTTTCCCCTGTTTATTCAGTTTTCCTAAAATCTGCATTAATTATAGTACCAGCCTTGATTGAAAATATTTTATTTTATTGAAAACTAGAAAATAAACAACATTTGATGTGTTAAAAAAATGTCATTGAATAATAAATAACAGGTCACATTCATTTTAATTTAAAAAAAAAAATGTTGGATGAAAACAAATCTTGGCTGTTTGCATTGTTACGTTACACATGTCATAGTTTTATTAAACTGAAAACAAGATGTGATTAAATAAAATAAGGGGAAAAAAAATTCCTGAAGTAATACTTGGACTATTATCTCTGCTTGACAATTCCTAGGTTAAGTATTTACAACATTTCCTGTTTTCCAGGATGCAGAGACAGAAGGCTGCAGTATGTATGGTGTTTGTTTCGTTGACACCTCCATTGGGAAGTTCCACGTGAGTCCATTGCTGATTTGATTACTTGATATACCCCAAGCATCACTATATGGTCCATCCGAACGTTGTATCTCAAATGCTGAAAATCTAGTTAAACTCTTGGTGCCTTGGTGTTATATTTATACCCCTGATTCACATAATTAAGTGGGGCCTCTGTGGCCGAGAGGGTAAAGTCGCTGACTTTAACACTCACTCAACCCCTCACCACATGGGTTCGAATCCCAGCAGGGTCATTTGTATTTTCATGTGAGGAAGTCTTCCAGCTGGCTTGCAGTAGGTTGGTGGTTCTACTCGGATGCCTCTGTGTATTCATTGTCTTCCTCCACCTGTAATTAGCTGGACGTCGCTATATGACTGAAATACTATCAAAGCGACTGTAAAGTCAAATAGTCGAGTCATAATTAAGTGGGAATCACACCTGTTCTGTCCCGTCAAAACATATCATGTCACGTCTATTTCCTACTCTCACATTGTATGAACTTTAGTTAATGTTGTTGATGATGCTTTCTCACTTGGAATAATGATTTATCATGATAAGACCAATCAGCAGACAAGTGTAGACAGTGGAAAAGATTTTGAAAGAATTGATGCCCCTTTTTCTGTGTCAAAGCAGTATGTTGGGGTATTAATCACCTTAAGTGATAGTTCTCAAGGTTTAGGTCATTAGCTTTGAAAAAGATCTCTTCAGGAACAAGGCATTGTTTGGATGTCCAAATAGTGTAGTGGTTACCATACTGGCTTTTACAAGGATGCAACCAGGATTTAATATTGGGTTGGTCCGAAGTTGTAATGTGAAAGGTTACTATAGCCCATTTTGACAGGTACCTTTGGCATATAGTGATTTCTAGCTAATTTCAGTAGAGGAAGTCCCCGAGTGCACAGAGGCACCTAGGTAAAGCCACTGACGTATTGAAGCCAGCTGGGTAGACTTCCTCACATGAAAGGTGCCCAGATTGGGACTGAAGATTTGAGCAGTGATGGGCTTAGTTATAGTAACTCAGCAACTGGAACCACCAATGCTACGGAAGACCCCTTAGTACCTCTTACATAAGAAGATTGTCAGACACATCTGTTTAGATTGAGAATTACTTACAGTTAGACCTGGCTATTTCTTTAGTCTGACATGATGTAAATTGAAGAATTCAAGTGGTTATGGTTTATATTAGCATCTTACAGAGGCTATTTCTTTTAGAAATACAAAACAGGAGAACATTTTCTAAATAAAATACCGTTTTCATGTTACAGATTGGTCAGTTTGAAGATGACCGCCACAGTTCTAGACTGCGGACATTACTGGCCCACTATCCCCCAGTACAGGTAGGCTGCTTGTAGTGACTGTATAACTGTATCCATCACATATTTAACCCTTTCCCTCATAGATACTCATTTTGACGCCCTCAATAGGTATCACATAAAGCCTGATCTGCAGAAAACCACAGTTAAACCTTACCAAATATAATTACAAAATCCTCATTTCCAGACCACTGAGGAGCAGCGAACAGCATAAAACCTGATCAGCCTGCGAGTAACTCGCAGGCTGATCTGGTTTTATGCTGTTCGCATAGGTCTTTTCATGGTGTCTTCTATGAGGGAAAGGGCTAATTAAGGTCATCATATTAAGTCTCTGGAGGATTTAGTTACAGACCAAGTTTGCTTTTAGCTTATCTTTGCCCATCTTTGAAGTTATGGCTCTTGGGCTTGTGAATTATCAAAGATGAGAATATGTTAGCTTTGAATGTTAGTAACATGTGCTGTATAAGACAAATTTGCAAATAGACTTTACTATATGTTACATATAAAATATTAAGTATAATCATCATTGCCATTTCTGTTTTCCCTCCAACTTTTCTACATGACTTTCCATTGTGGCTTAGTATGTGTTTTCTCTTCTAAAATTTGAAATATACATTATAGTAGCTAATTTAATGAAGATACTTGTATTTGAATGGATAAGTCAGTATTTTGCCTTCTACAGTGTGTTGATATCTGACCTGACAGGTGCTACAGGAGAGAGGCAAGTTATCCCAGAGAACTTCTCAAGTGATCTCAAACAATCTCACCTCGGTGATGAAGGATTCGCTGGCGCCCCGAACTGAGTTCTGGGAGAGCAGTAAGACTCTGAAGGTTTTGTCCGAGGAGTCCTACTTCAGGGAGGGGGCAGCTGAGGCACAGTGGCCTGAAGCTCTCAAGAAAATGATAGCAGATAGTAAGTCTTGAATGTTGACGTTTTTAACTTGTTTTCACTATTAATGATTTTTTTTTACTTTGGGGATATTTATCCTTCTTGGAAATTGATTTCAGAGGACATTCGGCATGTCAAATTGGAATCAAAAGATGTTAATGGATTTTGTTGATATTTATGACAACATCAAAAAGTGAATCAGTTAAAACCAAGATAGTAGCATCCAAGCCAGGCATCCCTATAATGAGATTGATATTGCAAGTGATACAACTTCATTTGTCATACCAGCAGAGAATTCAGTTTCAGGGACAATCTCATAAAATATTGTTGGACATTTTATCTGCAATTACAGCATTACCAACTGTTTGAGCATCCAAGAAAGCCATATCTGGACCATGTGGAAGATTGGAGTATGCCAAATATTTATCATTATAAATAAAGACTTTCTGATAAATCCCCCGCCGCGAAGCGGGAGGGGGGTTATAGGAATGCCCTTCGTCCGTCCGTCAGTCCGTCAGTCTGTCCGTCCGTCAGTCCGTCAGTGTGTCCGAAACATTTTCGTGTCCGCTCCATATCTCATGAACGCTTGGACACATTTTCTTCAAACTCGGCTAAAATGTTAACCTCATTGAGTCAAGGTCATACTAGCAGGTCAAATGTTATTTTCGTGTCCGCTCCATATCTCATAATTGGCACATTTTCTTCAAACTCGGCTAAAATGGCTAATGGGAAGCATGAGGCGGTCACGCTGGCTCAAGGTCAAGGTCATCCTTGAAGGTCAAATGTTTAAGCCTCCACTTTTTCATGTCATCTCGATATCTCGTGATTTATTGTACTCGGTAAATAATAGTATGTCATGTTCACAATCATACAAATTATGTCATGATATATAAAGTTTTTAATTGAATTACACATGTATTTTGTGGTTACCTAACACATCCTATACTTCATTGATGTTCACTTTTTGTACTGTTTCCCATGTAAAACTTGTCAGTAAACTTTTAATATATGTGCCTCCGAATTCTGAGATTCATACATAACTCCGGAAAGTTAAATTGTCTTAAACTGATCTTCTATGTCTGCTACAACCATGCCAGTTTAAGGTGAACATAATCCTATGACCAAACAGATTCTAATATTTGGCCAGCGGCGGGGGATATAGCTGTCCTTTGGACTGCCTTGTTTACATTGAGCAGCGACTATAATCCCACCACAGACCTTCAGAATGTTTTTTTTTTTTTTTTTTTTTTTTTTTTTTTTTTTTTTTTTCTTCTTTAACCTTTATTATCCCCGTCTTCTGATGGAAGTAGGTCGGGGAACCATCCTACTCACCACCTTACAATATCAAACTGCATATATCTACATATATAAATTTAACATATAATCATATAATTTTCATCATATAAAAACCACTAGAAATACAATTTTCTTTATACAGATTAAGTTTAGGGTCAGTAAAGGTTAAAAAATATTCTTGAAGAATAGGAAAAAGAAAAAAAAAAGAAATATCTACAGACAATCCCCTGAGTGTTCTATTAATTTATAAATGTAGGTTAATCTTCCTGCACACAATACCTAACAATTGCCCATTTGTCACTTTCTTTTTTATTTACTTCTGTCAATTTAAAAATATCCCAAGACAATCTTAAGTTCTTTTTAAAACCTAAAATGGAAGGAATTATTTCTTTCTTCTTGCACCAAAAAATATATTTTTTCATTTCTAAACTTATAGTATCAAATTTACAATCACTATCACATAAACCTAATATAATATTTTTACTATTTATTATGATTTCTGGATCTACTTTCTTACTTAAGTTACTCACAAATCTTATTAAAGGCTTTATTTTTTCACAATCATAAAAAAGATGAATTATAGTTTCCTCGCAAACTTTACAAAATGTACATAAATTACTATTAACAATGTTCATTTTAAAAAGCAGTGAATTAGTTGGAAAAATTCTGTGAACTATTCTCGTTTGTAGCCATTGTAAATAAGTATCTTTCGTACATTTGTAAACGTTTCTGTATGTAATATTCCAATTAATTTCACAACTGTTATATATAGATATCCATTTTTCTTTGCTTGTGGGAATTTCATTGTTTTTTATTAAAATATTATATATATACTTATTTTCATCCGCTCTAGTTAGTATTGGATGCATATAACAATTTAGACAAGGATTATGACAGGTTAAATGTATGTTACTTTTTTTCATTAATTTAAACTTAGTTACAAATTTTTTCACAACATTTATAAGACCAAAAAAATTCAAGTAATTTATTTTTTTGCCAATTATATTTTCTATATGTGTTACATCTTCAAAATCACCATTATTGTTCATAATATCCTTAACATATCGAAGCCCTTTTTCATATAAATCAGGCATATAAATATAATTTGAATTTATCATAAAACTTTCATTAAAAATTTTATAATTTATAACATGAACACAAAAATGTTTTCCAGTGTTAAATATTTTACTCACATCAAACAAACATTCTACAAGTTTATAACATTTACTATTACTATTACATTCATTTTACAAAAATTTGTTTAACATATCACTGAGATATTTCATAAATGTTTTTGTTGGAGAGGGTAAACTAATGAAAGATTTGTAAGTAGTGGCACAAGTAAAGATTTTACAACAGTAATTCTTCCTAGCGGTGTAAGTTTCCTTCTTTTCCAATAAGAAATAATTTTCTTCATTTTTTCTTCCTGCCTTTGATAATTTAATTGCTGTATTTTGTTTAGATCCACATCAAAATATATCCCTAGTAATTTAAATTGAGTTTCCCCCCATGAAAGTTTCCATCTTGTTTTAATAGATCTCGTACTATACTTTAAAGAACCTATCCAAATGACTTTTGTTTTATCAAAATTGACATTTAATCCAGATATAATTGAAAAATATCTTAAAACATCTAAAACTGTATTCAAGGATTCGTCTGAACCGTCTAGAAATAATGATGTATCGTCAGCAAATTGTGACATAATATATTCTTCCCCTTTGATTTTTATCCCTCTAATACCATTTGAGTTTTTTATTTTGATTGATAAAATCTCTGCACACAGTATAAAAATATATGCCGAAATAGGGTCCCCTTGTCTACAGCCTCTCTCTATAGTAAAAAAATCTGATAAAAAACCATTTAGTTGTACACATACTTCGGTATCATATAAAAACAAATGTACCCATTTTCTAAACATTTCACCAAAATTGAAAAAAGATAGGGTTTTCTCAATGAAATTAAATGATAAAGAATCAAATGCTTTTTCAAAATCAATAAGCATCACTAAACCAGGCATGTTATGGTCTTCACAGTATTTCATTATATCATAAACTAGTCTTGTATTTTCTCCTATAAATCTATCTTTTATAAAACCTGTTTGATCATTTGATATCAAGGAATTTAAAACTTTTTTCAATCTATTTGCTATACTACCTGAAGCTAATTTGTACAACACGTTTAACAAGGTAATAGGTCGCCAGTTTTTTAGAAACTGTTTTGGTTTATTTTCTTTTGGTATACATGTAATAGAACCCAATTTTATATTCCTAGAAAAAGAGTTTGAAACAAAAGCATGGTTTAATGCTCTAACAACAAATTTTCCTATTTTATTCCAAAAAACTTTATAAAAATTACTAGTAAAACCATCACAGCCAGGACTTTTGTCATTCTTCATGTTTTTTAAAGTATTAGTTACTTCTGTATAACTTAACACTCCTTCTAGATTATTAACTTGATCAAGTTTTAATTTGTTGACAATACAATGATTTAACTCCCTTTCAAGATCAAAATCTTGAGTTATGTTTCTTTTACTAAATAATGATTTGTAAAAAACTGACGTTTCTTCTAATATGTCATTCTGGTTATAAATTTTTTTACCATCTTCTTTTTCAATATAAGGAATAGACTTGCTAGAAATATGTTGTTTTTCTAAGTTACAGAAATATTTAGTAACTTTTTCCCCATTTTCTATCCAATTTGATCTAGATCTTATAAAAGAACCCCTTAATTTATTATTTCTTAACTCTGTTAACTCATTTTGTAAAAATTAACCTTTTTTTTTTTTTAATTAGATTCTAATTCTAAAATCTCTGCTTCTAATTTTCTGAATTTTTTTTTTTTTACTTTATAACTTGAATAAGCAATAGTTTTGCCTCTAATTTCCATTAACAGTGTTTCTAGGAATAATTGATCATCAATAATAAAATGTAATTGGATTGTCTATATTGAGTACATGTTCTAATGAATATATAGGTACACAATATTGTAATATAATATCATCAATTTTTTTATTTATACAGTTTATATAATCAATATCATTTAATAGTGTGTTGTTGAATTTCCATAACCCCTTCCCATGTTTAAAAGTCGAAAATGACATATCCAAAAACACCATAGAGTGATCAGACTTATAACTAATATCAATATCACAGTTTTTTAAGTAATCTTTTAAATTATCAGTTATTAAGAAGAAATCTAATCGTCCCTGCTGAAATGGTGAAAACCTTCTCCAAGTATATTTTTTTGTATCTCCGTGTATTTCTCTAAATGCATCTATCAAATTTCTATCATTCATCATTGATAACACAATATTTCTGGACTTTATGTTATGATTTGTTGACTTATAGTTATCGTAATCTATTAATGGATTAATCACAAGATTAAAATCACCACATATAATAAAACTACTGTTATCATCAAAAGTATCAATATTTCTTAATATTCTATTATAAAAACTTGGATCATCTTTATTTGGAGCATAAATATTTATTAAAATAAATTTTGTATCACAAAATAATAATTCTATCATAATAAAATTTCCATTATCATCTTTTAATGTATTTGTGATTTTTATGTCTAATTGTTTTCTGAATAAAATTGCCACACCTTTTTTTTTTTAAAAAATAATTCTATCATAAAAAATTTCCATTTCTTGTCGTTTTTTATAATTATTCAATCCACGGCAATTGTAGGATGCTATCTTTAATTTATCCATAAGAATAGTAACATATGATAATCATTTCATTACCTGTGTTAATAGAGAACATGGAACAACTACATTTAGGATTTATAAGAAAATACATGTCTGTAGGTTTTACTTGTAAAAAATAAGTAGAGAGAACTTATAAACAAAACATAAACACATTAGTAGAAAAAAAAGTAACCTGATTAACCTTAGCTTACAAACAGTTCAAAGCTAAACGCATTAAGTACACAAGTATCTCACGCTAACACCTTTATATGTGAGAATATAATGTTTCAAAGTGATTTATATATGTGTAATAAATATATCAAATCAATTAAGTATTGATAGATAATGTTTTTATACAATCTATAATACAACAGGACAAAACATACTGAAAAAAAAGATGTTTCTTTAAATATTCACAGGATCCCAAACTGACCTTCAGAATGTTGATTTTCATTTCAACAGGTTATTTATTAGAAAATGTTTCAGTATTTTCCCTGATAGATGACCAATAACAGTTGCAGTGATAATATTAACAATTAAAAACATGAAAGCTAGTAACAACCTCTCTTAACCCTTTCCCTCATAGAGGACACCATGAAAAGACCTATGCGAACAGCATAAAACCAGATCAGCCTGCGAGTAACTCGCAGGCTGATCAGGTTTTATGCTGTTCGCTGCTCCTCAGTGGTCTGGAAATGAGTATTTTGTAATTAAATTTGGTAAGGTTTAACTGTGGTTTTCTGCAGATCAGGCTTTATGTGATACCTATTGAGGGCGTTAAAATGAGTATCTATGAGGGAAAGGGTTAACAAAATGAGATGGGGCTGTATAGGAATCCTGTGCACTGTTCTGTTTCTTACATGTTGAGTCAATGGTGATGCAATAGTTTGGGGATGAGGTTTAGGTCTTTTATGTAATTTGTATGTCTTCTTCCTTCAGGTGATACTCTGGGTTGTACAGCAGCGGACCAGTATACTCTAGCTGTGCGTTCTCTTGGGGCGTTGACTTGGTAGGTTAAAATGTCATGCTAATTTTTATGCCCCGCCAGCTGAGGTGCATGCATGCATTTGTTAGTCTGTCACACCTCAGGTTTACCTTTACATTTCAGCTTTTTTTCTATGAAGATGACTTATCATCTTTATGAAACTGGATACAAATGTACATCAAGATAAAAACTTTAAAATACAAGCAAATATTTGATTGACCAATATAGCTGAGAAGGAAGGATTTAAGCCATGCCTCTATTAAAATCACACATTTTAACTTTGAATCAATTTGGGTCCCTTTCTAAATTGTGAATGGTCCTTTTGCGGTACCAGTTATAGAGAGAAAAAAAATCTCTCCCATGGATGTTTCTAGTTGTTGTTTTTCCTTGAATCCAAAAATAATTTCACCTAGAGAATTGTCTCCAGTACTTAGAAACAAAATTTTATGTCAAATGAAAAATAATAATTTACATTGTATGCATAGGATGAGGTCAGCACATTAAAGAAAAATATGTTTCTGACTTTACAGAGCAGATCTATTGTTACTGTGTAGGAACCAGCGTTGTAACCAGTGTAGTTTCATTTAACCAAGCTCTTTTATTATAATTATTATATGGAAGCCAATCTGACACGGCCCAACAAAGGACCTCATTTATTTATTTTGTGATTTGTTTAGTCAACTCTGAGTGCATTATCTCATCCTTAGTGTGGTCCAGTAAAGTTCTGGCTCAAATTCCCAACAATACTTAGCGCAAGTACATGACATGTTATCCTAATAACTAAATACATATTTCCTTAGCAGAAATTTAATATTTGTATATTGTTATTATTAGATAAATAGAATAATGAAATCCTCCCTTAAGTATTTAAGTATTACTTAGCACTAAGAATCGTTTGTGGAATTCAACTCAGACCCAAAATATAGGGTTATAGTGGAGCTTCTTTTTGTTTTGTCACCTGCTGTAAGCAGAGGTGACACAGGGATCACTTCTCTGACATCTGTCCGTCCATCTGTCAGTCTGTAACGCTTTTTTCTGTTAGGCTTCTTTCAGCAAGTAACGTGTTCCAAGGAACTCTTTTTGTACAAGAAAAATTACTGACTTTGAGGCATGGTTGATCCATGTTATATTGGAGGTTGCATTAAAATGATGCTTTTTGATTGTAATGGATATTCTATCTATTCAAATTCAGGTATCTCCAGTATTGCCTACTGGATGAAGAACTCTTATCCATGAGGAACTTTGAACTGTACGAGCCACTGGACAGCTCCAGGAAAGCCAGATCTCCTGCCAAGACCGGAGCGTCCAGTTTTGATCCAAGTATCAAACACATGGTGCTGGATGGAGTGACCCTGTCCAACCTGGATGTCACAGAGAACAGCAGCACCGGCACCGGGGAGGGGACCCTGCTGGAGAGGCTAGACCAGTGTGCCACGCCTTTTGGTGAGTAGACTATCATGTGAAGGGTAGGGTAATGGTAGAGCCTATTTGACCTAATTCATTGTTTTTAACTCTTTCAATGGTAAGGGGTTTAATTTCAGGATGAATCATATGCTATACACGTCACTGGTTAATCTATATAGGACTGTTTCTTCTTGAATGCTCCGTAGGGTCTAACAATTTCCCCCATATTTATTACCCTACTTAACAAAGTGAGTTAGTGTCTCAATAGGAATTGCATGCTTCTCATTCTTGCTTGTAACTCAGCATATATAGGTAGTTCTAGGACTGGTTTCCCAGTGTTCAGATAATCATGTGACTTGTTGTGGCAGCACTGTATCTGTCTCGTAAATATAGTTCCCAAATGACTGAAATACAGACGGGATGTTAAATCCAAGCAGGCAAACAAGCAAACTTAATGTTTCAGGTAGAAGATTATTCCGGCAGTGGCTGTGTGCTCCGCTGTGTAACCCCACCTCCATCAATGACAGACTTGATGCTGTGGAGGATCTGATTGGTTGCCAGGATGTAGTTTCCGAGGTTACTGACATGATGAAGAAACTGCCAGATCTTGAACGTCTCCTTAGCAGGTAGAATCCTGTCTGCTTCCTTTAATTCAGTGGCTCATTTGTTTATATGCCTGCTTCATTAAGATCAGTAAGTCTCTAAAGGAAACATGAGCATTTTCCATTTGTGTCGCATCCATGTAACAGGGGTTTGAATTTAATCCATTGCTTCATAAAGTGAATAAGGGCTATTTAGGATTCACGGACATTGATTTGTTCCTTCTTGCTGCATTGCATCCCATTATACAAAGAACTAAAAGATTTTTTTATTTTTGAGCCAAAAGATCAGTGAGTTT
>CM037780.1:51208329-51258329 GCA_021229015.1 Solen grandis
GTTAAAAATAAATTGCTATTAAAGCATTTTTCACATGGGCTATGTTGAAGGAGATAATTCACAATTGTATTACCTTAATATGCCATGTATTGTGCACATTCTTTAAACTTATATTTCGTTTCTGAAAGAGGGGGTACGCACAATACAAGAGAACTCAATATTTTCATATTTTTCAAAACATAACAGTAATAATCAAATTTCCAGACATTGATATATTGACAATATTTGTAATATTTTTATAAAGTATTTGTTAATTATTTAACTCAGGTGCCTAAAACTGAGCAGAAAATGATTTGTCGGTTTGCCCTCGTAAAATGCCATTCATGAAATTGCAAGTGAATGATAAATTTTGCGAGTTGAAATTTCAGCTACTCGCAAAAATTTGCGAGTGGCAAGAAAATTAAATTCAAGCTCTGACAACATACATACAAATGTGATGTTTGCATCGTCATTACTGCAACCACGCAAAAATGAACAGTATTTTATTAATTTCAATTCAATCCTATGAAATTTTGACATTGGACAGAGCTGTTTGGTTCATGATAATTGTGTACTTCAAATACTCTTTGTTAAGAGACTTGCGAAAAACGAACTAGAAGGAGTCGGCAGTTTCAGGTTATTACTCAAACTATCAGCTTTAACAAAGTAACAATCAAAATGCATGTGGATACTAAAGGTGTGAAAATAATCGCTGCATTAGAAGCAGTAGAACATTTCCACCTATTATGCAATCAAACATCCGCAAAACAACAGCCAGTAAACAAGATGGCGGCTTCCTCATAGTACGAAAAAGATAAGCGTATTATAGAAGGGAAATACTTTTTTTCCAATGTTTCGAGCCTCAAACTCGGGCTGCGCACTATACATTGGGGCACACAATACATGGCATTTTACGTTCATTCCTCAATTTATCACTGGCCCTGCCTAGCCATCCAGAAATTCAAGATTTGGATAAAATCAAGAAATTGCAATGAAATGTTTTAATTTTTCACTTGTACTGCACTAATTTTTCGCTGGAGAGGGCAAGCTGGCATGTAGAATTTTACACCCTTAATTTAACGTGATTATTTATAAACCTAAATGAACTGAATATTAATTTTATACTTTTTTTTAATTTTGTATACTTAAAAAAAAAGAGAAAGCTTCATAAGTTTAAAATAAGCTCTACAGTACCCTAATTTTAAATGTTGCACTGGCACATGCATTAAAAGTCATGTGATGTCAGTATTTAAAAACAAATATGGTTGACTTTGTTAAGATTTTATCGCATATTGAAGACATCTCCCAGGTATTGCTTTTTCATGTGAGATGTATATAGTACTAGTGGATGTTAGTATCGAATAAGTAGGCATGCAATATAAAACAAAAACCAATACAAATTTATTATGGATGGTTTAAAATGTATTTTAGGTCAAAAGGTTAGTTTCCCAGGCACCACCACATTCGTTTTTACTGACCTGCTTCGTTTTTGAAAACTTCCGATAGTTTTTAACCAGGTTTTCTGAAGGAAAACTCTGGTTATTACTAGATTGGGGTATGTTGGCGGGTCGGATGGGCGGGTGTAAACAATTTCTTCTGTGCGCAACTCCTCCTACATTTTTCAACGGATTTGGCCCAAACTTTTACAGAAGCATTATGACATAGTGGCCTGGCGCATATTGTCAGGGTTTTGTGGTTCGACTATTTTTGATGCAGTTATTGCCCTTTGTTATTTTTTCACATATGTAATGTATAGGGAAATATTCTTCTGTGCGCAACTCCTCCAACATTTTTCAACGGATTTGGCCCAAACTTTTACAGAAGCATTATTACATAGTGATCTGGTGCATATTGTCAGGGTTTTGTGGTTAGGCTATTTTTGATGCAGTTATGGCCCTTTGCCCCTTAACGAATGTAATATAAAGGGACATATTCTTTCGTGCATAACTTCTACATTTCTTAATAAATTTTGACCATACTTTAACAGAAGTACCTTCACTAAGTCACCCTGGAGAATATTACCTGTGTTTTGCAGTTTGACCATTTTTGATGGAGCTATCGCCCTTGGTTGTTTTTTTTTGCATTAGATTTAATAGACATTGAGCAAAAATTATTTGACTGATACAAATAATCTGTACTGGGACGAAACATTGCAAAAGAAAACCTGGTTTTGTGACAATTCCTGTCACTTGTTTTTAGCTCACCTGAGCACAAAGTGCTCATGGTGAGCTTTTGTGATCGCCCTTCGTCCGTCGTCGTCTGTCGTGCGTCGTCAGTCGTCCGTCGTCAACAATTTGCTTTAAACGACATCTCCTCTGAAACCACTGGACAGAATTTAATGAAACTTGGCAGGAATGTTCCTTGGGTGAGGCTCTACAAAAGTTGCTAAAATAAAGTTGATCCATGAAGAACTCTGGTTGCCATGGTAACAAAAAGAAAAATAATTTGAAAACTTTAAAAATCATCTCCTTCAAAACTACTGGCCAGATTTTAAAATAAATTGGTACAGATGTTCCTTGGGTAACCTCTACCAAAGTTGCTAAAATTATTCCGATCCGTAAAAAAACATGGCCGCCAGGGGCGGGGCTTATTTGTCTTATATGTATATAGAGAAACCTTTAAACAACATCTCCTCTGAAACCACTGGACAGAATTTGATTAAACTTGGCAGGGATGATCCTTGGGTCAACCTTCACAAAAGTTGCTAAAATAAACTTGATCCATGTAGAACTCTGGTTGCCATGGCAACAAAAATATAAAAAAATATGAAAACTTTAAAAATCATCTTCTTCAAAACTACTGTCCAGATTTTAAAATAAATTGGTACAGATGTTCCTTGGGTCAACTCATACCAAAGTTGCTAAAATTATTCCGTTCTGTAAAAAAACATGGCCGCCAGGGGCGGGGCTTATTTGCCTTATATGTATATAGATAAACCTTTAAACAACATCTCCTCTGAAACCACTGGACAGAATTTGATTAAACTTGGCAGGGATGATCCTTGGGTCAACCTTCACAGAAGTTGTTAAAATAAACTTGATCCATGTAGAACTCTGGTTGCCATGGCAATAAAAAGAAAGAAAAAAAATGAAAACTTTAAAAATCATCTTCTTCAAAACTACTGTCCAGATTTTAAAATAAATTGGTACAGGTGTTCCTTGGGTCAACCTCTATCAAAGTTGCTAAATATTTTCCGATCCGTAAAAAACATGGCCGGCAGGGGCGGGGCTTATTTGCCTTATATGTATATAGGGAAAACTTTAATCAACATTTCCTCTGAAACCACTGGAAAGAATTTGATTAAATTTGGCAGGAATGGAAAAGTTCCTAAAATAAACTTGATCCAAATAGAACTCTTGTTGCCATGGCAACAAAAAGAAAAAAAATATGAAAACTTTAAAAATCATCTTCTTCAAAACTACTGGCCAGATTTTAAAATAAATTGGTACAGATGTTCCTTGGGTCAACCTATTTATCTCAGGTGAGCAATTTAGGGCCATCATGGGCCTCTTGTTTTTTTAATTCACAAAAATTGTGGAATCCGGGATCAACCGCTGTGGAAACCACTGTGTACCTGTGCATGCTATACCGCATGTATAGCGATGCCAAGTACCAGGCACACATGTCAAGAGCGTCTCTGCCATCAAGATTTCGATGGATTTTTACTGATTTTTTAAATGCGCTTCTACAACGCATGTTTGGGTGATAGCACCGACTGCCCACTCTGCTAAACTTTTCCACTCGTTTTAAATAATACACTCATTCCAAAGGAATGCTTCCTGGTGACTGTGTTTCTAAGCCAACTTCTTGCTGTGACCTTAAGTTCTGTTTGTGATGGCAAATGGCAGTAATTTTTCCTGTTCCACTCTGTCCTTCCCTGTCATGATCTTGTATGTCTGAATCATATCGCCACTCTTTTGTCTGTAACGTTAGTATAACTAAGATGGATACAGTATCCACTAAATTCATGTCAAAATAATACAGAAACTCATCCCATGGGTGTGCATTATTGTGACAATTGCATGTATGTTTTAATAGTGATCAAAATTGAGCAAGTTTTTTCCAATTCCTTTTATTTAAAGGGAGACCTTATTTTTAAAGAGGGGCACATTTATTAACAGAGTAACCATTAAATACATAACCATTGAACCCAAACTTGACATTTTCATATTGCTGTTCATATAAAAATCATACCTGGTACCACATGAAGAGCCATGATCAATAGCCACCATCATTAGAACGTTTCATTGGGAAATGATATTAGAAAGTGGACTTTATAGGAATGTAACTCAAATGCTGTACTGGCCAGTTTGAAGTTTCAATGCTTCTATTAATAACATCATTAATACCTATGGTATCTGATGCATAATATAAAATAGTCCATTGTACAATTTTAATGTTTTATAGATTTGTAACTTTACATCATCAGTTGCACAGGGAAGCCTCTTTACATAAATGTTTATATTTTCAAAAAAACTCTTCCAATAAAAAAAGAGATTCATATTACAGACAGCTGTTTGATGTAAAATTATATTTAACTCATTAACTGAGATACATTTTGACTCATGTGGGAAATTTTATATTTGAAAACAGTGTAAAATGGAGCATTTTAAAAAATTAAAAAAAAAAACATCTATTGAAATATTTAAAAAAAAATTGAGTTATAAACAAAAATGATGTCATGATATGAAATTAAAAAAACACATGTAATTGAGATATTGAAAAAAAAAATTGCAGAGATGCCTTCCACTGAAAATAAGTTGAGAAATGAAAGAATTATCTGACTGAATTGATGTGGTAGCAACCTAATGAAATACAGTTATATATATATATCATAAATTTTCCAATACATGTTAGGCTGTGTCCATTTGGACTTCAAGATTAAGAAACTTGAGAGAAACATAGAATAAAAAAAATTAGGAGCAATAAAAAAAAATTCCGCCCTTTCTCGTTTTTTGTTGTTTTTTAGCTCACCTGAGCCAGAGGCTCAAGGTGAGCTATTGTGACCGGTCTTCGTCCGTCGTCCGTCCGTCCGTCGTCCGTCCGTCCGTCCGTCCGTCGTCCGTCCGTCCGTCCGTCGTCCGTAAACATTTTGCTTCAAACGACATCTCCTCCTTAACCGCTTGGTCAATTTTGATAAAACTTTACAGGGATGTTCCTTGGGTGGTCCCCTTTCAAAGTTGTTCAAAGAATTGAATTCCATTTGGAATTCTGGTTGCCATGGCAACGGAAAGAAAAAACTTAAAATGTCTTCTTCTCCAAAACAACCAACTGAATTTCAAAATGTCTTGGCACAGATGTTCCTTTGGTAAGTGTCTACCAAGATTGTTCAAATTATTTGGATCCGTAAAAAAACATGGCCGCCAGGGGCGGGGCTTATTTGCCTTATATGTATATAGAGAAACCTTTAAACAACATCTCCTCTGAAACCACTGGACAGAATTTGATTAAACTTGGCAGGGATGATCCTTGGGTCAACCTTCACAAAAGTTGCTAAAATAAACTTGATCCATGTAGAACTCTGGTTGCCATGGCAACAAAAAGGGGAAAAAAATGAAAACTTTAAAAATCATCTTCTTCAAAACTACTGGCCAGATTTTAAAATAAATTGGTACAGATGTTCCTTGGGTCAACCTCTACCAAAGTTGCTAAAATTATTCCGATCCGTAAAAAAACATGGCCGCCAGGGGCGGGGCTTATTTGTCTTATATGTATATAGAGAAACCTTTAAACAACATCTCCTCTGAAACCACTGGACAGAATTTGATTCAAATTGGCAGGGATGATCCTTGGGTCAACCTTCACAAAAGTTGCTAAAATAAACTTGATCCATGTAGAACTCTGGTTGCCATGGCAACAAAAAAACAAGAAAAAAAGAAAACTTTAAAAGTCATCTTCTTCAAAACTGCTGGCCAGATTTTAAAATAAATTGGTACAGATGTTCCTTGGGTCAACCTATTTATCTCAGGTGAGCGATTTAGGGCCATCATGGGCCTCTTGTTTAAAAAAGTGACTGAGAAACTAACCTTAAATTTTTTTTTGCCTTATAGTATTATTTTTATTTAACAATTAAATACTGTTTTAAGTTCCTTTCCTCCTTTTTACCAAAAATAGTTCCTTTCATGTTAGGGTCATACCCGATCTAAACAATATTTGTGCACAAAATATAAGCAGGGTTTGACACTAACATTTTAGCCAGGTATCCTAACGGAACACCTGCTTTAAAATTCAAGAATTCCTGTCATGTTTTTCAGATATATGATGGTTTTATACACATAACAATTGATTAAAAAGTTATGATTCATCAAAGAGGGTTACTATAAAGAAAGTTTTATTAGGATGATTACACAGGTTTTCAACAAATGTGACTGTTCAATTTTAGTTTTAATTGTAAAAGTATGTGTCCCAACGGAACACCTACATATCAATTCTGGATCGGAGTCCCTTCACATGTTTTGGTGTCCTCGGGATCCCGGGACACTGTTAGTGTCGACCCCTGATAAGGATATTGTTTACACTATTTGATTTTTCAAAGAGCTTAAATAGGATGTCAAAAATATTTGATATTGATTGGGAGGACTTTAAAAACGTCTCGTTATACATGTATAAATCAGTTTCATGTCCTTTGTTATACATGTATTAAACTTTGATATTTCACATCATTTTTTTTTTTTTTGACCGGTTGACCCCCTTCCCGTAAAATATACTCAAAATTATCATTATGCAACTTTTTTGAAAGGGGCAGTAATGTACTGGTACCTCTTTATTTTACAAAACAAAACAAAGCAGTTTCATGTCCTTTTTTTCCATACTTACAATCACTGAAAGGTACTATTAAAAACGCAAATGTTCAGATATAATTATGTACACATTGGGTATTCATTGGGTATTATTTTTCTAGCTGGTTATTGGTTGTTACCTTTCAACTCGAAAATGGACAAGTTCTATAATTAACTATATTTCAGAAGAGTTAAAACAGTTTGCTGCCAGTTGTGGTACACAGTAGACTATTTTTTTTCCAATTTATGTTTAAAGGTCCCTGTACAGGTGGTAGATAATAGATATACATGTAGACCAATGTTAACAGGATTTGTGTACCTGCCAAGTAGTTCTGTATTGATCATCCAGAGTTATTGAGGAATTATTTGCTAGGCTTTGTTGTCAGTTATCAATTGTGAGTTGACGTTTTTGGATGATTGTGATAATGCTGTGCTGGTAATGTGAGTGATCGAAATATTCAGGAAAACATGTCTGACTTCGTAAACCTGACACTACAGTAAGTAGAGCTAGTTTGAGTTTGCTGATATATTCAAATTCAAGAATGAAAACAGACAAAAACAAAACAGACCTCTTATCAACTGCTTTCTTATCAAAGAGTATGAGATAGGGTCTTCCCTTGCTTTCAAAATTGTCCATCTTGACCCTCAAATTGTGTAAATGACCCCAAAATATCTAAAATTGTCTCTTTATCTATATATCAAGGGGTCATTTGTCCCCCATTTGAAAATATCAAGGGAAAACCCTGGTGAGAACTTCACATGCATGTTGTATAAATATATATTTTTGGGAGATAATTTTCGTTTAAATGTAATCGACAAAGTTAATTTTAATACTAGCAGTCAAAGTAATTTATGTGAATTATGCTGGTTTTTTGTTCTTGTTTTTTTTTTTGTTCTTGTTTTTTTTCTCTGAAGTTCTTTTATAGAATATTCTTTTGTTAGTGACTATAGTAGCATTATCACTCAATTTGGTCTATAAAAAAAACAACAGTAGATTAATATTTGTCTCAGTAGTGATGACAGAAAAAGGGGTGTCAGTATTAGCCACGTTAAAAAATTTAACTTGAGAAGATTTAAATTATTTACCAATTCAACCAGTACAAACCAGATCAGCCTGCAAGTATACTTTTTCCTTATCAGGTATTTAGCTATAATAATACCTTTGAAATGTGCATGTAAAAACTATGTAATGCTGTCAAAGAAGTACTTTCAGTCTCATTCAACTTTTCTTCCGACTCTCTACCTGTTATGAATGTTTTAACACCCTGACAAATGCCAAAGACCCAGATCAGCCCTGTGTTCAGTTATGCGGACGTTCGCACGGAGAACGTTCGTCATCACGGGTGAGCTTATTGAACACACAGGAACAATTCCAAAATGGCTGCAGACATTTAAAAAAACAATCAAAATTAACATCTGTTTTTTGTTTACCTTTCCACCATTTTGTTCACTGAGTGAGCTATGTCAAAAGTATGTTCGCGATTGGTCCGAACGTTCGTGATGAACAAATCGTTCAGTAAGGCGAACCCTCAAAATTTTCTCGAACGTTCGCTTTTGTTCGCGTAACTGAACACACTGCTGGTCCTATGTTCTCGAAAGTACTAAGTATGGTCTCAGGCTCAAATTTGAGTACCATACTCAAATCCCCATTGAAACTAATGGGCATAGTTTGAGTATGAAAATCATACTTAAGTACCATTTTTATTTTCGAGAACACGGGGGCCAGACAGCTCTTTCCAGGGTCTCTTCTGTTTGCTCATACAGATTCTACACAGACTGCTTCATAAAGAAAATATCCAGTTTCCTGTACCATTTCCATTTCAGAAAATTAATGTTAATCAAATAATGAATTTGTATTTCAATGAACATTTATGAGGTAAAGGGTTTTTGATGTGATTGTAAAATGGTATATATAGGGGAAAACTGTAGATCCCAGATAGAATTCATATGTAAATAGGGAGAATTGATAGATCTATGTTGTGAGTATAAATGATCTTTTCTGTCAAGAGCACTTCCGAGGCTTTTTAGGCACCAAACAAGGCTGCTTTCACTGTATGCTAAATTGGAAAGACAAACAATTCAGCTGTGGCAGGTGCTTTTGAGGTTTCTGATGTGGACCAATTTTGTAACAATGCTCAAGCCAGTTCTACTCGATGTTATTGATTTGAATGTTTATCTCTGTAATGGGCGCTTTTTACATGACATCTATCGGGAGTAGTAAATTACAAAGGAGTCATAAAATGTCATTTTGATTTGAGTTGTAAATAACCTATTTGCTTTATGTAGCTTTACCTTCCAATAAAGTGTAGGTGATGAAAGGTAGGTATTGAGGCAATAAGAGAGATGTCAATAGTTGTTGCCCTTAAGGGCTGTGTTAAAGCTTTACCAATACTTGTGAAATATGTCCAAAGATACAATATAACAGTTTACTCTTTGTACTTATGAGGACAGCTCCCAAAGCTGGTTATATATTCAATTCAAATCTTTTTTGCATTAAAACATACATGTTTAATAGCAAATCAAGACATAGAATAACAAATAAACATGGATTTACAGAGGAGCACATAATTATGTTATTTGCGTTCATGTAAGGTGAAATACAATAAAACTTAACATTACCAGTCATATAAATTTCATTTTTTTTCATACAGGATGATATTTATTAGGGCTTTCTGCCTAAAGCAGAAAGTCCTATTGGGTTTGTTATGTTTTTTCTTCTTCTTATTATTATTTTCCTCCTTTTGAGGTTCAAATTAAAACAGGTTGCCAATAAGCCAGCAGAATGAAATTTTAACAGTGATCAGAGTGACTTTGGCCCTTTTGAATGCAATAATTTTCATCTTCACATGACGTCATGTGACGTCACAGTTGAAAAATGCTACCAATTTTGGTTAGCGCTCTGCAGCTGTCATTTTTAGCTCGGGCGGCCTAATATTTATACAGAAAGTGTAAATTAGGATGTAGATGTGCATACTTACTTAACTTTTCAAAATTCCAAAAGTTCGAGATTTTATGTCAAAACCGAGATTCGAACTTTGGTCATAAAAACATAATTTGGTATTACAAAGGCTCCTGATGAGCTCGAAGCATGACAATTAGACAGCATATGTGTCTTGAGATCTTCTTTGTCTTCCATGACAACTGACGTCATTTAACGTCAGAACGTAATAAGCAATTTTGCATTTGAAATAAGTGGTTTTTAGGCCCTGCAGGCTTTATTTTTTGACCGATTTACATGTAACCTTCATTTAATGTGCAACTTAGTGTCCCGTCAAACATGGTGACATCCGTTTTTGAAAATTCCCAAAGGTCAAGGTCATACTTCAGTTATCGGTTTTTTCTTCGGTTTTAAATATCTCAAAAACTATAAATATTCTATCGAGACACTATGGGTATAATTTGTAGAGCTTTAAAAGACCTCCCAGATGATATTTAGTTTTTGATGATCGGGTTTGGATCAGTTGAGTTTTGGCAGAAAAATCAAAATAGCGTTACCCCAAGGGCATTTAACTGCTTATATCTAAAGAAACATTGAGTTTTATAAATTAGGGTATGCATATAATTTGAAGAACAATCCTGTGCTATTGTGATCGCCTTGTGTCCGGTGTCCGACCTCCGTGCGTGTGTGCGTCCAGCGTGAACAATTTCCTTTAAACAACATCTCCTAAACCGCTGAATGGATTTTGACCACACTTCACATGAAATATCCTTATGATATCTTCTATCAAAGTTATTCAAATTTTTTTGATTGATTGAAAAAGTAAGTCACAGGAGCTTATAATAGATTTTAAGAATGTAAACTTTAAAAATCTTCTTCAGCAAAACTACAAGGCCTAGAGCGTGTGTTGCATAGTCTAGTGGATCTCTACCAAGTTTGTTCAAATCATAGCCCTGGGGTCAAAATTGGCCCCGCTCCAGGGGTCACTTGATTTTACATAGGCTTATATAGGAAACTAGAGAAACCACAAGGCCTGGAGTTAAGATATTTGGTATGTAAAATGGCCTTATGAGTATCTACCAGAATTGTTTAAATCATGGCCTTGGGGTCAAAATGGCCCTACCCCAGGGGTTACTTGATTTTACATAGGCTAAAATAGGAAAATCTAGAAAAAATCTCCTTTCTCAGAAACCACAAGGCCTGGAGTTTAGATATTTGGTGTGTAACATTGCCTTATGGACATCTACTAAGTTTGTTCAAATAATGGCCCTGGGGTCAAAACTGGCCTTGCCCATGGGATTACTTGATTTTACATAGGCTTATAATTATAGGAAAAACTCGACAAATCTTCTTGTCAGAAACCACAAGGCCTGGAGTTTAGATATTTGATGTGTTACATGGCCTTATAGACATTTACTAAGTTTGTTCAAAATTCCAAAAGTTTGAGATTTTATGACTTGTTCAAATCATGGCTCTTGTGTCAATATTGGCCCTGCCCCAGGAGTCACTTGCTTTTACATAGACTTAAATAGGGGAGTATTTTAAAGATCTTCTTGTCAGAAACCACAAGATCATGGGTTTAAATATTTGGTATGTAACATGGCCTTGTGGACCAGAACCAAGTTTTCAAATCATGGTTCTTGGGTCAAAATTGGTCCCACTCTAGGGGTTACTTGATTTTATAGCTATAACCATCAAAATTTGGACCACAGGTACAGTTTTTGTGTGGAATTACGATTATTTTGCTGTACTTTTGCATGGATTTTGTCTTCCGTATGACTGTGTTATAAAAGACAATGAGGGCAAAATTTCTCAAGTGAGCGATTCAGGGCCATCATGGCCCTCTTGTTGAAACTTGGTAGGGAAATTCCCCATTGTCAGTTGAAGACCCCTATTGATTTTGAGGTCATTCAATCAAAAGTCAAGGTCACACTGACATTTAATATAAAAATCCTTGTCCGCTGAATTCCTTGAGAATGAATAACCCTTTGTTTGTGAAACTTTTTAGGGACATTGCACATTGTCTATGACCAGTTCACAATCCGTTTTTTAAATTTTGAGGTCATAAGGTCAAAGGTAAGGATCAAAGTGACTTTTAATATAAACCCTTTTTAATTTATTGCTTGAGAAGAAATAATCCTATGTCTGTGAAACTTGATAGGGACATTACCCACGGCCAGTATATGATACCTATGATTTTAAGGTAATGTAGTCAAAGGTCAAGGTCACAATGACACTAAGGTCATTAGAGCAGAAAGCCCTATCGTTTGTTTGGGACAAAGGAAATCTAGTTCTTATTGAATTCTTATATGATTAGCATAATATATGTACTTTGATAAATTATAAATAACACATTTCATAGAAGATGACATCAAAATTACAAACTTTTGCTTAGTTGGCCAAGAATAATAATATTTTTTGTATATTTTGTTGTTATAAACAAAGGCTCATGAAATTGTTTGTTGATTAAGATTTCATACTTGAAATTGCACTAATTGCATTAAAAAAAAAGTTGCATCCAATTTTTTTTTTTAAATTTTTAAATTTATTAAATTTATAGAAATGACAATTCATGTCAGATTTTTTTGATCATATGATCTATAGTGACAGTTAATTGCGATTATAACAACAAATAAACAAATGAATGAATGGACTGTGAACGAATTACTTTTGTAATCTGGCTCCAAGAAAATAATTTTCAAATAAAAAATGAAAATAATGATTAAACATGTGTATTTCTAATACATTTTCAACATCATATGAATAATGAATCAAACACATTTAATTCAGCTATTTGAGTTCAACACACTATGCATACATATAGAATACAGGTGCGTGATGCGGAGTGATGTAATTCAGCCTAAAAGTTATATGTAAAGTGTTCAATATGAGAAAATATGTGATGGCTATACAAAACTGGAAATAGCTGTTTGAGCACAATGTCATATAATAATATCTATTACAAAGTACACTATATTTGATTTTCCTTGAAAGAATATTATGTTGTATTTAATAATATTTTTTAATTTTATCAATAGGATAGTTATATTATTCTTTTTTGACGTAAGCTGTATAAACTAGAATTTGACCTATTTCTTGAACCAATCTAATCTTTGTTAGCAACCAAAGAGTTCAGAAAAGAACTTATTTCATTGGTTTGCATAACTATTTTAGGATATTCCATTATAAAATGGGAGTTTCAGGATGCATATCTTTCTACATGATTGTCAATGGGCAAATAACATTTTAATCTACCATTTAAATATAAAAACCTTCATGTTATGAAAACTACCCAGTTGAAAAAGTACACAGTAAATGAGTCTTTAGAAAACGTAGTTAACTTTGGTAGTGGACTTGTCCTTCTAAGTCAAACAACTTATTTAATATAAGCTACCGGTATAAATAGCATAGCTAATATAAGCTATAATTAGCATCAGCTTCCGTAGCACAATTGGTTAAATGCTCAACACCTAAACTAAGAGTCCTGAGATCAAATTCCACTGTCAGAGCATTTTTTGTGTTTTGCTTATACTTCATTTTTGTCACTTTCCTTTCTTCACTGGCTAATATATTACATCTCTAAAATTAATCGACAGATATGTTTTCTAGTATTAAAATTATTTTAAAATCACATACCATTTAAAACTTGCCAACATTATTATATCAAATATATTAAATTGGTTTAAAACTTTTACTGTCTTTAACTTTAATATCTTTGTTGTTTTTTTCTTATGCCAAATATCTTTTTTAAAGATATTTCTTGTTTGTTTTAATATAGGTTTATACTCAATGTCAAGTAGATAAAAAAAAAAAGAAAAAAAAAAAAAAAGAAGAAAAAAAAAGACTGAAACAAATTAGAAGCTTATTTCCCCTCATGATTTAGGTCCAAAGTGGGACCTTAGTAAATCCCAGTGAGAAAAAGGTGACTTTTTTCCAAATTATTTGTGTGCAAATATTCTAAGTTAAATACAAATTTCACATAATTTTCAATTTCTTAGTTATCATTGTCCTATATTTATATGATAATGACATGTTTTGACAAGATATAGAAAGTAATAAAACATGGCCATAGAATCATAAACCCCAATAATGTATCATGATAACAGTTTAAATATCGGATCAGTCCACAGAACTTCTTTGTCTTTGCTTATCTAGGATTCCTGTTTCATTTTAAACAGAATTTTTATATACAAGTATGTAAATTACGTAACTGACATTTTTTGTGGGTTCAATCCCAAATTTACATTAAATAAAGAACAAATTTTGCCGGGACCTGATACTTACAATGTTTTGTCACATTTCGTTCCATCGCAACTGGACTGTAATTGCATATGTCAATGTCTTATAATTATATCAAGAACCATATTATCAAAAGTAAACATAAAAATGTGAACTATATATGTAAGGATTTCTTTCATCTTGTCTATAGTGATAATGGTTAAGTTTCTCTGTTGCAGGGAACCTAAGTAATCGAGCTAAAATGATAAAATCGTCTATTTATATGACATTTCATCAAGTCACATTGACATTATTTTTTTTATCTTACATTCTCTGTGTTTAACGTTTCCGTGGTTTTTAGATAGTTTATATTTAATTGTAGAACTATTATTGTTTGAATAAGTATTTATTTTCAAATATCACTTAACAGAACTAGTTCTCAGTCTTGAAAATAATTTAGAGATAAACATCTGGCAAATTTTCTTTGTTGATTAAGTGCGTTAACACTGTACCGTCAAAGTCATTCTACACCAAAACATTTTAAGTGATCACCGTCATTGTCAAGGAAAGTCCTATTCAAAAACGTCCAATATCAACATACATATATAAAATATTCTTTCCGTTTCAAATTTTTTTTCATATTACATGTAGTGATATTTGTCATTCCCCCCACCCCGAATTATTGAAACCTGAATGGTTTTCCTGAAGTGCTTAAAAATTCTTGGTTTGCCTTAAGACACTTTTGTCAATCCTCGATAAGTGTTGTGTGGTAAGGGTTACTGCGACTGGCAGTTTGCCATAGCTGTTTGTATGTAGACTTTGTTTAATTGATTTCCAAGCAGCTCATAAAGAAGAAAAATGAACAAGTGTTGTTGTTTCATTAACATGTTGACAATGGCACAGCTTGTGAATATAGGCCACAGTCTGTAATAGAAAATAAGGATATACAGACAGTATTTTATTACCGTAGATTTATTGACAGATATTATGTTATGATGGAGTAAATAGCAAATGAATGTAATGCAGTAGAAGGATGTCTGTGGTGAAGTATGTATGTTCGTATTATGAAGACATAAAAGTATTAGAGCTTTTATGCTATGGCTGAACTCCACATTGGATAATATTCAGAACCTAAGTATGAAGTAAAGTCAACGCTTATATTTCTGATGTAAGAATTTCAAGAGAGGGGTGGTGAGTTTGAGTCCTTGTCTTTCTTCACAATTTGCTCACCTGGTCACTTTCGGCACCAAATGTCGTCCTGTTCCAACATAGTTCTCTGGTATATACGATCTTTTGGTGTTGTCTAGAACAATTATAGCAATTTGCTGTCTCTCTGCTGAAAATTTGAGGATAAATTCTAAATTTGCAGGGGATATGTAATGGCCTATGATTAACCCTGATCATGTAAGCGATCCGATAGCTAATTTAAGTAGGTAGTACACTCAACCTGTAATCTAGTGGTCCCAGGTTTGTGGCCCAGTCTGCACTTTTTTCTCACCTGGTTACACACATTATATTTTAGTTTCTAAAATATTACAAACACCAAGTCCAGGTGAGACTTGTAAATAGCTTAATTTTCTCATAATTGGCCATGAAGAAAAGAATTTACAATATTTGGCTTCCAGAGGATTTGTACAATGTGCAGAATTTTGTTGTTTATGATTGACCTACAGTTTGAAGTATATAAACTGGCAGTGTTATCAGTTACTTGTGTGTGAAAGCTCAGTTTATGTCAATTGCTTGCAAAACAAATAGCAGAATATGTTCACTTTTAGGTCAAGGTGAGATCTTTAGTTGGAGGAAAACACCATAAATATGATTTAGCGATAAGTTTACCTCAGCATGGAGAAACTAAACATGTCTGAGATAGTGGCTATAAACTTCTCTGTTTGGATATCAGAAATATACCAGGTTACAGTCAGTGGTGAAACAATTCATTGATGTATTGATGCATTGTAATATGCCTTGTCCTTGATGTATGCATTGGGGTAAAAAAAAATTATATGGCAATATATTGTGTTGTAATACAGATTTTTCCTTGTGATGCATTGCTACAGCTGACAAGTACCACAATATGCAAACAATTTCTCACACATGTAAGATTTGTTACGTGTTTTTACATAATTATGCTGTCACTTTTCTTGGAAAAAAGCCTCTCTTTTTTACAGTTTTATACTAGACTATGTATTTTGAGTGTTGCTGGTGTTTGTTGTATTGACTGGATCTCTATCTCATCTAGAATGTATTATGTTTTATAATGGATGGTGTAGATCCAATCATGATCAGGTTCATTGGATCCGATATTGGACTAATAAACTTTACTTGCTCTCCAGACAGAATTTCCTCATGAATTAATCAGTGGTTCATACACGTTATCTGGGCAGCTCACGTGCTATACATAACATCATTTTTGCTGTCTGTATGAATATAAGAACTGAATATAGATTGTATGCAGTTATAAAGTAATAGCTCAGATTGATTAAAACAGTAATTCAAGCATAATATATGAAAGGAAAAATCGCAATCATGTGTTTGTGGTATGGAAAGGAAATTCTATATACTAGTACTCATTTTATCCCCTAAGCAGGTACCCCCAGTATAGATGATCCTATAACCACAAATATAGGGAGGATAATTAACATCTCAGTCTGTGTTGACTTCAAGTAGTGATTTCATGACTGTGGATCCAAAGGTTGTGGGTTTGAACCCTGTTAAGGGCAAGGACTTTTCATGGTCTTTTCAGTTGAAAAGTACTGGTTCAACCCAGGAGCCCTGACTATGCGAAAACTTTTCCTTCTTCACAGGACATTGCGACAGGTAAACACAAAATTTTTACCTGTTGCAACAAATGTTTACCTGTCACAGCAATTTTACTTGTTGCGACATATTTTTACCTGTTGCAATGTTTTAAACAGTATTTAGTAAGAACTTTTTGATATCTTGATTTCAGTCTCTTTATTGCAAGTACCGTATTTACTCGACTATAAGACTATTCTCCTATAAGACGGGGCCCCTTTCCAATCCCCAAATCTGTAGTATTTTGCTTTGAACCGTTTATAAGACGGGGTAAAAAAATTCAAATGCAGTTAGACGAACGGTAATTTACCGCCGAAATTTTTTAAAGTATACCATGAAAATCTCGCTAAGTTCGGAATAATTTCACAAAAAATGAAACAAACTTTTGATTAAATGCATTACCTTAATATTAATTTTCATAATAAATCTCGAAAACAAACTCATTTTCATTTTCAGAACTTGTAATGTTACGGTTGTGTACGGTCTGGTATGTACGGGTTTTGATGGTGCCCGTGAGAACCGTTAGTGTGAAACTACACCGATTTTCTTACCAATTTTTCTGGATTGTTAATCAATACCATTTTTTTTTCATTGTAAAAGTTAATTAACTTATTAAAAAAAGCATAAATTAAACAAATCATAACGAAAACATCTTGTGTATTTCAATGCTTTATTTACGTCGAGGTGTCACAAGAAGATTCTATGAACAAGCAGTTCTAATGAGCACCAATGTGTTTCCCCGAAACCGCTTGCAGAAAAGATAAAATGCTTAAAATGTTCCAATAAATTCATATTGGTGCAAAAAACTTTTGATTAAACAATCTTACAATAATATTTAGTCATTTATATCATGCAATTCATTTCTAATATTTATCTAACGATTGAAAATGAGAAGAATATACGGCTGCATAATTGCATACCGCTACGAAGCTTCATTCATACGGCAACTAAAGTTGGGGAAACTTTATCAGACTGGTGGACCCCGCCTATAAGATGACCCCCCAACTTTTAAACCCTGATCAGACACCAAAAAACCCGTCTTATAGTCGAGTAAATACGGTATTTTACATTAATTTATCACTTAATATAATGAATATTCAAACATTCCTGGCTATTTTTAGGTTTTCTCTGTTTTACATATACACTGTCCTAATCAGATGTTCAAAACTCACAAACATGTAAAAATGTGAGACCTGCAAAATAAGTACATACAGAGGAATAAACCCTACCCCATTACAAGAGGAATTAATTTTGCACAGATAAGATCATAAGATGCTATGCAAAAACTTAAATTCTGTAAGTTGTGTGACCATAATGAGGAAATCAGCCAAAAAACTATCCCTGAAAGCGTCTGTTATTGTCGGGAGCTCTCTTCTTTGGTTCGTTGCTAGAACTAGCAGGCAATTTTCGACCCGGCATAGCACCATCAGAATTTCTAACTTCAGTGACAACAGAATCTAGATTTAATCATTTACAATAATGAATATTGAAATGATAAAAATTGAACCTGATAATCAATTAAAACGAGTATGACCATGTTAATTGATAATGGAAAGCAAATAAAAAGAAAAATACAATTTTTCGTGAATGCCTCGTCTGCCATGTTGTTGATTGTTGACCGATAAAGACAGAGTTTTTCGTATGGTTTCCTTACGAAAGATATTAGTATAAAATTGCGGGGAACCAATTCGAAATCGTAACTGCTTGGCCATCTCAGACAGCTGATAATTATTACATAATCGCTAAAAATAGCAAAGAAAAGTTTTTTTCAAGAAAGTTTCAGGACTTGTAATAAGGCTAGGTGGGGTATCATGTCACATGTTTACAATTTTACAGCTTGATGTCACAATGTCAGGCAGCATTTCATTTATTTCATGAAGATAAACAACCTCAAATCACAAATACTGTTAGTGGCCAACTGAAGCAAACAAAAAAAACAGGTATCTGTAAACATATATCCCAGAGTTGTATTTTGTGATAAATACCATTTCCCCATACAGAAGACCCTTTGGGTATCATAACATTCACACCATTATATAGTAATCCCACACTTCTGCCTCATGTTAATGGATATACTTATATCAAATAAATCTCTTATTGAGTTCGTCGTTCTTAAGAAACTTAACTATCATGGTAATTGCTTTTAAAGTTATGCAATCCATAAATCAGGCTGGATATATTGATTCCATGACATGTGTACAAGCATCATAGAATTGGTATGTGCATTTAAATTGCTGTTTCGATATTAGGTTTGTCAGTGTCCCTTTGCATAAGAAATTAATGTGTTCTTGATGTGTTGATAGGTATGTGGTGGCAAGTACCTGATAACAAGGGCCTTGGTTATAAATGTGATGTACTGGTTATTTTGACATTTGTCGACTGAGTTAGTAAGTAGTAAGATCTTGGTATGTTCTAAGATATTTAACATTTAAAATCAGACTGACTTATCTTTTATAATGTAGAATTAATACTAGTATAGCATAGTTCAAACCATAGAGCCCCTGTCTACAATTACAATATAGTATCTAGGTCTAGACCACATACATACATTTAGTATTGCATTCTTGCAGGGTGATCTGGTTCTATATTGATATCATATTAATTTCCTGATAAAATGGGTAAAAATATGATTTACGACTCAAGACTTTTTCTTACCATTTTAAGGATTGTACCAGTGAAATTGGGAAATTAGAGCAATTTTTGTTCAAATTGGGAATTTTATACATATAATTTAACATGAAAATCAGATTTTTTTGCTGATGGAAAGGATACAATTTTAGGGATTTTGAATCCATTTACATTATATCTTTTACATTATGATATCATTAATGCCAACTACTGTGCCCAGTAGATTGTTTAAATAAACCTTATCACTTTCTTTAAAAATGTTGCAAAAATAAGTTTAAACTTGGTAATCAACTTTGTGTAGAATTGACTGCCTGATTTATGAATGTCATTTTCATTTCAGATCTTACATCCACAGTGGGCTGGGCTAGAGACCCATCTGTAACCTAGCCACAATGACATCTCTAGCTTACTGATAAAACACACTAAGCATGGAATCTGATGATGTGTATGAGACCTACGAGTCAGGAGATGAGGGCAATGAGGAGGAGTTTGAGTCTGGATACGCAGACACTGCAGCGCTTAGCGAAAGTTCGGACTCTGAGAGTGAACAGGAAGACTCGGGATTCAGTACAAATGAAAACGGCCCTCTTGAACTGTCGTTATTTGATGGCCCATCAGTACTGGTTCAGCCTCCAGAATTGAATGAGGAGGATGGAGAGGATGGTGAGTAGAATGGTTCTTGCTGTAATTTCATCATCAGCAGTCATGATTTAACCCTTTACCACTCAGCTGTGCCATTTTTTTCTTAATAAAACATTGAAAGCCAGATCAGACTGAATGCAGATCACATTCTGAAAAAGTGTAAACTGTCTCATCTTTGAGGTATTGATGAACATTGAACTCTTAAATATATTAACAACCTGATCTTAGCTTGTTTTATACTTGGTTCTGAAAGACTATATTTTAGACTCGGGCTCTGAATTCTGATATTTGAAATATGTTTTCAAAATTTATATGATCTCAGCAATATGAATTGGAGTGGCATTAAGTCTTTCATGAAAGATATTTGCTTGAAAGTTTCAAAGAGAATTTTCTTTAAAAACATGTTAATAATAATTAATGCAATTTCTTCTTAAAAAGATCTTTTAATCATTTAGGTTGAGGAATATCTCAAATTCAGACATTTTTGGAACAGAGACCATGCCTGCGTTACAGAATATCTCAAGGTTGAAGTTTCCTCAAATCAAATACTAAATTTTGAGGTAAAAAATAAAGGGCATTTTCTGTGAGAGAACACAACATGATAATGTAATCATTTCTTTTTTTTCTTTACTTTAACCCTTTCCCTCTTAGAGGACACCATGAAAAGACCTATGCGAACAACATAAAACCAGATCAGCCTGCGAGTAACTCGCAGGCTGATCAGGTTTTATGCTGTTCGCTGCTCCTCAATGGTCTGGAAATGAGGATTTTATAATTAACTTTCGTAAGGTTTAACTGTGGTTTTCTGCAGATCAGGCTTTATGTGGTACCTATTGAGTGCGTCAAAATGAGTCTATATGAGGGAAAGGGTTAAGGTCTATAAACAAGAATGGTTTATTCTATAAAATGTTGAATGAAGGAAAATCTCATTTTAAGATATTAAGTAAAACATAGGTCTGGTCACATAGGAATTTCTTCATTATTTTCTTGTGGTAAAGGGTTAATTTGTTTAGTTGTCATGATGACTAGAAGCATGAATTTTGAAACGCAAGTATGATTATGTGAGCTTTTAAGGAAATAGTATATATATGTGCAATCATTTTATATCATACATCTGTAGACAAGCCAGTTGTCTTGCACTTATAGAATTGTATTATTGTTCACTCACAAAATACAAACATATGGTTACTTTGTTTTAAAAAAAAAAAAAAAATCTTTTTTTCATTAATTTTATTTGGTAAAGAGAAAGAATCAATTTAATTTTTCCATAAAGTAATCTATAAGTTACATGAATCTACTTAAAATATGCATATTCCTGATTTTATTGTAATAATACAATGAACAATACACAAATATTTCTTAAAACCTGTTTATATATCTATGACATTGCTAGATTTTCTGCACTGCACATATAATATTTTGATATTATATAATCCTTACATGATGTTTATGAGTCATTTGCATGCTTTAACATATTAGTTCATAGCATTTACCATATTGTATAATTATTTGAAAACTTAAGATTTGACAGCTGGTTAGTCTGGTCAAGGTATACTGTGTTGTCTTGCTTACATTAGCTCATGCTCTGAATTTTTCTATGGGGCACTCACTGGACTTGTGCCAATGATGCAAATTTGGAGCCAGTTTGATTTTCGCATGTTGGGCAAGCCGTAATATCATGAGACACAACTGTAACAACTGTTATTTGACCCTGTTTTCATTAAATAATAATCATTCTCTGTGTCTAATTCATTGACAAACTACATAACTGAAATACACAGGTGAAAGATGTGGGTGCTGGATTATTCCGATTCAGCACATCTTCTTTCAAGTCAAACAGATACTCAAAATGACAGATTTAATAGGTAATTTACATTATAAATAATTGTCTTACGCAATTTACAGAATTAAAAATAGTGTGCCAAAGAAAGGGTCGAATTTTAAAAATAAGTCAATTATTAGTGCTTTTGGTATGTGACAGGGTGAGCCGTGCCAGAACAATAGCCTGAATAAGCTGCAGGCAGGTCTTATAATTCCTGCCGATTGCAAAGGTGTTCTGAATGGTACTGTCACTCAGTTTTTAGGCATTTTTGACCTTGAATTAACTGTCCCTTGACCTTGATCATTTCTAAAGTTCTATTAAACATGTTAGTTAATAATGATGAGTTAAATAGTTTCATCAATTAGTTAGTCATTTTGCATGAATCACTGACCTTTCTATGACACTTCATGGTATTTTGCTATAGACAATTTTGATGCAGCGAGCGAGGTGGATGCCACCCCTGTTGTACAGTCCATTCACCTACCTCCCTTGGATTTAGTAGGGGAGGTCACTCTGGAAGCCTCAATTTTATCCAATCATAATGAAGAAGGTGACATTTTGTATCAAATCATTTTTTTTCCCTTCACACCATTCTGTTTTCATTATATATATTTGGAAACTCTTGTTCTTTTCTGTTCTATATGGGATGGGTACAATAAAAAAAAAGCCTTTTCTAACATAGTATTGTTTTCTGATGATTAATATTTTATCAGTGTGTATAGGAATATTCAGTCAAAATAAGGATTTTTCTTAAGAGAATTATTTGTTCATCTTTGATCTATTTAATGTAAATTAAATAAAAAGATCTATGGCCAGTTTCACAAAACTTTATCCGAAGAAAAAACTTCGCATGAAAAATAATACCGATCTTGTGATTTTTTTTCTTTACAAAAAGTGACTACTGTGTATACTGCAATAAAATGGGTCACTATTGAAAATAAGAATTTAGGAGACATTATGAATAACAACTTTCAACCAAGACAAAATTTGTTTATACAAAGTTTAGTGAAATAGGTCTCTGGATGGTAAATCATGTTTTTTTTTAAAGACAATATTTATGCATCTGATGTTTAAAATGATTTACCTTTTTTTTTTAGTAATCAGTAAATGTACAGAGTACTTTTATTTTTTAGTAACTTCTCCCATTGACCCATTTTGATATTGTTTGATGCTTTGGAAAACAGAGCAGACCCAGATCAGACAGGTTCCTAAACAAGGTGTCTCCTCTTATTGTAGCCGTTATGCAACACAGTTAGCATAGCAAAGAAAAAAAAAACATTGTTAAGTTCAGTAACTTCATATTTATTTGGTCATAAATTTGTTTATGAATATTTATGAGGTGAAGGTTGATTGACCTATATTTATAAAGATTAGTCTGATAATATTTTGTAATCATGTGTTATTCAACAAAACTTTGTGCTTGTAAATCATTTCAGGAATTTAAAAAAAAAGATAATAATCTGTGTTGTTCAACAAAAATCTTGTGTAAGAAAAAAAGTCTCTTTAAACTTGGTTACACATTTACTATAACCAGAGCGTACAGTAAAATGTATTTTGTCACTAATCATAACTTATTTTTATTTAAATTTAAACCCTAATGTTTTCATTTTGAAAATAATTTTTATACTTCTAATAACAAATCTCAAACTTACTGTAATTTCAGACATACAAACATTCGTTTGATCACAAACAATTTCTATATGCACATTTTCTTCATAGCTGCTTTGGTGATGGAATGTCACTCATATATATTTTCTCTTTTATCTTGTACTTTTTGTATCACCTGCTGTAAGCAGAGGTAACACATAGGGATCACTTTTCCTTGTCTGTCTGTCCATCACACTTTTTCTGCCACGCTTCAGCAGATGACACACGTGTTCCAAAGAACTCTCTTGTTAGGAGCTATGATGTTCCAATCTGTTGAGGTTTTAGCTATTATTTGAATTATTCTGTAATTTAAGTTAAATTAAGGTAATCCATCCATCATGGTCCTTCAAATGTGTAAAAAGACCTCAATGTAGATGCAAGCATTCATTGACTTGGAGGTGTAGGCTCTTTTGCTCAAAGTCTATAGAGGCTCATGCATTTACACCCGGCCTTTGTTTAAGTCAGTTTAAATGATGGATGGATTACCTTTATGTGTGGTTTGCCTCAAGTCTGAGTCAGGTAAAATATTCTTCAGGCTTTATCTTATTCAGTTTGGTTTGCTGCTAATTTTATTACACACCTACAGAGCATTATTGATTTTATTTAGGATTAATGCTTGTTCAGCTCAATTTTTAACAGTTACTCTGATGACAAATGCATCTTTCCTGATGTTAGCAGTGGACATTTAAGCCCAGCTTTTCATGGCCAAGTCAATACTACATCACACACACACAAACACATGCTCATTTGTGTAAACTGGGTCAACCAATGACTACCTTCTATTCCATTAGCACTTTTGGGTTCACATTAGGATTCTGACAACTGAAGTTCTAGAAAAAGATATGCCAAAAAGTTTGAAGTCTTCCCATATATCTATAAACAGTAGCTACTCTGAAAAACAGGAGACTTCAAAAGAAGGAGAGAGAACAGCTTATTAATTTGAATATGGATGTAAACTATGAATGGTCCATCTCAGATTTGTTATTTGTAGATCTAGCCTTTCATGTAGCTGAAGAAAAACTAACAAATTGACTCTTCTCCTTTCCAGCAAATATCTAATGATTTCTACAGAATATTTAAGCATATAATTAATCAACCATTTCCTTGTTTATAAAGCAGACCTCCTGATAGTCAAGAAAAACTTCAGGTCCTGAAATAGAAAGTTTTGAAAAAAGTACTGCGAAATTTCTATCTGTAAGAGGTTACTGTGACATCAGCCATATTTGTACAATTAATTAGTCATTTATATATGTTTTCCATCTAACTCATGAAGTCCTTGGTATTTAGTAAATCTTCATTAGCCTTTCATTAGGATTTTATAGCTTAAGTTAATGTGGATTCAGCTAAGTTTTATGGCCCCTGTTAGAAGTGTTATGAGGTGCAAGTGGTAAGCTACTTGTTGGATGCCAAAATTTTGGGTTCAAGCACTGCAGGGGGGACAAGAAGTGCTTCTCCATTGTCAAGGAAATGTCAAAAGGATTGGTACCAGATGAGAGATTTGGTTTAGCAACCATCTTAAATAAGTTAAATATTAATGTATTTATAAGAATACTGACCACAAGGTCAAACTAAAGTACATTGTTCATGGTTTAGAGCTTATATTCTTCTTGAAACACTTTGTTCTTGACAATTCAGTTTAAAGTATATATACCAGAAGTGTGAAACTCCACTTGCCATGATTTTAGTGAGTGAATATCAGTGCAGGGCAAGTGAAAAATCTAACATTTCTTTGTATTTTTCTTGATTTAATGAACTCAAATTTGTGAAAGGCTAGTTATAATTTTAGGAATCATACACCCCTAATATGCAATGAATAAAGTTACACTTGTTTTATCAGCCAGTCCTTTTGAATTTTAGAAAACAAATTTTATCATTATTATATCTGACTTGGCTGAAAAATTGTTACTTTATATTGTAGTTAGGATTACACAGTCTGCATGGTAGAGAAACAATCGATATTTCATAAACAATTTGAAGGCCAGTAAACAAATATTCAAGTCATAATTTGTACATGAATATCTTAAGAACTGTCCGGTGGTATTGATGAGCCTGGTGTTGGTGGTGTTGCAGATACCGGTGTCAGCACAATGGCAGAGGAAGATGAGGGGGAGGGGAGGGAGATGATGATACACAGGCTGAACCCTCGAAGGAAAAACTTCAGGAGATTGAGGAGAAAAAAGAAGCAGAGAAAAAAGTTATAAAGAAAAAGAAGAAGAAGAAAAAGTAAGTTATATATATTGATGTTACCAGTGCTTTTGTTTTAGGATTAGAATCAAATACCCAGAAGAAATTAGGATTCATATGATTATAGTGTTAATATGAAATATACAGATGTAATAACATATAACTGATAATCTTCCCAAAGTCATACTGATGTCTTCTGCATTCAAAGTTGTGGATACATTGGTGTTTGCAATCTGAAACCTATTTAACCCTTTCCCTCATATAGACTCCTTTTGATGCACTCAATAGGTACCACATAAAGCCTGATCTGCAAAAAACCACAGTTAAACCTTACTAAATTTAATTATAAAGTCCTCATTTCCAGACCACTGAGGAGCAGCGAACAGCATAAAACCTGATCAGCCTGCGAGTTACTTGCAGGCTGATCTGGTTTTATGCTGTTCGCATAGGTCTTTTCATGGTGTCCTCTATGAGGGAAAGGGTTAAAAAGAAAATATGTGACTGGAAGAAATGCCCTGAATGATATAGATCTTCCTTTCTTAATAATGACATTGTCCATGCCATTAGAGAGCAGGATGTTCTAGAATTAATCTCCAGTTGCCACTTACCAAGGTCTTTATAAAAGGTACTGAGGTACTGGTTTAGAGAAAATTGCCAAGTGACTAGAATGCAGTTAGTGAAATACAAAATCCAAGAAAAAGGGGGGGGGGGGGGGGGGGCACAGGTCTGTCATATTCGAGCTTTATAAGATATTTTTCTTCTAAATAGCTTTAAGATAACCTTCTCTGATCCATTAAAACATGTTTATCTTTTGAAAAATAAAGCCACAATTTGAGAATAAGTATGCTTTACAGAATCAGAAGTTATTCATAAAAAAGAAATGAACACTAAACTTGTCTAATTTTTTATTGTAGCCATACACACATTAATAGAACTAAATTACAACTTGTTGAGAACCAATAATATATTACCTGTCCTAATGCCTTTATAGCTCTTTATTAAGAAGGTAAACTGTGTTGATCAAATTCAAAATTGTATTTAGTTAATACAAATAGGGTGGTATAGAAAAGTAGATTATATCTTGTGTGTATTTTAGCATGTACCTTGAGTCTCAATATTGATTCAGGGAGATAACAAACACTACACAAAATGAGAATAGTCTAGTTTTTATTTTGGTGAGTTGTTTTTCTGTTGAAATTAATCATAAGCAAAACTGTGTAAATATTTGTGTATACTTTAGTGTTTGAAGGTCATTGAACGTTAAAAAGTGGAAATAAAGTCAGACAAAAAATTACCATCATTTTATGTTAGGGTTAAACATCATGATCAAGATTTGAGGGTCACTTAGGTTTGTGATAGGGGCCTCATCATCTCAAACTAGAGTCCCTTCTGTTTTGTAAGTTGTGTTTAGACTTAATTAATGATATTCTGATTCTTAGTCTTTTTATTGAAAATATAACAACAATTCTTATAAAAACCTCAAAAAGGAAAAATAGCAACACCAGTTTTGCTAAGAATCTAAAACGTAGGGAAAAATAGCAACAAGAACTTTGATATGGATATCAAAGGCCTAGGGGTCACCATTTTGTTACAAGGGGTCCTGCCTGTATGCATGTTGCTGCTTTGCCCAAGTGGCTTCTGGATTGATAGTTTTCAAATGTTTAAATAAAATGCCATTTTGAGGAACAGACTGCTTATCAGTACTGCTGGCTGCTAATACAGGTTCACCATCATTACTGTATAGATACGATTCTATAGAAATGTTCACATTGATTAGAATCCAATGTACTTCCCAGTTTTTGTGTATTCCTGCCCTATGTGTTTGAGCATATTTATGAAATGTGGTTCTATTTTGCCATAAAATCTACAAGGGTTGTCAGCATGCCAGGCTATTCATTCATTTTTTTAGTACATTTTTCTCCTTACTTAACTGCCAAAATTGTGAGCACAATTACTTGGAATAAAAAATCATGACCCTACATGTTAAACTGGCTCATACACCATGTTTACTTTATAAGTAACGGCTGATATTAAATAGCGGTGGATAAATTTATCATACCAAAACCTGTGACCAACTGGCTATGGTCCACATCGACTAAAAGTTCAGCACATAATAAGGCAATCATTGTTGTTATCAGGCCCCTCAACCTATTCCAGTTAGTTTACTCTTCATGGCTAAGGATGTGTGAAAAATTCCATCTTACTACCATATCTGTAATGAATGAAGGTCATTCTTGGCTGTACCAATTTTGAACTTTGATGATCCGTCATTATGTCTCCCCCCATTTTGATATGGTGGAGACACACTGGTTTTTGTCAGAGTTGTCTGTCTGTCCGTCCATCTGTCTTTCTGTCTGTTCGTCACACTTTTTGTCCGAAGCATAACTCAAAAATTATAAAAGCTATTAACGTGAAACTTCACAGGTGGATTGACTTCATGATAGAAAACTGTCATGCAAAGGAACCATAACTCTACACATAATATTTTTGGAGTTATTGCCCTTTGTTAAATTTCATACTTATTTTTTGTCAAGAGCATTTCTCGTGCACTTTAAGATATATAACCTTGAAACTTCATAGATGAATAGATCACATTGAGGGGAAGTGCAGTGCACAAGAACCATACTCTGCACATAATATTTTTGGAGTTACTGCATTTTGTTCAATTTCATACTTGTTTTTGTTTTGTTTTTTTGAAAGCATTACTCATTCATTATGAGACATATTATCTTGAAACGTCATAGGTGAATACAGACCTCACAAAGGAGAATACAAGAACCTTAATTCTACAAATCATATTTTTGGAGTTATTGCCAGTTGTTTAATTTCATATTCAATTAATTTTAGTCCGTAGTATAACTCATGCACTATGGGACATATAACCTTGAAGCTACATAGGTGGGTAAACATTATGGACAAGAATTGCAGTACACTAGAGCACAATCCATTTCCAATGTTTCTTGGTGGAGTTTTTCTGCTTTTATACAATATCATGTCCTTAAGATAACTCCAGTTCGACTCATGCTATTGAAATTAAATTTCATTTATGGAAAGAAATTAATGAGAGAAAATGGCATGCACAAGGTTGATAACTCTGGCCTCAGTATTTTTGGAGTTATTCCTCATTTTCACAATTTCTTGACTGCAAGATAACTCTACTTATGTTCCAGTTATAGAAAGAAATTGTGAGAGGAAGTGTCACACACAAGGTCCATAACTCTGTACAAAGCTTGAACAATATAGTCAGTCCTTTAACTTTAACCATTTGCATATGTCACTGTGTGCCTTAGTGTATACGTGTGTTAGGGGAAGGGGGTGGGGGGAGACATCATTTTTCTACAAAAACAAATCTCTAGTTTTGATTTGCAATTTACTGGAGATAAATTTGTTACTCTTCATTGACCATGTGTTATTTGGTTAAATATTGTTTTCAGTTGCTCACATCCAATACAGCTATTGGACAATAGTCACCATTTGATTCAATTTGATATGAAATTTAGGTCTAATTACAAACTCCTATAAAATGATGTTACTTGAACCTGTCAGAAAATAATGTGAAGTTACATCTAGTACTTGACAATTTTTCGTCATTATTGACAATTGAGGGATTAGGTGTTTGTTTAGCTGTATGTTTTGATCAGGTTTTTTGTTTTTTTGTTTTTTTTTTGTTAAGACTGAGGTAGAAATCCTTTTTTGTTAAGACTGAGGTAGAAATCCTTGATTATGATAAAGAAATGAACACATATGGCATTTTGGTGTGCACCTTGTCAGCTCCAAATGCTTGTCTCTTCCTTGGGTAGATGGTTGTTGAAATCATGTGTTTATGTGTCATAAATTAGACTGCCTTTGATATTAATGGTGTAAATATTTGTTTGAACTTTTACCTTAAAGATGAAAAATAGACTTGCAATTATCAAAATCGTATTATAAAAGAAAAGAACTTATAAGATCCTTTATAATGTACTGACTGTGACAGTGTCAGTGTGACAAATATATTCCCAGGGATATGATTGTATGCTGATATTTATAACTTCACACAGGTATCAGATAGACTTTCCAAGTGCTAGAATAAATATTGTTTTACAATCTCAGCAGAGATACTTTAGTGATCTGAACTACGCTTTGGGTTTAAGTGAAACCAGATACTTCATGGAAGATTAAAGAAAATAAAATACCATTTCCTTTTGTATGAAAATATCAATAGATAATACACATGTGCTATTGCTCCACCTTTACATTGTCTAATTTTGTGTTCACTCAACTGGGTGCGTATAAGGTCGAAGCCTAAATCTCTACAGGTACACTCATGAGATCAAAGATTTATTAAATACCACTAATAAGTTAACCAGGTCAGTGTAAGTCCAGTCAGACTATTTATATTACAGCACATGTAGGTGTTAGCTTCAATGAACATCAAAGTCCTTGTAAGTCAATTAATTTACATTGGATTGCTGTATATGCGGCAGCTATGGAATCCAATGTCTCATCCTGTGACCATTCACAGGGTATTCCAGTTAAAGATATCATTCAGTTATTGGCCCGATTTTGTGTTGTTGTTTTTTCCGTATTCTTTTTTCTCTTCAAAATCTTGGTTAAATCAATAAATGTCCATTCTCCCTTATCTGAAGAATGACCTGTAAATATATATTGATATATGAAGGATATATATCTCTGCACCTAATGTAGACTGAAGGAATGGATCAATTTGTAGGACCTGTCTTAACTTTCTAATTCATGTTGTATTTTATGTCCAATAGCTTTTGAGCATGGAGTTTATGTCCCTCTTGAAACAAAAAATTAAAAAAAAAAAAAAAAACGAAAAATTAACCCTCACTTCTTAAGAAAACAGATTAAAAAAAAAGTGTGGATGAAAATTCTCTTACATACATAATTAAAAACTGCCCTTCTTTTCTCTACAATGGTTAGACTGCGGGCACTGATCTTTTCAGACTTCACACAATATGAAACGAAAATGTTCGCGGTGTTGGCCAAGCTTACTGAGTTCAGTGCCACTCAAATGCTCAAGTGAACCGTGCTAGTCCCAAATAGTGTATAGACATATTTTCAGTTGGTTTGAATTTCAGCCCAATAATTGGCATTGAGTATTGCCTGACAATGTGTATTCAGTCAGTCAGTTAACAGTTATATTACACAATTGGTCACATGACTTCACATTTTGTATTGTGGCGAGGTTTGAATAGCCAAGATGATTGTACAAAAAATAAATATAATGAATTCTTGATCTGCATAAATGTTTGAATTAAGAAGGTATTTCAAATGTCCTAGTCAGCAGTCATTAAATCTTGTTTTGATTGAAGAATAGATAGAGGTAGTTTAAACTGGTCTTTATCAGGGTGTATCTCACACGCTATGATGCATATTATATATCTTTGATAGTACTTCTTGAATACTAATTAAAAAAAACAAACTTAGACATACATAGTTTAAAAAAAAAAAAAACACTGTCACACAAAACATTTTAACATTTTAACACGTTTGACTATTGAAATTGACATTACGTGTTATTTTTTTTTTTTCTAATATTTTTGGAACACTTAAAAGGGCATTCAGATATGAATTATTGGTGTGTCTGTTATAGAAAATATAAATAAACAGAAGTGTAATATTGCTATACCTCAAGGGTGGGGGGGAGAAAGAGTTCTGCATTTCCTGAATGCATGCAGAAACATTATTGTTGGCCATTAAAAGATAAATATTTTAATGACCTCACCATTTACTGGTCCATTCTATGTCAATCCTTCTGAATTGGTAGTTTTTGTACTTTTTTTACTGAATACAGGCAGATATTACGCTGAAGTTTGTATGTAGGTGAACCATGATTAGTTGCATTTTGGTGCCTTTTATTCATTTTTGAAGGAATAGATAGGTTATATGGATGATTTTCCATGTATGCTTAGAGGTATACTATGACCCTCACATTCAAATGGAATTATTGCTCTTGGATTTAAACACTATCTATAGAGGAAGTTTCCTGGACTTTTTGTTTGAATGTTTACACATATCAAGTGGGTTTTTTTATTATATACATGTACGTAAGTCTTCTGCAGTTAGTTACAGATTTTTGAAATTTTCTCCCATTTTCAAATTTTGGACAGAATTATAACCCTTGGACATGGAAGATTTCTGCTATAATATTCCATATGTGCAAAGTACACATGTAGTTTTCTATAGTCATATAGGAGAAGCAGAAATCTGTTTTATCAATTCCAAGCTTTGACATAACAAGTACTAAGTATGGTGCTGGTATAATTTCTCCTTTGCTTCATGCAGCATTTACAGACTGGTTGGTGTGGTATCATGTCATCCCACTGAAGTGTGATACCACTGTCACAATGCACCATACCTATCTGGTATAGACTGAAACTCCCAAAATAGTTGAAATACTATCAAACAAAGATCAGACATGGAATATCTGTACCAGCATCAGTTGTCAGAGACCATGAAACTCTAGGGGGCCAAAATATACTGAAATCCTTCATATGTCTATAAAGGTAATATTATCCTGTCAGCATAACCCAGATTTCACAGATCTGAGGGGGAGGTATGTATTTGGACAATCTTTAAAAGACAGGCTAGTGTTGCTGTCTGACCAGACATAAGAGGGTATAAATCAGAGTGTTAAGATGGAGTAATACCCAAAAGGACAAAGTAAATATTGGAAGCCTTTTTAGTGGCACTTTGAATGATAAATCAGGACAGTCCTTTTCCGTTACTTGACAATGTATTGGCAGAGATGACCTGTTTTTGACAGGGATTAGAAATAAAAAAATTAAGGTTGTCATATGAGAAGGGAAGAATTTATAAACAGACTTGCACCCCATCTCCCTCCCCCAAAAAATAAAATAAAAATAAATTTAAAAAAAAGAAAGATAATCTTAAAATTTTAGTGCATTTTCCCCTTATAAATAAAAGAAAAAGTTGTATTTGACAATATGCACAAAATTACTGTGTGAGGTCCATCAAAAGTTACTCTCAGAGTCAACATCAGATAATTTAAGTTGTTAATCCAATGTTTTTGTAGATAACCAGTCCACTGTGGAAATGATTAGGTTAACCATAGTCATGTTTATATTTATTGAACATAAAACTTGAGGGAGGTTTCACATGATGTTTTTGATGACTGAAAGGAAAAGATGTAGAATGTAATGATACAACATGTCTTTCCTGTCCAGGTTTCATTTGCAATGTGCCAATACTGTTTTGTTTTGTTTCTACTGTCAGCATTACCATTTCTTTTCTTTACTTTCAGGTGGCTGTACATTTGTTTATCTAACTGTAAATATGATGTTGGTAAGTTCCTAAGCATTTGTTGTTGTATCTTTGTTACCCAGTAACTACAGTAGAACCTCCTTAAACCAAAGTCCTTTGGACGAAGCTGAAAACTGCGAAAATAACGATTATTTGGAAAAAATCCGACAGAAATTTCAGTTTTTGTGCATTTTTATTACCATTGCATATTGTAAAAATCGTTATGCTGTGAAAACTACCTATTAGGTGTACTAATATACTATTTACAAATTATGAAAAATAATAAAAATACTTCATGATCTACTGAGATGCTTCTGATTAACATAATCGTTCTAACATGTCAGCATAGTGATACATATTTTTACTGTCCATCTGCTGCTTCAGGTAGTGTCACATGTCGGTGACGAACACAATGATATGGAATGTACTCAGGTTTATCTTCTGGCATGTGCATATTATGTAACCTGTTAGACATTGATTAGCAATAATCAACATTGTTGGTTGGACACACATTGCCCATCCCAATCTCAAAAAGAGGTGTGAAAAACTTGCTTGAGCAATCACTCCAGGTGTTGCCGTAAAATAAACTTGGTTACTGAACCGTATATGATTGATGATAAGGACGATAATTAGTTCATGAAAATTTATGAAAATTGACTTTGAAATAAAAATGGAAAAATGTACATGAATTGTGACCTTGGGACCGTTTTATTTTTTTTTCTTCGAAATAGCTAAAAAATAGAAATACATGTATTGAAATTCGGATTGAGCATTTTATTTTTAGTTAAAATATGAAGGAATTAAATCGGGACCAAAAATAAACTTCAATAATAAACAAAGGGCAAGGAATTTGGTTTAATGATGTTTGGATTGGCAAGGTTCTACTGTAATAATTCTCACTCTTTTCGTCTCTGTTTCTCTTTATTCCTTTGATTTTCATTCTAAGTAATTTCTTTGACATTGACTTTGATTTGGATTTTATTTTGGTAATAATCCCCCTTGATACTTAGGGTACTTGGTTGAGCTAGTACATAGTGCCTGGGGGATGCTTTTGTCCCTCATTAGATATTTATTATCACAGTACCTCTAATTGCCTCTCATTGTTGCCCCTCATTTTCCACCTATTTTCATATAGTTTTACATTCAAATATTACATTTGTAATTATTATATTCCATCATTCTTTAGGAATTACTGAAATCCTGATGTTGAAATAATCACAAGAGTGCAGCATCCTCCCTTTCTCATGTTCAGTAAATTATATAAGCTTCTAATTAATTTTAACAAATTTTTACCAAACTAACATTAAGTAAGATTCTTTTACTTTGTATCAGATATAACATTCCCTAGATAAAGCATTCCCTATCATATTTTGAAAATGAATTTGTCTCCAGTATAATTCTTCCATTGTAAATGTAATAATAAAACCATTTTCATTAAAATTATAGTGCGTAAAGTATCCAGGAAGTTTGGCTTCAAGGAAGTGTCGGATGATGATGACTGGTCACTATACTGGACAGATTACTCTGTGGCCTTGGAAAGAGTGATGGACATGAAAAAATACCAGGTCAGTCACACTTAATCAGTCTTCACAGTTCTTTTGGAATGGAGATATAATCTTCTTCTCTGAAACTAGTGGCTAGAATTTAATTTTATTAAATTCCTAAATAATGTTGATCCGTTGAAAACTTAGGCCCCCTGTTGGTGGTCTAATTTTCTTTTAGTATTTATCAACCTATGTAGAAAAGTTCAAAAATTGTCTTCTGAAACCCCGATGGTCAGATTTTTAGCTCGACTTTTCGAAGAAAATGAGAGCTTATACTGTCACTCGGGCGTCGGCGTCGGCGTTGCAACACAAGGTTAAAGTTTTTTTCAAACATCAATAACTTAAATACTATCAAAGGTATTCCACCCAAACTTAAAATACTTATTCACCATCATCACTTCTACCTTACTTCTAAGGCCCACAACCCTGGCTACCCTATTTTTGGAGTTATGCCCCTTTCATACTTACAAAACAGCCAAAATCAAGGTTAAAGTTTTTACAAAGTTGTATATCTTCAATACTATCTACGGTTTTTGACTGAAACTTCAAGTACTTATTCACCATCACTACCTCTGCCTTACTAGCAAGGCCCATAACCCTGGCTGTACTACTTCTTGAATTATGCCCCTTTCATACTTAGAAAACAGCCGAAATCATGATTAATTTTTTTACAAAGTTGTATATTTTCAATACTATCACAGGTATTCCACCATAACTTGGAATACTTATTTATTGTTTACCCACACTACCTCAACTTTACTGGCAGGGCCCATAATCCTATATGCAGTGTATTTTCAATTTTACCCTTTTATACTTAGATATTTTTTGGCTGTATTTACAAATAGCAAATAGGTTGGGCAACAACCTCTAATAACATCAAAGATTGGCCCTTTCTTTAATGGCGAACTGAGAAAAGTCGAGCGCGCTGTCTTATGGACAGCTCTTGTTTTTGTTTGTAAATATTATAACTAAATGGTCCTTTAACAGGAGTCTAACCATTGAAAAATGCAGCTCTAGGTGGGCTTTCTAGTTTCTTTATTTTATGTTTGTTACATAGAAACTTTAAATCTTCTTAGAAACTGTTTATCATAATTCATTGTAATTTAGTTTAAAAAAAATCACTTCAAAGCTTTTAAAAGAAATAATTAAATTTAACCGTGTTTCATGTTTTGTGTTATTTTCTATGTAAAATAGTTTTTTCATACAAACTGAAGAACATAATCTGCAATTTAAATGAAATTAAGTATTATTTGGAATATATTTAGAATAATCAATAATTATAGAATCAGTGTCATTTTCATGGAAGAAATCTTCAGGAACCTAGACAAGCATGGGTCAACTTAATTTGCATATAGTCTAGGGTTAGTTGCTCATGGGTGTCTAACCTTAATTGGATTGCAGATATCCAAGGATTTCTTCTAAATTCGTTTAAAACTTTGTATGGATATTGCTATAGAAATTCATTGATTTACAAAAGTTTTAGTTTGATAAGGATGTATTGTTGTATAAATGGAGTCAAAGAAGTTTGAAACTGTTTAAACAAATTCAAAGCAATGGTTAGATCAGTTCCAGACATGGCAGAAGGCCTTACATTTTGACTTTGCGGCTGTTCCACATCGATCATGAAGAGATCAGCTTGTATTGAAGACCCATAGCTGCATATAAAAGGGTGTGACAAAAGTTGTTGATCTCCTCCGAGAAGGAAATCAATCTATGTGCGTCATTTTATACAAGAACAAATATGGCTATCTGTCACTCCCTAATGGTGTTTATATAGAGATAACAGCTGCTAGACTCACTTTTTTTTCATTTTTTTATTGATATAGAAGCAATAAAGGATGTTTGCACCCTGTGGATGGGTATTTTAAAGTAAGTGTCAGGGAATGTTTACTTAACCATATGCGGTCACTGAGCTATGTAGATATTATAGAGACAGTCTGAATGGAGGCTGAGTGTGGTTCTAATGATCAGGAAGCTACAGGACAACATATTTCAGTAGTTACATTCGTTATGCAATAATAACTTCCGAGCTATAGAAAAGCTTTATCTAAAATCCATATAGTACTATATAGAAAATATTCTGATACTGAATAAAAGACATTAATGTTAGAAAGGCTTTGTCTTTTATTTTTTTTTTTTTTCTAAAAGAACAATATTTCTTCAAAGAACTTTAACAATAATCTTGACTTATGGAATATAATGCAAAATGTAATCTTTACATTACACAAAATTGTGCCTGTATATAACATTTACCGCATTAAAGCTTTACAAAAAATGACCAGTTAGGTGTATAAAACCCAATCAGCTTGACAGTAATTTGCTAGCGAAATATTCAGGTTATGATCACGTCTTGTGTGTATGTCACAAGAATAAAAGCCGATGATAAGTATGGTAATTTATACAAAATTTTATTGTTTGAATCTGTTAATGTAGTTCCATCTACACAGCTTTCCTTCTATTATAACAAATAATCCTGTCTTTATACCCCCGAAACGAAGTTTGGGGGGGTATATAGGAGTCACCCGGTGGTCCGTTGGTCGGTCGGTCGGTTGGTCGGTCCAGCGGTCCGTTGCATTTTCCTTGTCCAGAGCATAACTTGAAAACCACAAGTTCGAATTCAATACAACTTCATGCAATGATCAAGCACATGGAGAGGAAGTGCAATGCACAAGAACCAACTTACTGTGATAAGTAGTTGCTGAGAAAACTGTTACGAAAATTTCCTATCATTGACCATTATGTCAAAAATTAAACTAAGTCAGTTAACAGGAACTGGATGAGCAAGAGACCTGAAATCGAATTCCACAGTATGGGACCACATTTTTAGGCTGTGTACCAAATATCAAGAGACTGTGATAAGTAGTTGCTGAAAAAACTGTTAAGAAAATTTCCTACCATTGACCATTATGTTGAAAATATAACTAAGTCGGTAAACAGGAAGTGGATGAGTGACAGACCTGAAATCGAATCCCACGATATGGGACCACGTGTTAATGCAGTATACCAAATATAAAGAGGCTGTGACATTCACCATTCTATAACCTGGGTTTGCACCTGTGTAACCCGGCCAAAAATCTGGAAAAAAAACTAATGTAAAAATGTCTTTTTCATACTCTTCTTCGTAATCCTAATAACTTCATCATTTCTAAAGCAGTATTGCGGGGGTATTAATCACATTTAGTGATAGTTCTAGTTTGACTTGGCAGACTTAGGACTCATAACAAACATGCTATTTGTATTTACTAGTTTTCTATTATTTATTTCCCCATTATTGTTGCAGAAAATCAACCACTTCCCAGGTATGAGTGAGATCTGTCGGAAGGATCTGTTGGCCAGAAATATGAACAGGATGCTCAAAATGTTCCCTAAGGATTATAATGTCTTCCCCAAAACTTGGTGTCTTCCGGCTGAGTAAGTATTTACACCTGATACTGGGCTTAAATCAGGAAATAGCTCACCCTATATCATACATTTCTGTTCTACATAGTTTTTGTACATGTATTTCAAATACAGAAGATACTACTTCATGTATGCTTTGAACAGTTCTTGGGGGGTTATATATTTTTTTTTTTTTTTTTTGTTAGAAAAGGTGGCTTTGGACTGCAGTTGGGATAGACAAAGTTAAGGTCAAGGCCACTGTTACTGATAATAGAAAACTGGAATGTGTAGCAGTTTTGTGTTGTGAACTGGGACAAAATGGTCCTGTAGGTGTATCTGTGTTTGCTTTAGGTTGTCCTAAATGTAATTTTAAGAAATACAAATAACAGGTTATGAACTCCTGGACCATAAGGGCCCTTCACGAGTATAATTATGTAGGATGTGTATTTTTATCTGAATTCAATATTCTAATGATGGTTTTAATTTATCACAAAAGGAGAGCAATAAAACAGGTTCACGGGGGCTGACAATTTTTAATTTTGCATCTGATTCTTCATCATTCTTTAATTCCTTGGATCGAGAATGCCAGTGCTATAAGTTAAGTTGTTTAACCTGTATGGTACATGAAAACCTTGATGATTTATTGACAATCCATTGTCTACATGTGAGCCCAGACAAGTTATTGGCACCTATACTATCAATATTGACCAAATCAGGGGCTAGGCTAGAATTTAGAAAGGAAGACCAGTCTGTATCGGGTAGCATGGCACATATTTGGCTTATGCAGGTTATCTTTTAGTAATCAATAGAGGTATACACCTCATTTGGCTCTATCAGTATCTCCATTCATAGTGTAAACATTGCCGAAATTGGGGAAAGTTTGATTTCATGACTGATTTTCTTACCAGAGGATCTAGTTTTGATAAACTTGTTTGCTTAGGGGTTTAAGTGTTCAATTATTTTTTTAATGATTAAATTCATAATAGTAATCTTTTCATACACATATTTGAAGGATATGTTCTGTTAAAAAGAGGCTAAATAGAAATTGCTGAAGATTTAATTATGAATCCACTTTTCTTTGCAGTGCAAATGAGCATGTCTGAATGTTTATCTGAATGCCTTGTAGAAGAAAACTAAACCTTTACTTCATGAATATTCATATACAAATTTATGATTGGTTGGATATTAACATACTGGAACTTTATATAGTATATGAAACAAATGATTTTTCTTATCCATGCATATTAACCTGTATAGAATCTTGGTTGTTTTAGGAAACAAAGAAGACTCTGATCACACAAGAAGGAGCTGTCTGATCTGGGTCTGCTCTGTTTGCCAACGTGCCAAAATGAGTCCCTAGTTAAATTATTAGGTCTTACAGCAAAATTGTCTGTTTTACTAAATAGGGGGTGTTAATTGTTTTTTTGTTTGGGGCTTAACATCATTTCCTGACCATTTTGATTTACATAACTTTCTAGATCCTAGTTAAATAAAGCTGTATAATTAATGTGCTGTGTTGGGTGCATACATATCATATCTATTCTTTTGAGTTTGAAAGACCTTAGGTGTAATGTATGGGATCTGGTGTAGGTTCTGTTGAAGGGCCTTCAATTGAGTTGAAAGATTTTTCCCTATCAAAGATATGATTTTTCCATTGTCTGTCAGTCAAACTTTTTCCACCACGTTTCAGCAGGTGACACATGTGTTCTAAAGAACACTCTTGTAACTGATTTAAGATAACAACAATTCAGCAAGTGTTTATGTTTCCTTTAAAACATAAAAAAGGTATCTGAGAACCATTTTATTTTAAGAAAAACAAGGGATAATGAAAATTATATCTGAAACTGTCAGTCTAGGCTCTAATAAGTAAGTTAACATATCAGTAATGGAATGTGTAATGCAGTGAATTGTACACACATGAATGTTACAACAATGTACTATTGCATGCAGGGCTTTCAGTGGCCCATCCGATAACAAGATTTATATATATGCTTAACACACTGGCTTTCTTTTCTTTTCTGTGTCCAACCCTATACAGGGTTTAACACAAGTTGTCTAAAATGACTGAAAGTCAAACATTATAAGTTGACTACTGTTAGATGGGATTAGAGATTAGCATAAATACAGACATTAATCCTGGAGTTGAGACCATTACTTATCTGTTCCGTGGGTCCACTCAGGACTCGTACACCAGAAAAATCAATAATCATTTGTATAATGTGAAGCTAAAGGTTCTTTATGCATACTGGTGTGTCAGTCAAAATGTTAAAAATCCATTTTCATCTCTTGTGGAGTGGCAGTGGCCAGTTGACATAAGAACCTTGTACAAAATGAGAGCTGTCCAAAAAAAAAAACAGCCTATCGTGAAAAGTGTTAAACCAGATAACTTTCAGGCAGAATAGGTTTCAAATTGTTTGCAAATAATCTGTACCTTTATAAATACTGGTAACATGAAGTCAGCAGTTTCTCTAGGGTGACTTGTGTTATTTTAATATGGATAGCTTTATCTATGAATATCAACCTCATGAAATAACTCATAGAACAGGAATCTTCAATTATACACCAGTATATAATGTATATCATAAACCCTTTGATTCATATAGGCTGATTTTGACACATTGGCAACACACATTCTTTCAGGAGCTGTCTAATGATGGTCTGTTCTTTTTGCTCATACAATATTAAAGTGCTCAGATTCTACGCGGTCTGTGTGGTAAAGAAAAATCAATTGTTTCATAACAATATATACCAATTAATATTTGTCAAGTCATAACTTTGGACATGAATGTCCCTTTAGGTAAAGGGTTAAATGCCACTATAAGACATTCAACCAGACACTTAATGTCAACAAAAAATCATGATTATACTATCTTATACTGGTCAGACAGAAAGTTATCTTTAAAATGGCCTGTTTCTGTGAGGTTATTTTTTAAATGTTTGTCCTTGATGGTATTTTGCAGCAGAATTATTTCCATATTTTAATTAGTTTAAGAAGTCTTGAGTTGATAGTATTGGAAAATGAATAGCCCAGAAGTAGGTTGTTATAGATATTTTATGTAGTGTCATACACGAATGTATTAGTCAGGTGTTAAATATAGACAGATTTACGCAGTGTCTGTCAGGATGTTTACCAATATGACATGGGAGTCATTACACTAATGTTTTTATATTGCTGTGTTTTACTCAGAAAATGCAGTTTGTGTTGGAGAAAGTGAAAGTTTCTTACATGTTCTGTATGAGCTTTTGCCATATTCTTCATTGTCAATCTCTAAGTATATCAATGCATGGTTTATGGCTTTAAAGTTCATGCTTGTCCACTGGTACATAGAGAATACTAGGTTAGTGTTGAATAAAGATCATCCTGCGAGGCTTAGAAAAATAAACCTCTCGTCTTGGCAGGATAAATTTATCTGTATTCAACACTTAGCTAGTATTCTGTTTATCCTATCATTTCAAAGTAATACACAGGAAGAATGAAAAGAAAGAACGTAACATAAACAAACTATCCGATCACACGACCTTCAACTCTGTGATGTCATACACATAGTAAAAAAAGTAGTCACGGATGATGTCAGAATATATAAAAAGTCACGAATGAGTATAAAGCTAAGTTTATTCGATAGTCAGTTTATACCACAATGTGAGTCTGGTGATAGGATAAAATAAGAAAAGATCCAAAAACTGAGAGTTTGAATCCTGGTAGAATGATTCATCTATTTTCTTTACAGGTTATCATCTAGAAACATTGAGCAGGCCTTAGTTTCAGTGGAAGATACCTTATTTCCTTATCAAAGGAAATATTTAGAAAAAAGTTAAAATTTTCATTTTGGTATATCTCACTCTTTTAGGATGATTTTTGGTTTGGTCTGAACTGTCAGTCTTCTAGGTTTCAAGGCTGTATGTTTGTAATCTGATAACTTAACATCTAAATTATCCTTAGGTTTTCAGTCTTCCAGTGCTTGTTGTTTATGTCTACTACAATAGCTCTATTGATTTTTAAGCTGGTTCCCCTGTGGATTGGACCAGTACTTTGAGCACTAGAAGGTTGTGAAAATCATATATTGAACACTCTTGTATAAAGTAGGTATATTCAGGCATTGCTAAACTCTAAGTGATTAGTGAACTCTAAAATGATAAGTGAAGATATAGTTGATTTTTTGTAATTTGATGATTATGACTAAAAGCTTTTCCCCTATCAGTTATAGCCAGTTTGTCACATGTCATTGCCATGGAGTCCAATGAAACTGTCAAATCTGTATATGGTGGTGGATTGGGGGTGCAAATTTTCATGGGCTGGTTACAGTTTCAAATTTGTGGATCAGGTCAGGTCACCAGGTCATATCTTTTGTATTGCCTCAAAAGGCAACAGGGACCTTTTTTTGCAGCAATGTAAGACAGCATTCTCAACAATATGGGAAGACAATTAACTTAGTCATCATGAATTCCAAGGACATTCTTTCTATTACATATTTCGTACATTTTAATTTTCTTAAATCTTACAGTTACGGTGACTATCAAGCATACACGCGGCAGAAGAAGAACAAGACTTACATCCTTAAGCCGGAGTCTGGATGTCAGGGTCGCGGTATCTGGGTCACTAAGAATCCCAAGGACATCAAGCCCCATGAACACATGATCTGTCAACAGTACATGTCTAGGGTATGTCATTCCCTTCATGAAATTATCAAGAAAATGTCCTTTGTGAATGGTACAAAACCAGGTCAGCCTGGACGTCATAGATGTTTTTATGTTTTCTACTTGTAAATGCATGAAAGGTAAGACGGGATAGTCTAATGTGTGATTATTATTGTATTATAATAAACCATGTTGTTTTTTTTTGCAAGCTCATGCTTTTTTATTTGTGTTCGGAAGAACATGAAGCATTTGTCATGTCATCAAGTTTTTTTTTATGTCCTGAATTGATAGATTGGGGGGCATATTGTTTTTGGTTTGTCTGTTTGCTTGCTCCACCTACAGCCTCCAAACTTCACTGGTGCATGCACCTTGCTGAGCTCTACCTGCCAGGTGACCTTGACCTTCAAATGACCGTTAACCCAAAGGTCAAAGGCCCCTGCAGTGCATGGCATTCATTGAAACGTAGCTTTTTTTCTTTCTTCAAAATTATAGTAGCTTCTGGTATGATAAATAAATTGTCTTTATGACATTGATACTGAAATTTTACTTTTTCTTCATATTCATCTTGAACATGCCTAATTATTTTTCAGCCCCTCTTGATAGATGGTTTTAAGTTTGACTTGCGTATCTACACGTTAGTCACATCATGTGACCCGCTGCGGATATTTGTGTTCAAGGATGGGCTGGCCAGGTTTGCCACACACAAGTACTGTGAACCCACCAACAGTAACATTGTAAGTGCTATACACCTACCTTTACCAATCTTACTTTTTTTTTTTTTTCTGAATTTCAAGACTTAATTTGTTATAATATGGAGTTAACATTTAGTAAATTGCGTATATTAAGGTGTTAAGGGAAATCTTCATTTACAAAAGAAAATCTTCAGTATGATAAACATAATATTTTCATCCACTACTTAACAAGGAAATAGTTCATGAATTAATCGTTGCAAACTTTTCTAGTGTAGGCACTTAGGCTGAAATTTTGATATTTTTCATAAAAGTAAGATACAGTGTTCATATGTAAAAACATTAACGGTATGACCGAGATGTCAGTTGACAAAGCTTCCAATTCATTGCATAGTAATTCACATGCAGCTGGTTTCGACCTGGCATCAATGTATCTTTTTATACGCCCATCTTAAAGTCCCAGTATCTTATAAATGTTAGACCTAAATCTGAACTCACTTACAGCATATATAATTCAGTTTTAATTTCATCACTGAAAGACCTTGAGAAATGCCTAATTTACAGGAAAGATTCTATTAGAAAAATACAAATTGTGGCTGTCTCGTTCTATATTTAGCTCAAAACAATGACAGCATAAAATTAACATACAAGGGTTTTTTTTTCAGAAGTTCGTAGATTTTCTTCCTACATCCCTATTTCCGTGTTTCAAGATTTATCCAGTCTATAGCAAAAGTCCATTAACTTCTGAAACACCCCATGTACACCGAGACATCCGTGGTTTTACTGAACAGCGTGTTTCAGAACAAGCTCCGCCCATTTTTCTCACTAGTTTGCCCTGTCTGAACAACTAAGGCTTCCGGGTGAATATTTCATTATGTGGGCTCAAGTTAACATTAAGAGGTTAATCAAACATCATTTGAGGCTTTGCTAATTAGAAATTTTGAAAAATATATTTTTCCAAGCTAAAACGCACTGGGGCTTTAAGATGGGGCGTATTATGTGAACACTCACGGCGGGCAGGCGGGTGGGTGGGCGTGCGGGCGGGCGTGGAACATTTGTTGTCCGGGCTCTAACTTTAATACCGTTTGCCCAATCCTTTTCAAACTTTTCACACATGTGCATGGCCATAATATCGCGGATGAGTTCGATATCCAGCATTATCGCGTGAAAGACTTAAAAGTTATGGCCCTTGACGTACACAAAATACTTGAAATTGTGATTGTCTGGGCTCTAACTTCAATACCGTTAGACCAATGCTTTTCAAACTTTCCACACATGTGCATGGCCATAAAATCGCGGACTATTTCGATATTCAGCATTATTGCTTGAATGACTTAGAAGTTATGGCCCTTGATGTACACAAAATACTTGATATTGTGATTGTCTGGGCTCTAACTTCAATATTGTTTGCCCAATCCTTTTCAAACTTTCCACACATGTGCATTGCCATAATATCTTGGCTGAGTTCGATATCCAGCATTCTCATGTGAATGACTTTGAAGTTATGGCCCTTGATGTACACAACATACTTGAAAATTTGCTTGTCCCTAGTCCTTAGACCCTATGAGGTGTTGTCAGATCTTGCAGTTAATTAATAGAAATGTATCAACATTTTTTTTTTATGATTAACATCATTAACTAATGGGATTTTGGAATTATTTTGCTTATTTATGGACAGTAGCTTGTTTCTCTGAGCTATTTCTGAGAGTCCCCATACCATGATGGGCGTATTTTGTGGCAGTCCTGACCCTTGTTTTATATGTATATAAAACAAAAAGCAATTCATCCAGTCAGCAGTTTAAAAGACATTCAACTTAGAAGACTTTCAGTTGCTTGTAAATGCTTCATCGTCCTGTTTCAAATAAGCATGAATGGTATTTATAAATTGTCAGAATTCAAATTATTTCAGATTAAATGACTGATATTTGCCAGTACAATATTAATCTGCTTCATTTTTTTTTTTTTTTTTTTTTTTTTACATGATGAGACATGCATGAACTTTTCAGCAAAATGGAGACTTCAATTAAATGACAACTACATGGCTGTATACATATATGATAAAATATAATACAGCACTCTGGAGTCATAATTTAACATCTTCAGATAAATGTTCATAAAAGCTTAAGTACTACCTGGAACATGTATGTTTTTAGGACTTCTCAATTTAAAATTGTTTAAATTTGTATTGATAATAATTTCAACACACAGGACAACGTGTATATGCACCTGACCAACTATGCCATCAACAAACACAGTGAGGATTTTATCCGTGATGACGAGGCTGGCAGCAAGCGGCGGATCAGCACCACAAACCGCTACATGGCAGCTAAAGGATACGATGTGGATAAAATGTGGGCAGACATTGACGATGTGATTATAAAGACGCTTATTTCTGCGCATTCTGTGTTAAAACACAACTACCGCACATGCTTCCCGAACCATGTTAAAGGCAGTGCTTGTTTCGAGATTCTTGGACTGGATGTGATTCTGGACCGGAAGTTGAGGCCTTACGTGATAGAGGTAGGTCCTTCTCTGTGTTGGAGGGAATCAAGATGGAGCAGGTTTAAGGTGTTGCTGGGAATTGATGTGGCATTAGGGTCAGGTTCTTGTCTTGATTGCTCAAAATCCGGTATGCTGTAGGTAGAATGATGTTCTTAAAGCACATATTTTGATGTAGATAAAAGTTTATTTTTTTCTGAAGAAAACTTTATATATCATAATGATTACAGTAAAAATGGAGGGCTCTTGCTTAAAGAATTGCTGAGTTAGTTGGGGTTTTTTACCTGCAGTATTTAAGTAAAATGATTCTTTTAGTTATTTTTGTGAGTTCTTAGTTTTAAATGGGTGTGAAATAAAGATTCATTGGTATGTGATTAAATTGGTCTATCCCCAACATTATTTCATAGAATGTTTTAGCTTTACTGATCTAAATTTGCAGGTGAACCACTCGCCCAGTTTTGCAACAGATTCAGAGTTGGATCGGGAAATTAAGGGTGCTTTAGTGTATGACTCTTTACAACTTGTGAACTTTGGTGCTTGTGACAGAAGAAGGTGTATTGAAGAGGAACGCAAGAGGATTAAAGACAGGCTTCTGGGAAAAGCCAACAAAAAGGAGTCAAGGTTAGGAAAAAGACAACTGTAGAGGCATGTCTAGAAGAGGGCTTTTTGTCATTTTAGATAAATTGCCTCAGATTAGCCATAATGCAAAGGATGTATTCATATATATATGTACTAGTAGCTTCAAGACTTTAATATTTATGATTCATTCAATTGTTTCGAAAATGCAATAAAGTGTCTGCTGGATTTTTTTATCATCTTAGAGGAGCAAGTTATTGCAGTGACTGGCTGAAGTAGTGTTTTCATAACAATGATTTTGGTAATCAATAAAGAAAAAGTCTCAGGTCATCTAGATTTTGTTTTGTAGGATGTTGTTGCTTAAAACACACCTTTATAAGGTCTTGAACAATGTTTAATTTTTCAGTGAAGATTTCAAATTTTCAATAACTGAGTGATAAGCCTGCTGATACATACCTTATATTTCAGAAAAATTGAGAACAGTTTTTTTGTTTGTTTTTTTTTCAGTCAACATTTAAAGAATAATTACATGTTCATCCCCACTCACTTTGTCATGTATTTGCATTCAGTTCATTCCTGTTCCCTTTTTAATCCCCCGCCGCAAAGCGGGAGGGGGGTTATAGGAATGGCCTTTGTCTGTCTGTATGTACGTCCGTCCGTCTGTCTGTCCGTCCGTCTGTAACGTTTTCGTGTCCCCTCCATATCTCCTATACCGCTTGAAGGATTTTCGTGAAACTTGCCTCAAATTGAAACCTAGTTGAGACGATGTGCAGAACACAGGTGGCAGCCATGTAGGCTCAAGGTCAAGGTCACAATTGAGGGTCATGTGTTTGAACCTTCAATTTCCATTTCAATTTCGTGTCCACTCCATATCTCCTATACCCCTTGAAGGATTTTAATGAAACTTGCCTCAAATATAAATATAATTGAGATGATGTGCAGAACACAGGTTGCAGCCATGTCGGCTCAAGGTCAAGGTCATTTCAATTTCAATGTACAATTTTGTGTCCGCTCCATAACTCCTCGAAGAATTTTAAAGAAACTTGCCTCAATTATAAACCAAATTGAGACGATGTGCAGAACACAGGTGACAGTCATGTTGGCTCAAGTTCAAGGTCACATTTTATGGTTCAGTGTTCATTCCAGGATATTTTTGTTTCCATGCTATATTTTCTGAACAACGGAAAGTTTTTCATAAGTCAACTACATCAAAATGTTGGCAGAAGCAGGGCAATTCCTATTAGAGAAAAAACATGTCTCCTCTGTCAGCGGCGGGGGATATAGCTGTCCTTTGGACTGTCTTGTTAAAAGCAAGGTTTAATTATTGGATAAAACTGAATGATAAACTTCACTTTATTTCTTGCATAAAACAATTCTTTCCTCTCTATTACCTCTAACAGGGAAGAACTGGATCTTGCCCAGCAACAGTACATCGAAACTCTTGAAAAATATGAGAATGCCCACATGGGCAACTTCCGTCGCGTCTACCCAGGTCCAGGCACCGAGAAATATGAGAAATTCTTCCACAGTAGTGGGACGCTTTTCCAAGAAACTGCTGCTTTTAAAGCTAGAAGTGAACTAGCAAGGTAGGTATTTCAGTAAATTCATTGGTTTTTCAGATGATATAGACATGTATATCTCAAAAAGCCAGTCATGAAAATTTGGCTACTAAAATGTATATTTTTTTCCTGTTTACAATGTATGAACACACAAAAGAGAATATTAGATAACACTTTCTTTTTTTGACTCATACTTTTATAAAATGATATCTGAGGAAGTCTATGCCAGGAAAAGAAACTTGTATTAAGTCTTGAAGCATTACTTCTCATTTGGTCTTTCTTTCTGTGATTGTTTTTCATTGAAATGTATAGATATTGTTTTTAATTACATATTTACTTGATAAGAACTGCACTTTCATATTGAATATTAACCCTTTCCCTCATAGAGGACACCATGAAAAGACCTATGCGAACAGCATAAAACCAGATCAGTCTGTGAGTAACTCGCAGGCTGATCAGGTTTTATGCTGTTCGCTGCTACTCATTGGTTTGGAAATGAGGATTTTGTAATTAAATTTGGTATGGTTTAACTGTGGTTTTCTGCAGATCAGGCTTTATGTGATCCCTATTGAGTGCGTCAAAATGAGTCTATATGAGGGAAAGGGTTAAAATAATGCCATTGACCATAATGCAATCATGACCTCTCCTAATTATCAAGAATATGTAAAGACTAAAATAACAACCTATATGTTGATGATAGAATTTGAAAACCACTGTAAAAGATAACCTGATCATGCCTTCATGACATAAAGATGATGTATTTGAGACGCTTTATAGGGTGTTTCAAAAGCTAGAATTGTCACCAAAGGAGAGACAATGATAGAAATGCATGAAATAAGAAACTAAGATTTTGATGTTAAAATTGTATTACCCTAGGCAACAGAGAGAAGAGATCAGCAGGAAGAAAGAAAAGTTAGAGTCCATGTTGAAGGGAAAGAAGAACACAACGGGTGTAGTCAGGCCGGAAAGCCCTGGTAGTCGGCGTCGGCGGTCACTGCGGCGGTCAACCATGCCAACACGCAGAATAGCCTCAAGTTCCAGAACTAATATGGATGTAAGTTTGATGTACTGCGTGTGGTCTGATTAATTCACCTTTCAGTCTTTTTGTGCAGTCTCAGACTGAAAAATTCAAAACATCATATCTTTAATTTATTCATAAATGTCAACATTATGATTTGTTTCTATATATTTAATTAATGCATTTTAATTTTTTAGTAGATAAATAAATCAAGTGATAGATTAAGTACAATACATGTATTTGTATTTCTTTGTTTTTTTGTAAACAACGGACTAAAATTATATGAAGTCATCAGTGACTACTGTTTCGTTGCGATCTGTTTCAGCAGGTCCTGGGAAGTGAGTCATCACGGCAAGTCAGCGTGGACGAGCCAATTGACACCAAGAAAGCCATGGACATACTGGAGGAAGAAGAACTGGAACGTATCAGTGGGCTCTTGCAGCGAGACAACCTGGTGCGGGGGCTTGGCATAGTAGAACATGTGTATCGTCTCCTGCACTGTACTCCCGGCACAATGGGCGTCCTCAAGTCTGAGCCCCGACCACTGCCACCCCCACTGGTAGGTAGCACAGGTGCAGTTCGTCTCTGGCATGAACTTTTGTCTTTTCTTTGTTTTTAGATTTACATTTCCTTATGTGAAACGGTACAAATCTGGATTTCTCATACCCGTGATAATGCTTTTTATTTCAAGACATCTTCTATAAATTCAAATGAAAAAGGGTTCTCTAGTCAGAGCCTTAAAGAATAAGTATTTTCTTGGTATTTTGATAGTTATTGATGTCATTATTTTATTTTACATATGAATGATTTTGTGATTAGCTGGACGACCAAATACTGTTGCTGCAACATTTATTTCTTTACACAACAACAACTACAATGTTTATAACTTATTTTACATATTTGAGTTTTTTCATAATTTACATTAATTTATTAATTTTTTGATGTTTTAATTTTATCATTCTGTCTTTAAAGATAATTCTGTGTTTTAGAAAATTGATCATTAGAAAATTAACCAGTAACTGTACTTATATGTAGGTGCTGGGGGGTGTTTTGATGAAAAACTTTAGATGTTTAATTTGTAATATAATATTCTGAGCTGCAAATGATAATTTCAATGTATGTTTCAATTTAAACAAAAACATTGATAAAAAAAGTACAAAATTTATAATGAAAGGGTATGTATGTTCTGTGTTTGTTTTA
>CM037780.1:51258429-51308429 GCA_021229015.1 Solen grandis
GCATTTCCCCATCGACTTGCAAGTTTTATGGTAACTCTGGTAATATTCAAATCATCAGTTACTCTGTGCACATTTTCAACAAAACCCTCACAAAAGCTGTGTACAGCCTCCAAGCCTCCCCTTGAGTCAACAAGGGCAACAAAAACTTCATGACTCTTTCCGTACATACACCTCATACATTCCCTCATGCTTTTTATATTGCATCCTAGAGTTTTATACCATTTCCAAAACTCCATCAAGACTTACATATCTGGCAATAAAACAGAAAGTTTGTAAAATAAATAACTGTACAAACGATGCATGAAATCATAAAGACATTTCATGGCCTACCCTGAAGACAAATCCCAACCTACAACTATTTCCAACTTACTGGAGAATTTTATGTTCTTGATTCCAGATCAAAATGCACCTTGGTGAAATCTTTATAATTTCACAGCATTTTTTTTAATCAGATTCAGTACTTCACAGTATACCTCAAGTCTAGTCTGCCAATGAAGATGCCATTTCAAAATTCATTATTATATCTGCTATCAACCTGTAAAGAAGGTGGGGAATATATTCTACATGGATATCTAAGCAGGAGAGAAGCACAACATAGGAATGCCTAAATAAATCAGGGAGAGAAAAAGAGAGAGAAAGCATCAATCAAACAGCTAAAGTAATACATTGGAACAATCAAGTAGCTAAAGAAATCATACTTCTGAACAATCAATAAGCTATAATTCCATACTCCAAGCAACAGAGAGAAACTCCTTTAACAAACAACTGAAAGGCAATATTTTGTTTTGGAGGAAAGATTTTAAAGATAACAAATTTTAAACATGTACAAAAACACACAAACAAAAATCCATATTAATCATAGAATATTTATTTGATTAAAACTCAAACAGCAACAGTACCAATATTAAACACCCAATCAAACACTGTGAGCGTCCCAACACTCCCGTATCACATAGCCAGTATCTGGCATATCTGGTGATGTTTATCTGTAAGACAATTACTTCTGCAATTAACCCCTTCATGGTCACCCTTCAAATACCCCCATCTGATGGTGCCACACTAGAGAAGCTATAAGACTTTTTGTCATGCGGTCCCACAACACTTGTCAGATCCTATCACCAGTCACAAAAGTCCTCATCTGTCAAATATAGATGTATATCTCAAAGCTCATGAGCAATAACTCTCACATTATTTGTCATGGCAGCCGTTTCTTCTGCAAGGTCTCAAATTTTATGTCAAATTTAAAGCTGCCCTGCCTTCCAAGCAATCATTTTATGGTCCACTAACTCTAATCAACTCTGTGATGAGTTGACGATCAACACTGATCAAAAACAGACTTTACTCAATTATTAACACTTGGTTTCTTTAACAGCAACCTGTTGCTTTTCAAAAACATTTGAAAAGAATTCATTTGTTACATTTTCCAACCGAATTCCAGAAAGATACACTAGTGTGATTATGACAACTTATTCAGCACCGGTCCATACAATATTTTTAACTTATCAACATAATTATTTCCTAGAAAGAATAAAAAGTCAATATTTGAAAGACAGCTATTATACCATAACCAAAGGTAATGTGAGACACCTTAAACCATTCTACCTTAACCCTTTACCTCATGAATATTCATATACAAATTTATGATTTCATGAATATTAATGGATTGATCTTTAAATGTTTTTTGAAATAATGGATTTTTGTTAACTACAATATTGTATGAGCAAACAGAGCAAACCCTGATCAGACAGCTCCTGATTAGGAGCAATATAGGAGCTGTCTGATTTGGGTCTGCTCTGTTTGCCTATGCGTCAAAATGAGTTTTTATTTAAATTTTATTTTACATCAATTAGGAAACAAGTTCTTACAACTTATATTGATCACTCTCAATGGCTCTGGAGGAGTATGTGGTCATTATTGTAGGAGGAAACCGGAGGGCCCGGAGATAACCCACGTGTCTGAATAGGCGACCACTGTACCCTCTCATGTACGTGACCAGGAATCGAACCCAGGACGCATTGGTGAGAAGCGAAACGCGTTACCACTACACTATCCTGCCACCCTGGATATGAGTCTATATTAAGTAGAGGGTTAAGTTCATGCATTGCCTGTGTGTTTGTGACCATGGCATCTACAAGGAAATTATTTTCATCCCATCATTGCAGTTTATAGATAGAGGGCAATGAAAATAACAATGGAATGTTATCCTGGCAGGAAATCTTGCAGACACTTTTGGCAACCCTTGTATTCTCTGAAAAAACATTTACTTTTTAATTTTTTATCCTTTTCCCAAAAATAAATTGCACTTGCAAACCTCAGCAGTTGCTGTTTGTGGTGTGGATGATACTTTAAGTTGTCTTCCTGTCTCTCCCCCCTCCCACACACACACACCCCTTTTTTATTTCCAAGGGTAGTTTCAGGTTTTAAATCATGAACTAAGTACTAATAAATACAAAAATATCCATCTAAAATCATAAACAAGAGGGCCAAGATAGCCCTGTGTCACTCATCTGAGTAAATTTGCTGTGTAAGGCATGATTACAAAAAAATGTGGCATCTAAAGTGTTTGCAATGATTTTCTAACATTTGACTAAGTGACCTTGATTTTGATCCTACCTAAATTTACACTCATCTGAGATTTCATGCAGTCATCATTCTTATCAAGTTTAATGAAGACTGGGACAAAAATGTAGCCTCTTGAGTGTTCACAAGGTTTTTCTAAAATTTGCCCTGGTGACCTGCTTTTTGACCCCATGTGACCCAGTTTTAAACTCATCTGAGATTTGATGTAAACAAACATTCTGACCAAGTTACATGAAGTTAGGCCATAAATGTGGCTTCTAGAGTGGTCATAAGGTTTAACTAAGATTTACCCAGGTGACCTACCTTTTGACCCCATGTGACCCTTTTTTGAACTCATCTGAGATTCCATGTAGACAAACATCCTGACCAATTTTCAAGATGATAGGGCCACCATAACTGCGGCCTCAAGTGTCTTCATAAGGTGTTTCTAAGATTTTCTAAGATTTGGCCTAATGACATAGTTTTTGACCCAACATGACCCAATTCAGAACTCTTCCCAGATAACATGTAGACAAAACATCCTGACCAATTTTCATGAAGATTGGGCCAAAACTGTGGCCTCTAGAGTGTTCACAAGCAATTGTTGAGGACGGACAAAAGGTGGTCACAAAAGCTCATCCTAAGCACAAGTGTTCAGGTGAGCTAAAAACTAAGTTTTGTAGGTAATTTCTTGATCTAAAACAAAAAGGGTTTTCAATTGAATCCTTAACCTCTTTAATATTCATTTTCAAATTTATGTCCTTATTGGTATCATTTTAAGGAACTTGGAACAATGAATATTTTTTTTGTGAGCTACTGAGCTATAATCATTGTATAAGCCTGTATTTTTTCCAGGAGCACTGTTTGCCAAGGCACCAAAACACTTCGTCATGTGCTAATGGGTTTAAATAATGCATTAGGCGTAAGTTTCCACGATTAATAATTGTTGTAGTTGATATACAATCATCAAGGATAGAATTTCAGCACCAGTTTATCCCTCACCATGAGTCCAGAACTTGTTGATTATGAACTACAGCTTTACCAATGTCAAAACTCATCATCAAAACAAAACATGATTTTTAAACAACAACATAAACCATTCATCATATAATCAGAAGCGAAATCTATGCCCAGAAAAAAGTATTAAGACATGATATGTGGGTAGACTTTTTGACTGAACAAAATCGTTTAATTCCCAAGGGTTAACTAACCATGAATCAAATTGCTAAGGCCATTTTTAAAAATGTTTTGTTTGTAGTGCTCTGACCCTGAATTCCAGGGGTGGGTAGGTGTAGGTTTTTTGTTGTTGCTGTTGTTGTTGTTTTTAATTTCAAATAATAAAATTTATAGCCAAAAGTGACTTTTTTTCTACAGAATGGACACAAAAATATATATCTAAAAAAAAAAAGGAAATCAGCTCAAAGATCTAAAAAAAAAAAAAAAATTGAGTATGGGCAATTTTGATGGGTAGGTGGGAGCACTACAAACAAAAATATCTTTAATTGTGGCCTTTGAAGGGCTCAATACATACACATAAAAAAAAAAAAAAAGAAAAAAAAAAGAACTTGTATACAATTCTAAGATGAATACTTGTTTTACGTTTTAGTTAAGTTAAAAATGATTTTCTTTGTGCTGATTGGGAATCAAGTTTGTACAACTTAAATTATTCCCTCTTGACGGTTCCTGGGTTGAACCAGTACCAAGACTTTGTGACTTGGAAGGTCATGAAAAATCCTTGCCCCCATTCTTACCTGTTTTCATTGGTGAAATCGTATCTTGGGGTGGGGTCATCATCATGGTTATTGACATCTTTGCTGGCCTTTTCATCCTGAAGCATATAGAGACTTGCTTGGTTTTAATGTCACACCAACAGTGTTTCAGACAGAGACTTTGCCTACATAAACTAGAAATATAGCTGCAAGTCATAGACAAATGGTAATACTATACCACATTGATACTGACTTGTCAAGTCCATTAACAAACCATATAATTTATACTAAACACAAAGCATTTATATATAAAGGCAATTCTCTGCCCTTCATGACTTTGGCATGTTTGGGCCAGAGTTGAACACACATCCACCGGAGTCTTGGGTGGATGTTATACTAGGCATCAGGGGAAACAGAAGCACACATAAAATGAGTTCAATTACATACATTCCCCTACAAACATTTAAATATAAGACCACACAAACATTTTTAAAACAGCATCCACTAGGAGATGTTAAGTAACAAAAGTTGAAAAATCTAGAATGAAAAATATTTTTGCAATAGGCAATAGCCAGAAAAAAAAGATTGTTTTTTTATAAACTGTATTAATCTAACCATATATACTCCAAACTTTTGCAATCACAGTAATAATTTATTCTGATTTTTTCCAGAAAATCTATATCTATGTAAGTGGAAACCATTTTATTACAGATTACCATTGTACCAAATGAACTGAACATGTAATTACAGACAGTTGAACACAAGGAGGGTAAGACCACAATAAGACTCTAGTGCAATAATAATGTACTCCCTGCCAGGCCAGCTCCAAGTTGACTGACTTTTCCTTGCTGAAAGCCCAAGGCTATGGTGTTACAACTTTACTACAAACTACTCCCTGCAGTTTGCTGGGAAACACTAAATGGTACAATAAAGTTCTACCATCAAAACCACTTCGTAGTATGCTACAGGCTCGATAATTGGTTTTTAATCTTTATTTTCTTGTCCAATATTCTTTCATCTTGCAAGACTGTTGTCAGACAAAATGGCTATAAAGAGCCAATCTAATGCAGTCCGACATCTCTTCTAATTACATCACTTATTTCATACATTGGAATCCAAGCGGAGCTGTATTAATGAATAAAATATAAAATAGCACCATGCAGCGGTTTTTATCCCCAGCATTTAATAAGACTAACCGGCATATTAACAGACACAGATCTTCCCTGGCGGACTCAAACTGTGCTGTGGGTAGAAAATGTACCAACACATGTTTCTGACGAGAAAATCAGGCCAAAAAGAAAATTAATTGCTCATAACGATTCAATAACATTTTGAGCTTGATTGATAATGCCTGGTAGTTCTCTATGGCTAGGGTTTAACATGGAGCTTTAACATTAATGGCATACCATTGATTCTTTAATCATTAGTGTTTTGTTAATCATTAGTGGAGTTCATGCGATTTAGACCAGCTTTTATCATTGAAATTCAGATCAATATTCTCTGGATTCTTGATAATTTTTGTCTCAATTATATATACTGTTATAAAGAATTCTTTCAATCATTTCATCTTTAAAATCAATAAACCAACCTTTAAAAGTTGCATGGTATGTGAATGGCATTTAATCATTTCTAAGAAATCTAGACTCTCCTGTAAACATGTGTATGGCCTGTTTTTGAAAAGTGAAGCCTTACATAAACTTCAGCTGAATGAGATAAAAGTCAGAAAATATGAAATTCTAATTTTACTTTACTAACCAAATGTATTAAAAAGATAGAGCAGCATGGTCTGGTGGAAGTATTTCTTGATCTCTTTCTTGATTATTTATATCACTAAAGGTGATTAATTCACCTGCATCCAACTATTTTTTCATGTAATATTAGTGTCGGATGGAACACCACGTGGTGTGATGGTACATAAAGGTACATGACTAGCCTGATACCTATATAGTCCCATATATATTATTATGAACACTTGTTCCCTTTATAAAGATGTGTATATAGTACATATATATATATATATATCATGTACAAGAGATTAGATGCAAAACATAATAAACTAAGAAGTAATTAAGGACCATGATTACACAGGGCTGATAAACTAATGAATCCAGCAAATTGTATAAAAGCTTAAGATGATTCCTTCATCAAAATCTTGTAATGGATTTCAGCAAAAATTTGGCAAACAGTGATGTATATCTAATTCTCCAGACCTCAAGTAAATCAGAAAAAAAGTTCTTGCCAAAAATATCTCAATCTCTCCATCTGATTTCTGATTATGTAAATGCAATCACATTAGCATGTATGTTTATATACAATATGGACAAGTGGGGGAAAAAACATCATCGTCATAGGAAACTCACACCTTGCGTGTTGCGTCAATGGTACATAATGATTTAACCATATGATAAACAGAATTAGTGGCTAGAGGATGGAGAAGCTGTCTTGTTAACAAGGCGGAGGAATCTTACGTGCTCATGTGTGACATTTCCCTGGTATCTCTGGGGAGAATATTATAAATCAACTCATGACAAGTTTCATGAAGATCCACAGGTGCATAAGTCTGCCGGGATAATTACACTTTATGTAGCCTTGCTTTCCACAGCCACTCTTATAAAACTCCTGATCATTCCTGCACTGCTTAACTTCCTTCATCCTTATGTAACACATTACCCTTGTTATGTCTTTTATATAATATAGCAAGCTCACTTGAAGAGACACGTTTTGAATCAATATTGTCTTTGTAAAAGACTAAAGGTATTATTAACTACTGTGTGTATATACTGTAAAATTGGGTGTGAGCAATTACTAAACAAAACAAGAAAGTCAGTAGAACTGACAGATGCTCCCCGAAGAACGTCATTGTTACAAATAAGGCCTTGGTCAATGGGTGGGAGGATATGTTGAAATCCCCATTCCTAAATCATATCTATTCTCCTCATCAGATGAGATGTTTTACCAACTCTAATTTGGAGACTTAGTAACAGTTTATTATTTAATATGATAATACGTGTTACTCATCAGATCTTTCATTGATTTTTTTAAAGTTTTTATACTACTAAAAATTAAGTCATACATTTCAATGTGTGCTCATATCAAAGAGGTTAACCAACACTCTTGACATATGACTGGATATTTGAAATAGTGTATAATGGCCTAAACAACAATTAGCTGACATGATTATGATTGACATTACTAGCATATTGAATTTTGTGGGGTTTTGTTTAAATGATATCTCCTGTTAAATTAGGCAAATGACATGAATATTAGTCAACAACATGGTAGTAGGGGCCATAACTCTCTTAAAAATTGAGGAACCTGGTCACGTCGACGATATGCGTATCTACTCTTGGTAATAAAGCTTCCCATAAAGTTTCATTGAATTCAAGCCATTAGTTCCTGAGAAATAGCCCGGACAAGAATCATGCAATATGTACTATAGGCCAAAAAGTCAATGAGCCTTAACTCTTTGAAAAATTTAGGAATTGGGTCATGCTGACGATATGCGCATCTCCTCTTGGTAATAAAGCTTCCCATAAAGTTTCATTGAATTCAAGCCGTTAGTTCCTGAGAAATAGTCCGGACAAGGAAAGTGTGACGGACGGACGGACGGACGGACGAAGCGACGACTATGCGTCACCTTCGGTGAGCATAAAAAAAATCCCTAGAAATGTGCCAACTTGAATGGATGCTCCAATATGTGCCAATTTCACTTAATCAGGGAAAATAACTCCATAAAGACTTGATGAATTTCAATAAAACCTTAGACTGGTGAACAACTTCCAAAGCTGGTGAACAATTTTATAGTGTTATATAACTTCTACTCATAAATTTTCAGAGAAGCATGACACAAGAGTTTGTGATGGACAGGGCGGACGGATAGGACAAATCTATAAAATAAACCAAAAAAAACCGCCTTAACAATTCCTCTCTCTCAAAAGTTGGGGTATAGGAATCTTAAAGCATCACAATGCAACAAAATGATTCCATGCATTTACGACCCCACTTAATGTGAGTGTTTGATGAAGTAAACCACAGCCATCAAACAAAATGTTGAATATCAATGTAAAACAAACCAAGACCAGATTGCTTATAAAATGAATAATTGATTGAAACCGATGCTGAATGCGCAGCTTGCCAAGCTAATAAATACAAATTCTTCCAATATGTTATTATTGACTCTATAAATGGGTACATGTATTTATACTGTTCATATCAGAGAAACAAATTTATCACATGAGAAAAGTAAAATTATCATCTAAATCAGAAACAAACAAAAAAACAAAAACAAAAAAAGTTAAAAAATATTGAGTCAATCAATGTGATGCATTGAAGATTGGGAGAAATTGGGAGAACCCAAAGGCAGACAGTAAAGTGAGCATCAGCTAAAGTCAACTCTAAAAAATGGTAGATTAAAACAATACATTCATACCAATTAGTTCCAATCTACAGAAGACATTTATCAGGATTCAGAATTTCAAAACTTCAAAAAGACATTCGAGGTTTGGGATCTCTCAACTATGCCAAAGTTGTTTTTAGGGTTACCTGCTCTTTTGAAATGGGTTCCTATTTGTTAATGAACATGTAACCAAAGTTTGAAGAAAATATGACAGACAGTTTTTGATAAATTGACCGTAACAAAAAAACTTAACCAGCCATAAAATTCTAAGTCAAAACAAGAGCTGTCAGAGGACAGCACGCTCGACTATTCAAAATACTTGTTGGAAAATCAAATGAAATCTATTTCAATTCTTGCCCTTCACATACCCTGTACATAATAATAGTCAAAAATGATATACCTTGATAGTCTGATACCCCTTAATATTTTTATGATGTCTAAAATCATTCCCATGCCTAGTTACTGAGACAAAGGCACAATAACGCTGTGCATGCAAAATTTTAACCAAAAATCCAAGTGATAAAAGGGCCATTAAATAAATTTGCATAAAATTCAGTCCAAAAGTTATCCTCCTTAGTTTTCTGATGCCCCTGAAGACACTCCCTAACTTTCTAGTCAATTCCTTAAGCAATTTCTGAGATAAAGCTGGATAGTAGCTTGAATGCAACAAGAAAGTCAGTAGAACTGACAGATGCTCCCCGAAGAACGTCATTGTTACAAATAAGGCCTTGGTCAATGGGTGGGAGGATATGTTGAAATCCCCATTCCTAAATCATATCTATTCTCCTCATCAGATGAGATGTTTTACCAACTCTAATTTGGAGACTTAGTAACAGTTTATTATTTAATATGATAATACGTGTTACTCATCAGATCTTTCATTGATTTTTTTAAAGTTTTTATACTACTAAAAATTAAGTCATACATTTCAATGTGTGCTCATATCAAAGAGGTTAACCAACACTCTTGACATATGACTGGATATTTGAAATAGTGTATAATGGCCTAAACAACAATTAGCTGACATGATTATGATTGACATTACTAGCATATTGAATTTTGTGGGGTTTTGTTTAAATGATATCTCCTGTTAAATTAGGCAAATGACATGAATATTAGTCAACAACATGGTAGTAGGGGCCATAACTCTCTTAAAAATTGAGGAACCTGGTCACGTCGACGATATGCGTATCTACTCTTGGTAATAAAGCTTCCCATAAAGTTTCATTGAATTCAAGCCATTAGTTCCTGAGAAATAGCCCAGACAAGAATCATGCAACATGAACTATAGGCCAAAAAGTCAAGGGGCCATAACTCTGTGAAAAATTGAGGAACCAGGTCACGCCGACGATATGCGTATCTACTCTTGGTGATAAAGCTTCCCATAAAGTTTTGTTGAATTCAAGCCATTAGTTCCTGAGAAATAGCCCGGACAAGAATCATGCAATATGTACTATAGGCCAAAAAGTCAATGGGCCATAACTCTTTGAAAAATTTAGGAACCAGGTCATGCTGACGATATGCACATCTCCTCTTGGTAATAAAGCTTCCCATAAAGTTTCGTTGAATTCAAGCCATTAGTTCCTGAGAAATAGCCCGGACAAGAATCATGCAATATGTACTATAGGCCGAAAAGTCAATGGGCCATAACTCTGTGAAAAATTTAGGAATCGGGTCATGCTGATGATATGGGCATCTCCTCTTGGTAATAAAGCTTCCCATAAAGTTTCGTTGAATTCAAGCCATTAGTTCCTGAGAAATAGTCCGGACAAGGAAAGTGTGACGGACGAACGGACGGACGGACGGACGGACGAAGCGGCGACTATATGCGTCACCTTCGGTGAGCATAAAAATTTAACCAAAATTCAAAGTTAAAAGGGGGTCATAATTTTTAATATATCGATATATTCCATCAAGTGTTATCTTCCTTTATAGTATGACACCCCTAAACATATTAAAGATGTTTCAAATCAATCCCATGCCTGGACTCTGAGATATAAGCATGAAAGTACCTTGCATGCAAAACTTCAACCAAAATATCTAAGTTAAAAAAGGGGCCATAACTTGAAATATATTCCATCAAAAGTTATCTACCTTAATAGTATGATATTCCTAAACATATTAAAGATGTTTAAAATCAATCGCAGGCCTGAATACTGAGATATTAGCATGAAAGTAACTTACAAGCAAAACTTTAACCAAAATTTCTAAGTTAAAAAGGGACAATAATTTGTAACATATTCCATCAAGAGTGCTTTTAGGTTTCTTTTGAGTGGCCTTTATTCACAGATTTAACTGCACTACAGCTATTTACTGAATACTGAATGTTGAGGATACTTACATAGTTTTGAATCAGATCGGGATGGTGTATTTCTATACCATCATCAAGAATGGTCACAGACACGCCTTTACCAGTTATCCCCATAGCCCAGGCCTTCTGAACATTCATATCCAGACCGTTACCTCGATTCTGAAAAATACAATATGTAAATATCATAACAATACAATGTGTTTTATGTATTGCATATCATCACAACTGGCTATCACATATAAGCTTGTAAGCTTAAGCTTATTAACCCTTTCCCTCATAAATACTCATTTTGACGCCCTCAATAGGTATCACACAAAGCCTGATCTGCAGAAAACCACAGTTAAACTTTACCAAATTTAATTACAAAATCCTCATTTCCAGACCACTGAGGAGCAGCGAACAGCATAAAACCTGATCAGCCTGCGAGTTACTCGCAGGCTGATCTGGTTTTATGCTGTTCGCATAGGTCTTTTCATGGTATCCTCTATGAGGGAAAGGGTTAAAGATGATATCTGCTTCCCTTATTTTACACTGCTAAGACTTTTTCTTTAGAAGATGGACTGCATTCCTTAAAATACCATCTCTCCACTGTGGGCCTTTCCCCCCGCCCCACTCTCCCTCTCTCTCTCATACAAGCAACCTTTATCTAAATTCTGTTGTACAAAATATTTCAACAATTTTACAAATTATCTACAAAAATGCATCAGCATCAAAGTCACGAAATAAACCCTGGTAAATTTGGATGTATTTCAATGTTAATTTCAGCTATGTTAGACATAAACAACTTGAAATGCCATTCTAAACATTTTATGGGCATGTTCTAAACTTTATGAAAATCTATTGATGGGTTTATATGATGCAATTGAAAATGTCTGACATTTTTCTGCCGTTTTATACCCATCTTATCTCATAACATGCAGCAGAAATCTACTGCATCTGTAGCAAACGCCATGCTTGTTTTCTGCATCCTCAATATGTGTATTGGGTGGTCGCAATTAAATAGACACTGCAATTGGCAAATACACATAGAGAAAACCGTAATATTAGAGTTGGCAATAATTTGATGAATACTTTTAAACTTTTGTGGTCCAAAAGTAATCAACCTGTACAGACTGAGGATTCTGTAAGCAAATTGCTTCACTAGTCCTGTTCTCATTTTTATGAACCGCTCTTTATTTCATTTCTTTGACTGACTGCATACTACATGTTGTTATAGAGTGTATAATATTTAAGTTACATAGCAACATCCTGCTACTTGCATGGGATGGGACAGCCAAGTGCACAGTGACATCTGAGTGGAACCAGTGACGTAATACCACAAACCAGCTGGAATGCCTCCTAACCTTGAGCCTTGCACAGAGAACAGTAAATCAGCCCCTAAATCCACTTGGTTATTGATCTGACTTCATGTCAAACACTTTAACATTTAAAGCCAATGATAAAATTGTTGCTTCCTCTTATACGCATACAGAAAGAAAAACCTTATTTTTCACTTTTATTAATTTTGCTTTTATCTTTTCATTTGTTTAAATATAAATCACACAGATAATTAACTTTAAAAGCTATTTGTGACTTCTTAGTGAGATAACACATAATCACAAATTACAAAGACAACCACCGATTCCCTAATAAAGGATACATACAAACCAAGGCCGACAGACTCAGTAAACAAGAAGAAGATCTTCCTATAAAATTAACAACTGCCAGATCAATACCAGGAACAGCACAATCAAATTGTCTTGCAGTAATATTCCTCATATCATCATAACATGGTAAACATCAAGCATTTGAACTTCAGTATACTCAGATAAAGCAAGTGGAAGATTAAAACTGCTGACTATCCTACTCCTGCAGAAACAGACTCTGGCTTTCAGAATACCTCGTTATACTCACAGGGGAGAAGCTCGACACAAATTACAGAAATTCAATATTGAAGCATGCAATCCAGAAGTATACATGAATATATATACAATTTTCACTCTAACAAGCCAGTGAAAATATGTAGGAAATAATGTAAGGATAGCGCATGTACGTATTTATAATCTTATCTCTCTATTAGGTATCACTTAGGTGCTTTGCTCTAATGATAGCATACAAAATAACTGTCAAACCCTGTTACAAGAAAGAATCCATTAACAAGAACAATATAGAAAAATGTTCAACCTTACAGGACTTCAATGCAATGTGAGAGTTCCCTGCAACACTGTGGTAACTACATTTTAGAAAATATTACAGGAGAAGTTATGAATAGCAGAATGTCTTTACACATCAGCAATGATTAAAACTACTTATCATATCAAACAGTTTAAACCTTCAATTCAGGGCTTTTTCTTGAAATGCATTAATTTTGAGGGTTTTTTTTTTTTCTAAAAAGAATGCATATTAGTACTTTAGAGTTAAACTAAAAGATATATGAATTAAAAATAGGGGGTCACCATGCTTGTTTTAGAGATTGAGCTTACGGTATAACATCACTATTTGCTAAAATTTGTTGAAAAAACATGACATTAAAAAATAAAAATGATTTCATTTCTAAATACTGTAACATCATGTTTAAATGACATTTTTAAAATATTTTTGTCACCATTTGTAACTTATAATGTATTCTATAAGTTACATATAAAAATACTGTCAGATTTAAAAAAAATCATTTATCCAAAATGAAACAAAAACCCAAAATTTTTTTTTAAAAACTGCTTTTTTATTGAAATTTTAGCCAAAATTGTATAAAAACACTAACATGTGACTTTGTACCTTCAAAATTTGGCAAATATACTTTTGGTGATAAAGATAACACTTGAATTTTAAAATTTGGGCTTTCTTCTATCATTCTTCTTAAAATGAATGAGAAATTCAAAAATTTTTTTTTACTAAAATCAGCCGTAACCCACTGAAACGTCCTTTATGTCATAATTCAAACCATGGCCATAACAACAATGTACAAAATGGGAGTTCACTGAGCGTTCATATCCACTAGGAGATCTTCCTGCTTCCAGACGACCCACAATTATGCCCAATTTTCTCGACCCTACCTCAAGGAACAGATGGCCATCGTGCCTACAGCCTTACCCTTGCCAGTACCAGCTCATCGCCAGAAGCCAATTTCACAATAAGAGCCGGTGTGATAACAGTAAGTGTTCATATTTCACCAGCAGGGCTGGGGAATCAAACACACAGATACGGACGGCAGGAAGAACCTTGTTATAACACATTATCATCATTACCCTCCCTTTGAGATGAATTTTAATCTTTTCCACTTCGCTTCTTCTAAAATCCAGCAGCACTGCTTCAGAGTGCATGAAGTCCTTCTGGCTTAATCTGCTTAAAATTATACCAAGAAGCATTTTTTGTCTTTCTTTTTTTTTTCCAAATTTATTTTTGAATTCCCTCATATTTGATGGCAATTTGGGATATGTTAAAACAATTTTCTTTAAATTTCCTGCTATGAAAATGGATTTCATTTCAAATGTCACGGGTTAGCTGTTAAAACAGAATGTTTTCAAGGCAGATGTTTAAAACCCTAAGTAAAAATTACTGTACAGAAAACTGAGTTTTTACGAAAATAAAAATATATCTTTGAAGTGACTATGAATGGATTCCTGCTTGGTATACTACTTATAAAATCTTTTTTGACTAATCCAAAGCCCGACTACAACATAATTGGTCAATATTAATCTGTCTCATCCTCAGATGACTTCAACACGATTGGTCAATTATGAACTGTGCCTCAAATGATTGTATCACGATTGGTCAATTACAGATAATCTATAGTTTAATCTAACACATGCCTGGCACCATTACACCAGAACACGAAATAAGTTCACAAGTACTTTTAGATGCTTTTAATCTTTCTGGGTGCAATTTAATATACGTGTTAGTAGTCCTTTTCCACTCAGATAAGCCATTTCATACCATGGAGAAACCAAATCAGACTGAAAGCAAGCCTCAAATTGTAAAAACAGGCTTTACAGTACTAGCGTTAAAATTGCTGTCACTTGTGTTTCTACTTTTTCGATGACATTTTACTGATATCTCTTAGTATGACAATGAGATGCTACCTAACTGACAAAAGAACAGATGAGTTAAGGAACAATATAAAACCTGGATATACTGAAAGTTACTTTCTGGCTGATTGGGCAATAAACAGGTCCCCTACAGTTACCATAAGATAGCAGAATTTAGAAACCTAGTTATAATACCAAATACACAGACGAGCCTTCGAGTTATCTGTCAGTCCCAAAACAATAAATCTAACGCAGAATTAATAGATAATATGTCCTTCAAATTCATGCAACATTTCAAACATAACAACAGTTTGAACACTAAGTAACTAGTTTTTGAATATTGTAAATGTGCTTTATCGCTTACACACATTTAAATAAATCTCAGATATTCAAATAAAGTTGATACGGTTTGTTTCAAATGCTAACGTGAATAATTTATCCACTTTTGTCATATAATGTGAAACTCGGCTGGGAAAGTCACTAACCCATGTGCCTAAAATAAACCAGCGCTCTATAATGCATCTCTAAGAGAAAACTGGAATACATTCTGATCCATAATCTAGATAAAAACTGAGCAACTTTTCTAAATTATCTTACAAATATTTATATTGATCTAGTCCTTCTAAAGGCTCTCTTTCCACTGCGACATTTTCCTAATGAATACAGTGTTGTCCTTTACATATCCCTAGAGTGGCAGAGCTATTATTGCAATAAACCATTTCACTTCAATGTCACACAATGGAGACATTTCAAATCACATTAACTAACCTCTCACTTCCTCTATTCATTTAATCACCTTAATCCATCTAACCTGAACCATGTTTTACATCTGTTATCATAATATCATCAGCACACGGCTGCAAAATTGGACAATTTTGCACAGTTTAGTACTTGCATGAAAAACAAAATACAGATAAAGATTTACATATCCCGCAGTACATCTGCTGATATCGCATGCAAATTGCTTATCAAATGTCCTGGGATTATTATTTATACTAGCAATATCAGAAAATTATGAATTAAAATGATAAGAATGAACAGAGATTATATCTCCCAAATGTCTATAGGCAAAAGGATTCAAAGTTCAAACCTTGCCGACTAATTTACAGTATGAAATTGACTACCATTTCTTAATATTTTTGGTCACTTCAAAGCTACAAATAATATCTTAGCCCCGTTTTCCTGGATGGACCAGTCCTGGGTCCTCGAGAAGCAAAATCAATAAAAACAAGTAGCTGGTGTTACACACACAGCAAATGAGTCCCCTACCAGTAAGGTGCATAAGTTTTCCATTACCATAGAAACCAGAAGTTTGGTTTGAGGAAAAAAAAAGTGACATGCAGAATCTCCATACTGTCATCTATTCATATACCAAGTTTCATAATGTAATCTTAAACAGTTTTTAAGTAACCTGACAGGATCCAGATTTCCGGACATCCAGACATCCGGACAGACGGAGGGCAAACCTGTAATACCCTCTGGTGTAAACACTGGTTGGGGACTAAAAAATCATTTCACTCATTTGAATTGAGGTGATCAATTACACAACAAGAGGCCCATGATGGCCCTAAATCGTTCACCTGAGATAAACAGATTGACCCAAGAAACATCTGTACCAAATTATTTTAAAATCTGGCCAGTAGTTTTGAAGAAGATGATTTTTAAAGTTTTCATTTTTTTTTTTTTTTTTTTTTGTTGCCATGGCAACCAGAGTTCTACATGGATCAAGTTTATTTTAGCAACTTTTGTGAAGGTTGACCCAAGGATCATCCCTGCCAAGTTTAATCAAATTCTGTCCAGTGGTTTCAGAGAAGATGTTGTTTAAAGTTTCTCTATATACATATAAGGCAAATAAGCCCCGCCCCTGGTGGCCATGTTTTTTTACGGATAGGACTTATTTTAGAAACTTTGGTAGAGGTTGACCCCAGGAACATCTGTACCAATTTATTTTAAAATCTGGCCAGTAGTTTTGAAGAAGATGATTTTTAAAGTTTTCAAATTATTTTTCTTTTTGTTGCCGTGGCAACCAGAGTTCTACATGGATCAAGTTTATTTTAGCAACTTTTGTGAAGGTTGACCCAAGGATCATCCCTGCCAAGTTTAATCAAATTCTGTCCTGTGGTTTCAGAGGAGATGTTGTTTAAAGGTTTCTCTATATACATATAAGGCAAATAAGCCCCGCCCCTGGCGGCCATGTTTTTTTACGGATCTGAATAATTTTAGCAACTTTGGTAGAGGTTGACCCAAGGAATATCTGTACCAATTTATTTTAAAATCTGGCCAGTAGTTTTGAAGAAGATGATTTCTAAAGTTTTCAAATTATTTTTCTTTTTGTTGCCATGGCAACCAGAGTTCTACATGAATCAACTTTATTTTAGCAACTTTTGTGAAGGTTGACCCAAGGATCATCCCTGCCAAGTTTAATCAAATTATGTCCAGTGGTTTCAGAGGAGATGTTGTTTAAAGGTTTCTCTATATACATATAAGGCAAATAAGCCCCGCCCCTGGCGGCCATGTTTTTTTACGGATCAGAATAATTTTAGCAACTTTGGTAGAGGTTGACCCCAGGAACATCTGTACCAATTTATTTTAAAACCTGGCCAGTAGTTTTGAAGAAGATGATTTTTAAAGTTTTCAAATTATTTTTCTTTTTGTTGCCATGGCAACCAGAGTTCTACATGGATCAACTTTATTTTAGCAACTTTTGTAGAGCCTCACCCAGGGAACATCCCTGCCAAGTTTAATCAAATTCTGTCCAGTGGTTTCAGAGGAGATGTCGTTTAAAGCAAATTGTTGACGACACACGACGGACGACGCACGACGACGGACGCCGGACGAAGGGCGATCCTAAAAGCTCACCTTGAGCACTTTGTGCTCAGGTGAGCTAAAAATGCAGAGATTGTGGTTGATATGGCACCTACTGACAGGAAACATTGCCAACCTATGCTGGCTAAATCTTATCTAAGAAAGTCATGTGATTTTATTATAAGACTGCGCCAAAATTCAATTATATATAATAACCTTTATTAGAGTATTTCAAACTTTACACACAGGAAAAAAATACCAGCCTGGCATATGGGCATGACTTAAAAAATTTAATATCTTAGGCTACTCAAAACAGCTTTGCACACTAATTCTGATTTTATTGTAGCTTGTGAAAAAAGTAAATTTTTAACAGCTTAAAATTGTTTTTAACTTTTCAATTTTTACCTCATTTCTGTATTTTTCTTCTAGTTATTTTACTGTACAGCTTCTACATACATGGTGGTCATAAATTACGCTACAGAGAAAACACACCTTTAAAGCATCAATTAGTTTTATTGAATTAGTCAAATATAGTACCTCTAAGTTTGAATGTCAAACTGTCTCACAAACAGCAATGTGAAACATACATACTTAATTTGCTGGTTGCATGTATTTTAGTTAAATAAAGTTTCCAAATTGATTTTGTCATTTAGTGTTACCCACTGGTCCTAAAAAGCATTGCAACAGTAAAACACTGAAGTTTAACCCTTTTGTACAGCTCATCCGTAACTCTATACACCTCATTTCACAACCCATCTATAAACCTTTACCTTACAGCTTTAACCCTTTACCACCCATCTATAACCCTTTACCACTCATCTATAACCCTTTACCACTCATCTATAATCCTTTACCACTCATCTATAACCCTTTACCATTCATCTATAATCCTTTACCACCCATCTATAATCCTTTACCACCCATATATAACCCTTTACCACTCATCTATAATCCTTTACCACTCATCTATAACCCTTTACCTACCATCTATAATCCTTTACCACCCATCTATAACCCTTAACCACCCATCTATAATCCTTTACCACTCATCTATAATCCTTTACCACCCATCTATAACCCTTTACCACTCATCTATAATCCTTTACCACCCATCTATAACCCTTTACCACTCATCTATAATCCTTTACCACTCATCTATAATCCTTTACCACCCATCTATAACCCTTTACCACTCATCTATAATCCTTTACCACTCATCTATAACCCTTTACCACTCATCTATAATCCTTTACCACCCATATATAACCCTTTACCACTCATCTATAATCCTTTACCACCCATCTATAACCCTTTACCACTCATCTATAATCCTTTACCACCCATCTATAACCCTTTACCACTCATCTATAATCCTTTACCACTCATCTATAACCCTTTACCACTCATCTATAATCCTTTACCACCCATCTATAACCCTTTACCACTCATCTATAATCCTTTACCACTCATCTATAACCCTTTACCTACCATCTATAACCCTTTACCACTCATCTATAATCCTTTACCACCCATCTATAACCCTTTACCACTCATCTATAATCCTTTACCACCCATCTATAACCCTTTACCACTCATCTATAATCCTTTACCACTCATCTATAACCCTTTACCACCACAAATCCTTTACCACTCATCTATAACCCTTTACCTACCATCTATAACCCTTTACCACCCATCTATAATCCTTTACCACCCTCACCAACTAAAACCCTTCAACACTCATCTATAACCCTTCACCACCCATTATAACCCTTTACCACCCATCTATAACCCTTTACCACTCATCTATATACCTTCACCACTCATCTATACTTACCACTCATCTATGTACATTCACCACACATCTATATACCTTCACCACTCATCTATAATCCTTTACCTACCGTCTATAATCCTTAACCACTCATCTATAACCCTTTACCACCCATCTATAATCCTTTACCACCCTCACCATCTAAAACCCTTCAACAATCATCTACAACCCTTCACCACCCATTATAACCCTTCACCACTAATCTATAACCCTTTACCACCCATCTATAACCCTTCACCATACATCTATAACCATTTACCACCCATCTGTAACCCTTTACCATAAACCCTTTACCACCCATCTATAACTCTTTAAATGCATCTATAAGTCTTAACCGCCAACTTATACCTATAACCTTAACACTCAGCTGGTACTATTTAGAATACAACCACAGTATTTATGCCATGGTATGCAACTCAAAAACTGGAGAAGACTGAAAGTGTTATTCAGTCTGCTAATTGCCAAGGAACTATACAGAAGCAAACAACATAAAGCCTGATAAGCCTGAAATTGATACTCAAGCTGACCTGGATTAAAACTGGTCACAGAGGTTAACATTTTTCTCTAAGATCTAAAAGGTTAAACAACACCAATTTATTCTGTCAAACATCCGACATCTCTGAGTATGAATGCAGACAGTAACATACATACCCTGCTAAGACATTCAATATTAATCAATTCATATCAAACCCCCCAAAAACAAACTATTTGATATAAACTGTCCATTTCACAAAAACTTGTACGCTTATCTCGGTCTCTCCAACAGAATTCAGAGAGTGTATAAACAATAGTTGCAATAAAACTGAAAGGCAAGTGGCACTGATAAAGCCAAAAATATAAAAATATATTTCCTAATATTTTTCAAAAATTTAATCCCAATTGTTAGACAGAATCAAACCCTATTATTAATGTAAACCAATTTACTTAACAGTGCTTTGTACGAAACAAATTGCATACAACAAAACGTCAAATTTCTCAATGTCATCTTTATGACAAAATGTTTGCAACCTTGTTATATTTATGATAAGAAAAACACCCAAGTTGGTAACACCTCACATTGTCGGCTGAATTACTCCCTTTCTCTTGCTCACACAGTTTTTCCACTGTTTGCACCTAATGAACAACACACCATAAGAAGCCCTATTGTAAATAAGACAAGTAGCGGACTGAGAATTACCTTATTTTTGTCATTTATAGCTCCATACCACACAGGTTGCTGTAATGACAAAATGTTTAAAACCATAAAAACCTCACAATCTAGATCGTTAACAGAAATAAACAGGGACTGTATGGTGAGATGGGAGGATAAATACTTTCCCACCATTACTTGATCATACAGCAGTGAAAGGTCCTTCCCCACCTGCTGTGGATACCTCCTGCTGATATAACAGAGGGAATACTGCTTATAAGATCATGTTATATTTCATGGTTTGAGGGAATATCCTCAGTGTAAGATCATGTTATTTTTCAAGCATTTGTCCTCAGTGTAAAATCATGTTATATTTCATGGTTAGAGGGAATACTGGTTATCCTCAGTACAAGATCTACAGGTTGTCCCATTGTGTAAGATCAGGTTATATTTCATGGTTAGAGGATATATTCACCAGTTGTCATATTTCAGTTCATGGTTTGAGGGTCATTAGACCAGTTGTCCCCAGTGTAAGATCAAGTTTTATTTCATGGTTAAAGGCAATATCAGTTGTCTTCGGTGTATGATCAGGTTTTATTTCATGATTTTAGGGAATATAGGTTGTCCTCCGTATAAAGTCATGCCTCATTTCAATATTAAAAAAAATATTGGTTATCCTCAGTGTAAGACCATGCATTATTTCATGATAAGGAATTACTGATTGTCCTCCGTGTAATTAAGACTTAGCTTTATTTCATGACTGTTGATCTTCTGCATAAGACCGTGCTTTATTTCATAACAGAAAATCACTGATCAGGCTGAGACAGTTTCATTTCAATATTGTTCATATATAAAATTTATCATTATCAATCTTCATCAGTAAAAAAGTCATGACTGAAAATATTACTTTAAGACTAAAAGTGAAATAAAATGCAATCTTACACACAGATCATCAAAGGTATTCTATTCTACTGTCATCTTCTTTTCTTTTTTATATCAATTTCCTCAATTCTTTCTTCAGTCAATCAGATGGCCTGGCCAAACAACACCCAGAGACCTATGACATACATGGTGACTTTGTAAACTCACCTTTGTGACCTCAACTTTATTAAAAAAATCATCTTTGGAACACATGTATTTTGTTCCTAAAATACAAGAAAATATCACACAAGATTTTATCAAAACTAACTATCATGATTTCATTAATTGCATTTGATTAGAGGCAAACCTATTCAACAGTCTCAGTACTTACAGATAATTACTGAACGCAAAGACAGTATAGGCACCTGTGTACCTGACTTAAAAAGAAAGCCTTGAAGCATTGCACTGTCATTGCACTTTCTCGAAATCATGATATGTTACCAAGATTGCTGAAAATTCCAATAACACTTGAAAAACATCATCTTTGCTTTTCATCTTCTTAAGTATACTGACTTAAAAATACTTATACCTTATCATAAATGTATTTAGTTCCTTTAATTACAAATTATTTGTGATAATATCTTTCATCACTGATGTGAAATATCTATTAATCATTATGGCAATATAAATAACTAAAATCATAATCTTTTATTTTTTAACATACCCAGTATGGCTTAAAGCCAACTGATGCATTTAACTGAGGTAGTTAATCTCAGCCTACAATTCCTTCTGCTTTTTCTCTTTTTTTCTATCTCCTCATACCACTGCCATGGCAGTATTACAGTTATGTCACAACAACAAGTTAATTACAGGTAGGAAAAGACTGCCAGTGCATAAAGACACTTGGATAGAACCATCAACCTACCACAGCAATGTGTATAGATTTAAAAGAAACTCAAACAAGAGGGCCATGGTAGCCCTAAAATGTTCACCAGACTACCATAAGCCCAATCAAGATATTTCAGGTCATTTGGTTTTACATGGTTTCCTTTTGAGTATCAACTAGATTCATGTTTCAGATACAAAGAATTCTATAAGTTTCTGATTTAAGATTTTATAGAATATATTATAAGCAAACAAGCTGGGCCCCTAGGAGACCTCAATCATTTTCAATTATGATAAGGGGCCATATGGTGACCATTTGTGCTCAATGATATTAAATTCTGAGCATTCTGGTTTCATTGAAGATTTTTATTTACATTTTCTATAAAAAGTATATAAGGAATCTAGAGAGGCCTCATTTTTCAGGGGATCAACATTATTTTAGCATTTGCACCTATTAAAATTTAATTCTGACCAATGGTTCCAAAGCAGAACATTTTTGAAACTTTCTATTTATATATGGGAATAAGTCGATCCTTGCTGGGGCCTAATTTTTCAGGGGATCATTTTCATTTTAGCAATTGAGGTAGAGGGCCATGAGGTGACCATTTGTGCTGAATAAAATTAAATTCTTACCACTGGTATTAGAGAAGATTATCAATGTTTTTAAAATAAAATTCTATTGGCTGTAATGGTAAACAGAGTTCTGCATGTATCAAATTTAAGTTAGCAACTTTTGAGAAGAATCACCCAAGAATAATTAGTCCCATTTTTTTATCAATTTCTACCAAGTGGTTTCAAAATAGACGTCTTTCAAAGTAAATTATTGACAAGGGACAACATACTTCAGGTGATGGATGCAGAGTGATCCAACTATCTCTGACACCTTGAGCACTTTGTGCTCTAGTGAGCTAAGAAGTTACAACCAAAATCAAAGATTTTGCCAGTGGATGCAGAAGCTGACAGACAAGACAGCCACTGATGATTTGCCATAAATATCTTGACATTTACTTCCAGAAACTGACTAGCAAATATTTATACCCAACAGCATTTCTGTTGTTTTTTTCACTCTAACAACTAGTGGTTATGTATCACAATATATTACAGCAGCAATGAGCTGAAGACAAATATTTAACCTTTAAATGATCCAGTATTAAAATGATTTATATATCTACTGTGGTAAACATCTTCATTCCATCCCTCTCCTGGACGTGAAACACCCATTATTTCTGCGCCCACACATCACAGAACCGGAAGAGTCTCATATCCGGAGGACCACCGGGATATTACCTATAGTTACCAAGTCGTATCAACATCCCCAACAAGATCTACTGACATCTCTCTAGGTCACAGACTGCAGGAATCACCTGTTAAGGAGCTATGAAATATTGCCTGCACCTAGTCTAGATTACATGGTCTGTCAACAACAGACAATGCTTAATTAATTCATATTTCCGTTATGTATGATGGCAAACACACTTTCTAACAAATAACAATAATCCCAACTTTAAGGAAAGTCGCTGCACTGTAGCATCAAAGATTCATTTTACACTTTCAGGATATGTCCTGGCATCCAACCAGTATAAATCCTGATCAGGTATTCAGACAGAATATGTCAAATATCTGTTTGATGCAACAACTGTAGAGAAAAGTGTGCCAGTATAGACCTCTACAAACTATAAAACATAAGAGACTTTAGTTGTTGCTCAGGTTGAATGTCACACCAACAATTTTTTGTCATGTTGGGACTCATTATGTCTAAATGAATGCTGCATTTCTGTGATAATCTCCCCAAAGTGGCATGATACTAATCCCCATATCAGGTCAACCAGTCCTGGAACTATCTACTGAAGTCAAGTGAAGAAGATATTCAAATATCATGCACTATGTTCATGAAAATAAAAAAGGAAGTCTGATTTTCTGACACAGGCTCAAACCATGGCCATTAAATTCAATAGGAATTTGAGTATGATACTCAGATTTGAGCCTGCGATCACATTCGAGTATTTTCAAGAACATGGTGCTGATCTTAGGTATGTTGCACTAACAATTTTATTCACATACCTACATACCATATGGGTTAAATGGATGTAACCATCACAAATCACAATTAGTAACGTCTCTAAGGGGGTTACCCACTCTCATTATTAATATATATATAGAAATGGATCTTAACACCGTAAAACATGCTCCAACAGAGAACAGTTTTCTGTCTTGTCATTAATCGGACATGTTGTAAGATGGCATTAAGGGTACAATGTGAAAAACATTGACCTGCAACTTCACAACAATATCGGAAAGCTGGTGTCCCAGGCAAGAGCTGTGCTACATGTAGCTGAACATTAGACTCCAGTCTCTCATTAAACTGTCAGGAAAAATGATTGTATACTCTGCTAGATTAGACTTGATTAGCCATTACAACCCATTTATTCTCCAGCTTCCATTTCAAATGAAAATGGGACAACAAGTAATGTTATATTGCCACCATTAAGAGTATTTAACATTTTTTGTTTCACTTTACAGCACTATCAGAGACAACTTTTATTCATTCCCTGAAGTAAATTTCAGACCTTTTCTCGGGGTATTTTTCAGCAAAATGTCAAGTCAGATATTTCAAATTCTTATCAAATAACTAATTGAATTAAATAATTCAAAGAATTCCAACATTTTTTTATTACAAATTAATAATTAAATTCATTATGGTGGTTAGTAAATTGAAAACTTCCATTAAAATGGGAACTTTTCTCTCTCTCTATTTTTAGTAACAGTGACCTTGTAACCATGACCAGATTGACCCTCAGCACCAATTCGATGATGTAAAGAAAACTAATAACTAAATATTCTTTGAAAAATATGGCTAAATCCAAAGAACTTTACTATAAAAATCTATTTAACTTCAAAAATTTCCAAACACGGACCTAGGATCTTTCTATGTTGTAGTTGGATGACATCTGAAGCAATTACAACTTGACCTCCTTCAGAAACGGAAATACTATATAATGTGTAATATTGCCTGATAATCTCTTCTGCAAAAGAGACCCCCCCCCGCCCTCCTCTTAAAGTGCATCTACAGAAACGTTGTACTAAAAGACCTTAAAACCATGGATATCCATTGCTCATTACTGAACAACTAAAGGTATATACTATATAACTCTTAACCATACTGCAAAATGGACACAAAGATAAAGAACATGATGAACACAATCCAAATCCTGGGATATTTCCGACAGGATATATCTCAACATTCTGCCAGACCATTTCTGCAGTATCTCTATGAGCTAACATAAAACAACAAGAACTGTCTATTCCGGAGGCTTGAATGTCCTCAAAATAATCACTGTTTGCCGCAATATCGAGAGAATTGCAGGTATTAAACCATAATAAACATGTCAAACTTACGTGCTATCTATCAAACAAATTTTCACATGAGATGGTTAGGCGAATAGGACAGACTCCTCGATATTATATGATATCAATTTTTCTACTAGAATTGCTCAGTAATTGATCTACTACATTCAAACGACTCCCGGGGCACAGGACTCTTTTCCCATAATCCTGCAGTTGGCAGACGATTTGACACTCCGCCAAAGGTCGGCCAATACTTAGGCAAAAACCATAATGGAAGGAAAATAAAACAATTGATTTAACATTTTTTGACCGTTTGAACCTCATGTCTCAGAGGAATATTACGCTAAAACATTTGTTCAACGATGAGTATTCTAGGCCATTTTTGTCCAACCTTTTATCACTCAAGATGGATACACGGGAAAAGCTGGATCAGCCTAGCGTCAGTTTTCTGTCTAAACAGGTTTCACAGTGTTATAATACTGAGGTACAGCAAACCATGCTAACTTAAACCCTTTACTTCATGAATATTCATGTAAAAAAATGCTACATAATTATTAATTTAATGAACTGTTATATGAAACAGTGGATTTTTTTGTGGACTGTATAGTCAATCTGAGCTTCAGTACTTACTATAAGCAAACAAAGGAAACCCTGATCGGACTGGGCCTGCATGAACTGTTTGACAATGTGCAAAAATGAGACTATAGGAAAAATAGGGTTGACAGTGATAGTTACTCGGACGTTGAATGGTTCTTTATGGGTTCTTGTCTTAACAGGCTCCATTTCCACCCACTGAGCACAAAGTCATACTTAAATAATATAAAGGGGCAAATTTCATCTGTCTTGTTTCTTTAATAAAAATATCCCAAAAGTATTCTTTTCTTAACAAATACTGTTAAAATTAAAATCAGACAAGGCTAATGTTGATTTTTTTCTGTTTTTGTCACCCCCCCTCCCCTCAAAAAAGAACTCTCAATTCATCCAAAGGAATTTCAATGCTAAATATATCATCTGAGATATCCTCATATAATTATATTCAAGATTCAAGAATATCTAATTGAGATCAGTTGTCATTTTTTCTACATAACAAAGGGCAATAACTTTTATTCCCATAAAGTTTCTTTTGAAAGTCAAACTTGTCTATACCAAGTTTCAAAAAGATCAATCTGTCAGAAATGGAAAAACATCACAAACCAATGACTATGCAGACAACAATGTCATTTTACGCAGATGGCACAACAAAAAAAATGATGAATTTCGTACCCTAACACTTGCTGAAAAATGGTGTCCCCTGTCTAACAGCTTATTTGTAATGTACTATACTAGTTTATCAAATAACAGTTTCCTCCCAGACAGAGTGTTTTATTGATTGGATATGTTTCAAACACTGTAAACAGAACCTGAATGCCAACAACCAGGACTACAAGAAAGGAATCCCTTGCTGACAGAAAACACGTACATACTTAGAAGCTTTTCATTATACATGTCTGATTACTTCAAGCTTGCACTTTGGTAGAAGAAAAGACCCATTTGTTGTTCTTCCTGAAAAGCAGTAGTGCAGCAAGGTTGCTGGAGTCAAATATTTTACAATCAATTTAAGTTCATCTTCAAAACTGCTCTGCATAGACCTCAAATTGGAAGGAGTATTTAGCAGTTGCTCACTACAGAAAACATAGAGGGTACCAGCGTGCTGCCCATACAAATCTAGATCAGCCTGCAGGGAAAGACCAGAATAAATGTATCAAAACACTTGGAGATGTCACGCTGGCACTGCAGTCCAGTGATAGGGTACATGACTGTAGAGCCATCAGTTGTGGAGGAAAAAATAGTTCATGATGCTCCCAGATACAAATGTCCAACCAAGACACCATTGAGAGGAATATAAGACACATAAGTAACAATAAATACAGTGTTTTCTAAACAACTACTGATTCATAAGACTGCATGTACAAAACCAACGAGAAAAATCAGATCCCACTGTACTGTATAAATCATCAAATTCCACACTCATTAGTCCTCTCCTTGTACATCAAACCTGATCACCCTGATATTAACTTAAAAGCTGATCAGGTTTTATACAGTGTGCTTCTAATCAGAAACTTTGATTGAACATTTTGTAATTTTAAGCTGTTAAGCTGAAAGTATGATGCAGACCAAGAGGTTAGATTTCTAGCTAGTTTTGCTTAACCCTTCACCTCATGAATATTCATTAACTAATTTATGACTTAAGGAACTTAAATAGTATATGAAACAATGGATTTTTCTTTGCCAGAAAGACAATGCAGAAGCTGAGCTTCAGGATTTTATGGGTGAAAAAAAGCTGTCTGATCTGGGCCAAGGTGTCAAAATCCATCCAAACATGGAAGTTGTAAGAAATTCTTGTCTGTTATCAAAAAATGGATTCTAACTGAAATAAAGCGTTAAGCTGAACAGTAAAATAGCTCATGTTGCAATACTATAATAATGGAGAGGAAAAATCAATGTTTAAGCTATAATGGTCTGTCTAGGTTAGCAAGCTAGGTCTGTAAGATCTCCTTTCACTTTCAACAATTTTTTTGTCAGATCTGCTTTACTAACCTTGACAAGAAACAAAACAAAGCAAATACTTACAAAATACCACATTTTCGGCCATTTGGGGTCGTTGAACTCTGTGTGTTTCTGATCAATAAACCGTTTGACTCTTTTCTTTGCTACCTGCTGTTCCAACCATATGACCTGAAAAATAAACACCAACATAAATAAAAGTCTCATTTTCACCCTACAAAACAGCATCTACAATAAATAAATGATTGATAACAGTTATAAATGTACACAATAAGTACAGATAAGAGATGTACAAGGAACCTGCTCTTATTTCTGACCTGTCAGGAAATATTTGCACTTGTTCAGGACTTCCCTCTCCTCCCCCTCCAATATCAAAAAGTCAAAAGAATTGAAAAAAATATAGAACATAGTTGGCCAGATATTTCCAGATCATAAGTCCTAATTGTTTTATAACCATTTTACTACTTAAAACTGCTGATAAATTCACATCACAACAACCATGGTAGAGATTACAGGAGGCCTGTAGTCTCCAGGCAACCATCTGAGAAGCCTGTTAAAACCCCACATAAGAGCCACACGAGGGCCGGTGTCTGACATTATCACAGGCTGGTGTTTCTTAGTCCCTCTGGTCAGTCTTCAGCACTGCACTTAACCCCGTGGTGTGACAATAAACATGGCCGTGAAATATAAAGCTACTCAGGATAAGATGAGTAACTTATACCACTTCTAATCTTTTTTTGTTGATGTTTCTTTTTTCCTCTTCCTTCTTTTTTTTCCCCTGTTACTGTTGTTGTTACTATCTTTTATTACTTTTTTGTTTACACGGTAGACCATCAGCTTGAGACTATAAGAAACCCTGTATGCTTATAGAAAATGATACAGTGAAGGCTCAGGGAAAGACACAGAAAAGAAAATTTAGACAGACAATGATTATACTGAGAGACAAATCATAGAAAAATATAGAAAAAAGATTGGGTGGAGAGAGTGAAGAGAATGAGAGATACAGTCAGCAAGGGATCTAACCACAGAACTGGAGTATCACAGAATATACCCTAACCTTTTACCCCTTGTAATGGCCTCTGCAACAAGTATTAAGGTTTTGTAACATTAATTTTAAGTTTTAAAACTGTTCCAATAAAGACAAGAAGAGGGACACCAAGAAGAGGGATACCATAAAACCTCAGCAGAGGGAAATAGCTCTGATCTGGCTTATCAATGATCAACAGGCTGTAAAATAATGTAATATGGGTTAGGATTCTTTGAAGAATTACCCATGACCCCTGCATGACCCCAACACTCATTATTATGTCTCTTCAAACATGAATGTTCTTATCCTCAAGGCATTTCCCCCAACATCTAATAAAGAAGCACGGCACCATACCAATAGAGAACTAACTGGAATCAATACAGACTTAAATGAAATGCCATCAATGTTAATATTAGATTATGAATTTTGTCCAACATGATGACTGCTTGTCGTTTTTGTTTGTGTTTATTTCAGGAGAGACTATTTGTGCCAGATCGCGGCAGGTTTCTGTGCAGTCAACATCAGGCTGCCTAACCAGGAAATGTTTGTTTACAGCCTGATAGGAGAAGAGTGTTTCACAAGTTTGGCACATGCCATCATTATAGAGATAAGCCACTTTGGCGGAGCGAATGATCACTAGGTCAGGGGCAGACAACTCAGGCTGTAATCAGAAGATTAGATTATCCGGAAAAGCGTGGATAAAAGATGGCTGAATTATAAGCTATGCTTCTGAGGTTTCTCATCCCAAGTCTTGCGTTCTTAATATTGCAACTCCTTTATTACGGTCTCCACCTGTTCCACAGTCTTGCACAGCGACATTTATTACTGACTTTATGTATTTTGTTACCCTTCGGAGAGACAATTTCTTTGAAATTAAACAGCAGTAAAACAGTGATGTAACTACTGCAGTGTAAACTAAGACAACATACAAGCCTTTCTATACACAGTATCCGAATATTACTCACAGGCTGATCAGGTTTTATACTGTTTAACATTACGTCATATGTGTGGCTTGGAGATAAACAAGAGTTTACAAAAACTAGGCTAACTACATAGACTGTCTAGATTTAAAACTGCGTTCAATATTTGATCAGAAACGTACACAGTGTTGAGTGGTACAGTATATACATGTACAGTTGAATACTCCAGAGACAAAAATACTTGTAGCAATTAAGGTCTAATTAGTACACTAAGGGGATAATAGGGTTCACTACACATGTGTACCATAAACATGCCTTATCAGGTTCATCAGCAGAAATCTGGGGTCTGCAAAACGATCCTTATCTTTTGTGGTAAAACTCTAAAAGTACCCATAATCCCTGCAACGCTATTGGTATAATGTTGAAAAAAAAAAAAAATAAGATCAAGATTCTTTGAAACAAAATGGATATTAGTGAAATTTTATAAGTAAAAGAAATACTGCAGGAAAAATGACTTTCATGATGGGTTCAAAACAGAACAGCCAGCAATACTTCCATTTTAATTATAACTCAATCATTACTTTAATACAAACAACTTCATAACAAAACAAAAAAAAATCACCTTTTGATTCCATATTCACAGAATATGAAAACATATAATCTCCTGACAATGTCAAAATGTTTCTCTCCTAAATTGGCCCAAAAACATTAAGCATTGCTGCCTCTACAGACTTTGCAGACAGGATAATTTACTTTGCTTAGTTCACACGCAAATTCTTACGAAGATCTATATGATGGTAAAGTCGTATGGACATTCAAAATAAATGAGATGAACAAAAAATATACAAGTATACACAAAAGAGAAAGAGCAAAAGGAGTAGTGAGTTTAATTTACCCTGGACCCTAACATTAATTTGTGTGATGATACTGCTGATACTCGCTGTACATAATTTTTTTCCGTTTATTTTTTTTTATTTTTTTTTTTTTTAGAATTTTCAACTTCTTGCCAAAACGATATAAACAGGTAATAAAGAATGAGATCAAATACTCAACCAAAACACATCTTATAAACATACAGACTGGGCTTAAAACAGGTGGCAACATGGGGGGAAATTAAGCCTCATATCTGAATTTGAAATGCCTGAGTGAAGTGCGTACCTGTGGAGAAAAAAATATGATTAATTCTGACTCGGATTTATATAATGTTTATGTGTGTAATCGATCAGATCGGAGGGGTAGCACAGAATGAGGTCGTGAATCTGGGTCGTTGTCATAAGGGTCTTAAGGTAGCGACACTGGGTAATGGACAACTATCAAATTTACTGGTTTTGAATAACCTGAGTATAAACATAGTTAGTACAAAAGTTATACCCCTATCTTATGTCAAGATATCTGTTCTCAGAGTCGACAAAATATAATTAGTACCTTTGTTATTCCCCATATTGCACACATTTTTCGAAAATTTCGAACAGCGATATCTAAGTCATTTTTTCACTAAATAACTTCATTTTTGTATTAAACTGTATCTATACAAATGAACTAGTGATCCGTGTCTCAAATTTCTTTTAAAATTTTCTGTTCAAAAGTTATTTAACTTAACTTTTTATTTTCACTTTGAAACACGCCGCTCGTCAATTAATTAGCCATTGTAACAAAACTAAAACAATTATCGAAAAACTGAGACACAGATCACTAGACGGATCAAAGACCTTCCGACAAACGAAAACCGCTTTGAAATCGGACAACAATCAACTCTGTAATCACTGTCCAAATACCCCCACTACAAGCTAATTCCAGTGTGTGGAAAATTAGCTTGAAAGATAAAATGATCAAAATGTGCTAATTAAATGGGATTATTGCATAACTGTTCAGCCTTAATTAAATTCTTTTTGCTCAGTAGTTTAGCTGTTTGATACATCGTCCATTATTCACACTTTCCGAACATATAAGTACCTAAACTTTTGGTTTACATCCCATAAAGTCATCTAGAGTCATAGTGCACACGGCATATAACACATAAAAAGTCACGTGACTATCTTCAAGCGTCGAGATAAGGGGCCCCACACAGGGAAATAATGGATACCGAAGCCGCACTAAGCCGAGCAGTCGTAGGGGCAGGGTATGATTGAAATGTGTTTTTTGCATTTATTAATTACATATACCGTATTTTATTATTTGATATTATGCCTGTTTCAATATGATACATAATTAGGGTTTTGGTTAAGGTAGCGACATTGGGTAATAACGGTAAAATGCATCAAAATGTCTATGAAAATAAAATTAAAGGACACATTTTGTTTCATCAGTCTGTATCTTCATTCTGGTACAGATCTCCAAAATTAATAGAAATAATCGATTATAAGAAAATAACCATTATTTATGCTCCATGCACAGACGTCGTATATAGCGCACGTCATAAAATCGACGTCACGCCTGTCTTTGAATAATAAGCAAATTTTCTCTTTTGTCGTTTTATTGATTCTTAACTGAAATCTTCACGACAAAAAAGTATGGGTTTTATCGGACTTTTGATTGGTTTGCTTATTTATCAACACTGTCTCATCATTTCTTACATATAAACGGTTTCTTATCCTGCTAACATGCAATATACGAACCCCAATATACCAAAACTGTAAACTTCTATAACAATAGATTGATTTCTTAAAATTAGTAATTATAATGTTTGTTTTTTTATTAATTGTATGTGTAAATATAATTGCAAATAAAAGCTTATTAAAATAAAGCCATTGCTAGGGAATACTTTTAACTGAAAATAACCTTATTGAAACGTATTGGCATATATAAAGTTTTGTTTACTACTTTTGCAACAATACAATACAAAAACTTTGTGTTTAAAAATATTGTCTGTATAGATTATGACTTGATTTGTCTGGGTCGGGTTAATCAGTGTCCCCTGAAAACTGGTTTCCTGTGTGTACTGCACGTGTGCTTTTATTACCGTGTGCCGTTTGGTCATATATCACACAGTTTACTGGACTCGGGGCCCGAGCTGTCACCTAGTATATTACGTAATAGACTTCCTGTCCCCAGTGTAACTGGCTACATATTGACAACTAACGGGCCTCTAATTTGTTACTATTTGGGTCTCTAAGAGACCGCGTGGAAACAATTGTACTGATAAAGTGTAATGAAAAAAATGAAGTTCATTTCGATATTCAAATAAAAGGACAAATACTTTAAGATGTTGAGTATATTAAATACTATTGAAAAGATTTCTTTTATTTCCCATATTTACTTCAGGTGATAATAAACATTAACCTGCTGCTATAGTAACTGATAGTTATTTGACAAACGACAAACTAATATCTTCCTAGCGTATAAACTGATTTCCCTACACGGCGCCTCTGAAAGCCCCGCCTACTCGACGTCACGTGATCGAAATAGCGGACTGCTTTTTTGGCTATATGGGGTCTGGTTATTCAGGGCCATAAATCGCATATTTTAAAGTGAGATATTGGATTTTTGTTTTCACAGATCATTAGAAGAAGGTGTGAAGTATTTTATTCTGTTAAAAACCCATTTTGATGCATTTTACCGTTATTACCCAATGTCGCTACCTTAACTGTCACTAAACCTTTTCCCCAAATGAAAACTACCCTGAAAATTACGGACCACAACTTAAGGCTGAAATCTCCATTCAAAATAATATACTTAAAATTCACAAACTCAAGGGCAAACTTTTCTAAAACTGTTAAGAAAAGATCATTTATTATAATGAGTGATTAATTCATCTCTAACAACAAGCATGGTAATTATATGACTTCCCTAATGTTTAAAGCTGAATAAAATCATAATGACCTGAAAATTTAGCACAGGATACAATTTTCGAAATTCAAAAGGACCCAGCCCCATTCACAGTTTTGAGGGGAAAATAAATACTGGTATAAAACCGGTCAGCCTGGAGGTAGATGCATCAAGTTGGTCTGGTTATAAGACCTGGTATACAGCAAGTGTGTAAAGCAGGTTTAGACTAAGTCTTGCTTTCAGTCTGATTTTGATTCACTTCCGTCAAACATATATCTTTATGTTGTAAAAATGTGGGTAATGGGTTATAATCCAGGACAGAAGTCAGCCACCACAAGTCCACAACATATCTTGCAGACCTATGCCATTGGCCTGAGACAGCTATTATAGTAATAAGGGTGACAAACAGTCCCAGGTCTCAGCATTTGTCACTCCATCACAACATGGACCATAACATGAAACATGTCTGTTGAGAACCATTCCCTAAAGTATTGTTTTCTTATGAGTAAATGGTAAAAATAATCTCTCAGAATAAAGGGTTATTATTCCCAGAAAAATGGTCGCCAGTGTAATGAGTTTTGTTGTCCCGCGAATCATCTCCCAATAAATATTTTTGATGATTTTTGCCAGTTCCCATATACCAGTTCTTTAAGGTAATCCATTCATCATTAAATTGTGATAGGAATTCTATAGTAAAGACTAAGAGCAAAAGAGCCTATAACTCTCAAATCAATGGATGCTTACATTTGCACTCAAGTCTTTACAAGCATTTAAAGGACCATGATTATAATGTTATGATAGATGGATTACCTTAAAAGCGTTTGAAGGACCATGATCATAATTTTATGACAGATGTATTACCTTAACTTAAGCCAGTTTCCACTGACAGCAAGATATCTAGAGCACATCACTGTTTATGATGTCCATGTTTCCTTGGTCACAGCATCGATTTAAAAATAAAAACTAAATATTGTCTAATCGACCGTACATGAACATTTGCCTTACCCTTGCCTGTTACAATGCACGAAAGAAAACCTAACATGACTACCTGGCATCAGGCATTGCTTTCCTCTGCTATGATGATTTACTGCCAAACAACCTGCAGTAACAAAATACCAAAACTCGAAACAACACAAGAAAAAACAACAAAAAAAAACATGTTTTAAAATATGTTCCATTTCTTCTCGAAAACACAACTCCATAAACATTTGGTGTAAACATACCAGACAGGAAGAATCCTTTGAAGTTACATACAATAAATGGCCACCCTTCATGCATAAACTAATTAATCAGGGGAGAAATCAAAATTTTAATGATCTATCAGATATCGCAGAGATATTATTGCTCAATTTTCAGCTGGCAGACGGGTCTGATTCCTATCCAAGATATTCGGAGAAGTTGCCTATCTACCTAATACAAAATATAATCTCGAAAAACTGGTGATAGAACATGCTTAAAATAGTAAATGTTTAGAATTGCTTTGAGATCATCAAGAAACACGGACAAGATAACAGTTCTGGAAATGAGAGCAGAAACTCTCGCGGGCGCAGTGAGTGCACTGGCAGTGCAGGCATCCATCAGATGCTTGATACATGAAACAACAGGAAGAAAGTGGTTAAAATAAATAGACTGCCATTCTAGTTTCAACATGTTACTGGCTCTCTTAGCGTCTTGTCAGGGTAGAAGACAACCATTATCTAAGCTGGAGATGAATGAAATTCCAACTGATGACAGACCTGATGGGGCTGTTTTAATCTATTGACTCAGGCAATTTATTATTTTTTCCTTTACTTCGCTTGAGACTGGTAAAGTTTGAAATTTGTAATTTGTATAATTGGGCTTGTTGAAATCTTTATTAATATAAACCATAAATATATTTGAGGATATAAAAATATTTGAGGATTTCAGGATTTAAGCTTGATCCTCCAGAATCTTGATTTTACTGACTGCTTTTTCATATGGAAATTTGTTTCCTTTTAATGCTGTATAATAAGGGATAGATTTTCCATGGGTTTTTTTTTTCCATCCCATTTTAAACCCTGACATACTCTGCTTCATATCCACCTAAACAAAACAATTAACTACAAATGTTTTGTGACAACAACAGTACCATTGTATTGAAAACTATAATAACAGCATCATGGCTGGAAATCAAGCCTCTGACCTCGCTAATACAGGGCAGACACTCTAACCACTCAGCCACTACAGTGGTTGTAACCAGGATTATAAATGGATGGCCTCCTATCTGCAGTTCTCTTCCCCTCCCCTAGCCCTGACTGAAATAATCTGCCCTATCATTTCACACATCCCGCACTATCTCTCCAGTGAGAGGTTTGAACTCTACCTCCCCAGATATACACAGACTCTGGTGTCTGTAGGATCAATTGTTACAACACTTAAACACCAGGAGAACCACCTGGTGTCTACACCACCAACAGGGAAATCCTGTATATCCACAGTAACAGGCTGATCAGGCTTGATTGTGTTTGCCAGTCATCAAAAGCTTAACCCTTACCATGCTAAATTTCTTTATTGGAAATGTCCTTTTTTTATTTTGAGCTGTACCATTGGTTGTTTATGGGGATGCTTGCTGAAACTAAATTGACTGAATAGCGAACAGGGCAGACCATGACCATACCGCACAGATGTGCAGGCTGATCAAGGTCTGCACTGCATGATCAAAAAGGCAGTCACAACAGTGACATTGTAAAACAATGCTGGTAACTGTCAAAAACTGGACCAAACTTCAAATATCATATGAATATGATATATAACGAAGTTGTATATGTAGCCAGGGAATATGAAGAATTAATAATACATCATATAAGTACAAATGTGTTAAAGTTGGACATTGACCTTGATCTCCACAATACAATTATACTCTATTAAATAAGTTCTCAATTTAGGAGCACAATGAATTACATAACCACATTTTCTTGTCTGTCTGAGACTAATGTCTCTTATCAGAAACCACAAGATCCATGTACCTGTTCCTCGCCAATAACTCTGGCTGCCTTTTTTTATGTTTTGCAGCTGAAATTTGTCTTAGCTCTCATGGTTCAATTCTAAGCTGACAGGGAAGCGAGGGTCTAAATTATCAGCCTGCGTCAAGACAGATGGGAGGCTATGGCTGCTTTCATGGAGGGAATCCTTGTATTCCACTTCCTGAACAAGACGTTTTGGACAGTCTTACCTCTTTCCATTAATGTAACATAGATTACAATAAGAGGGGAGTAATAGGTGGATTGATAAAACAGTCTTCTTTCTTCTGTCCATATTTCTTCGATGATTCATTAATTGCCAGACACAATAAGACTTCTTAACATTTTAACAGGATTCCTGCCATCAATTTTAGTTGTCAGCATGTTTTTGTGCCAAATCAAAACAGGTGGATCCTGAAGTTTCAGATGACTGTACTGCAGACCTGTCAGCCATACCTCCTGAATCTATGAAGTCACATCTATCAATACTGTCAGACTTGGATTTTGTCCATTTTCAACTGTCAAAACCCTACTTTGCCAATTCATAGTGCCAGATCAACATAATCATGGTCATTCATTGTGTTTGATGCCATACTTGTGCATCTATTGCTGTCAGACCTGCAATTTGTCCATTTATTAATATCAGACTATTAATATCAGACATGTCCAGGTATTGCTGTCAAATCCATATTTGTCTATTTATTGCTGTGGGTCCCACTTTGTTCATTTATTGCTTGTCTATTAATTGTCTATTTATTGCTGTGGGTCACACACTTTGTCCATTTACTGCTGTCGAACCCAAACATGTTCATTTGACACATACTAAATAAACATTTATTATTGTCAGACTCAAACATGTCCATTATTGCTGTCAAACCCTCACAATACATACATTAATTGCTGTCAGACCAACACTTTATCCATTTATTGCTGCCAAAACCAAACTTACCTACTTATTGTTGTCTACATATTCAGCCCATTTTAACTGTGCTGCCTGAGATCTTCCCTCCTCTCACCCACTGCTGTCAGATTCACACTTTGCCCATGGATTCAAAATTATCAACCTCACATTCCTACCATTTAACCCTTTCCCTTATAGAGGACACCATGAAAAGATCTATGCGAACAGCATAAAACCAGATCAGCCTGCTGATCAGGTTTTATGCTGTTCGCTGCTCCTCAGTGGTCTGGAAATGAGGATTTTGTAATTAAATTTGGTAAGGTTTAACTGTGGTTTTCTGCAGATCAGGCTTTATGTGGTACCTATTGAGGGCGTCAAAATGAGTATATATGAGGGAAAGGGTTAAAGTTGTCATTCAAAACATAATTGTCCATATATTTCTGTCAGACCCCCAACATTGTTGATTGGAGGATCCAGAAATAGAGTCAACATCTACAACAGTGCCTGATGGGGATGTATCAAACAGCCTCACTCTTTGAAAAACAGATCCAAAGAAACCACAATCACCTAGGCCCTAATTAGCTATTAAGACAGAGATATTAATTTACAATAATAACCACAGACTTGGCAATATATGCCCAGACACTAACACAGAAATGTCATCCTGTCTCCTCAAACAGGATTACCGAGATTATAGACTGAAGGTAGAGCCAGTTCAAAGTGATATCTATCTACAAAGACAGACAATTCCACAACAACCCCCTCCCAGTCCTGTACTTAAGGTAATAAATACCTGCATACCACTTCCCTGCTATGTCATCATAAACAGAGATAAAAGCATCAGGTTTATTAATCAGAAAGTAATTGTTACAGGTCTTGATACAATACTAATTATACAGAAATGTGCTGCCTCGTAACAAGAGGAACAAAACAACACCTTTATTTTATGCAATAGTTTGTGGAGACACTGAGGCGCACTGCAAACTTCACTCCATATAATAACAAAGAACTTTTTAAGACAATAATTACTTTTATTTAAATCTTATAAAAAAGTTAAACACTTTTACACTACCTTGGAGAGTTTTTCTATTTACTGAAAAGCACAAACTGACTGGATAGAAGGTGTATTTGTATTAAGATTTCATTATGATTAAATATTGTTAATTATACCAGTGAAATCATTCTTTCTCAGACAACTCAATCAATCAATCAAAAAAAATACTTCTTAGACAACTTTTCCTTTCATATTAAAGACCTGGATTAAAATTTAAAATCCCCCTTTCCACCCTTAAACCAAAAATTAAATTGTCTGCCAGAAAAGTTAATCATAATACATACTCTGGTGTTAATCAGGGAGGGTTAGTAAAATGAAAAAGATATATACATCTTATGTAGTATCATATTAAATATGGCTTCTTATATAACACCTCCTATAATGAGTAGAATGGCCATCAGCAAAACAAAGAATTAAAACAATAAGGCCATAGCACTGTACCACACTCAATGGTTCTGATTATAAAATACCATACCTGCATATGAGCACTATTTTCTATGAAAATATGACATTTTATTATTCATCTGAGATGCAGATCCTTTGATAAATTTAGCTTTACTGATAAGTTTACGATTGGTAAACCTGTTTTTATTTACACAATTACAATGGATTTCTCAGAACCCCTAAAGTATTTAGAACGCCAGACCATATATCATTTTTGATGAGAACTTTTACATCCATTTAACACCAGCAATCCACAGATGTACCAAACTTACAACCAACAAAATAGCCTAACAGTATGAAAAAACATCTGGAACATTTTACACTTTTACACTTGGCTAGAAGAAGATGTTCATTTTAATTAAGCTGACTGTTTTTATTGCATTTAGAGGCCCATTATAGAAAACCTCAAAATACACCAGATAATACTTGCCTAGATTGAGACACTGCCAGATTGCTATATTTGGGAACTTGATGTGTATTTTTGTATAACAATTACTTTTTAGAATATCAAATTAGTACATTAGAATGGTGGCTTAATTTAGGTTTGAATTACAAGAGTAAGGAGCAAATACGTGTATCTATTTGTGCTTAATATGTAAAGTGTATCACAGTGAGAGGGGAGTGATAGACAGACAGACAGACAAAAGAAATGTACAGAATTCAGACAAAGCAAGAAAAAGAAATCAGAGAGAAAGCACAATAGACAAAATGTGTTGATAATAATGATAAACACAGTGGTCAAAAGAAAACAAAGACTTTTCAAGAGCAATGTACCTGGTGCATCTCTTTAAACTCTGAACTTCAGACCTGCCCACACAACTTGTGCCATACCGATACACTAACCTCCCTTTGTTCCCGCCACCGTGTCTATCACACCTCTAGTGAAGTACAAAAACTTACTAATTACCTCTCCACTGATTCTTATACAGATCCTCACTCATCATTCAACTCCCGAAATCATAAACCCCACTTTGATGATCATATTATAGACACAATGAAACTCTATCATGGGCCTATCATAATGCCAACAAAGAAGAGGCTGAACATGATATTCTCGGAGATAAAAAACATAATCCTATGTTTGATGAGGGTTTTATAATCCTCGGGAATTCACCTTCATAGGTTTTTTAACCCTTAGAGTCAGAAGGCTTATATGAAGGATAGACAGGCTGGTGGTGCCAGAATGTTGGGGAGGTTGATTAACATCATATTTTGTGAAGGATTCATTTTAACAACTTAATCAGACCAAAACATAACTTGACAAGCCTGAAAGGATTTCTCAGTTTCTTAAACTTAAGTGTTTGGTACTGCAAGTAACTGGCAAACTTTCTCACTGGAATAATATGTGTACTAGGCTATCAAAAAGGACACAGCATATATGTCTCTAACTGGGGAATGAATCTGGTTCAGAATCCAATAAACCTGGGCACCTACAGTAAAATTAACCCTTTCCCTCATAAAGAAACCATGAAAAGACCTATGCGAACAACATAAAACCTGATCAGTCTGCGAGTAACTCGCAGGCTGATCAGGTTTTATGCTGTTTGCTGCTCCTCAGTGGTCTGGAAATGAGGACTTTATAATTAAATTTGGTAAGGTTTAACTGAGGTTTTCTGCAGATCAGGCTTTATGTGGTACCTATTGAGTTCGTCAAAATGAGTCTATATGAGGGAAAGAGATAATATACAGGAGTTCTGAGGACTTGTAATTATCTTTTAGATTTCCAGAGACAAATATACTTACCGAGTGGAAAAAAAACAACAACCCTGATTACTAATACATTAGTTCACTGCATGTCTAACTGTAATGGAATTGGAAATCTGGATCTGAATCATATATTAGGTCATACCTGTCTCATGAACCCAATTTGGTTGTTGAAGGCGTTTCAAAGTAAGTAAAGTAGGCGTTTAACACATTGACTGAATCTTCATCACCATTAACCATAATAACTTGCTACAGATTAGATTAATACACAACATTTGTATTACGTAAAACAGTGATTATCACTAATTATGAAGAAATTAAATCGGCTTTATCAAGTACTTGCTAATTACGGTAGTGGCAGCAGGCTCACTTTTATGACTTCTTTATATGAATGCACTTTCAAGCGCTTAATCTGTTTCCCCATGGCTCAAAAACTGCACTCCAGTTTGCTCCATTTGATTAAAACATAGAATCTTATAAACACTGATCTAAAACTCAATCTCTACCATTCATTTAGTCTAGTTGACAACAAGCTTAGAAAATATCACAAAATAATTAAGCTTAACCCTTTAATTCATATAGACCTATTTTGACACAATGGCAAACAGGGCAAACCAGCAGAACAGAATTGGCTTCTATAGGAGCTGTCTGATCAGGGTCTCCTCTGTTTGCTCATACAATACTGTAACTCAGTTTCTGAACAGTCTGTGTGGCAAAGAAAAGTCCATTATGTCATATGCAATTTACAGTTTAATCAAACAAAATATATCAAGTTTTAGATTTGCACATGAATATCAATGTTGTAAACTCATCAGCAGCTATCAACTTGAGAATCACACAAATTTTGATCAGGCTTAAAATGAAGCTAAGTCTGCATGGCTTGCTGATCGAGGGCTGACCATAGAAAATGTGCATATGGAAATAAAAGGAGAAATTTAACTGTTTCACAATCAGCCCTTGAGATGGCCAATTACATTTCTGGACAAAGCAGGCTACCAAAGGATTTCAACCAGGCCCCTTAACTTCCAAAATAGCTATTTTTCCCTGTAGTACCACTTGGCCAAACCACTCAACCGTGTAAACTTACTAGCACCGATTCTGAAGATATAAAGCACCATTCCTACCAGCTGCCATCATCTACCATAATATCTGTTCCTGATGCAAATGTAACACAACCAGTTACCTACACACCTGCTTAAGGCCATTAACACTGATAGAAATATTAATTGAGAGAAATCAAGTTATTAAAGCTTGCACCTTCTCCTCCTCCAAAGCCCCTCCCTCTCAAAGTGTCAAAATGAGTAGAGAATTCGGATATTACTGATTCTGAAGATAAACCCCTCTGACTTCTGTGATGTTAGCCCCAGCATCTGTAGCTGCAGTAACACTATCACCTTTCGACACACCTGTTCATTTCCAGGCAGCTAAAGACTTGCTACCCTAGCCAGACGAGGCTTTATCTCACCCAGACACCTTGAAAATAATATTGATGTTTTTTTAAGCAACATTCCAGCACAAGAAGACCTTCCCTACAGCAGTAGAACTACCATCCTGACACTCATGTCAGCAGTATTCCACCAAAAATCCTGTCCATTTTCTTTTCCAGGTTTGCTGATATATAATTATATTCACTTTATCTATATCCCTTTAATACTTTAATAAAATGTGACTTGATGAATATTTATTTACTAAACTTTAAATGGTTTATGAAACAGTGATTTATTACAAATTGAACTAATCTCTCTCACTGGTTCCTAGTTTAGTGTAGCACTTTGTGCTTGAGAAGGTGTTGATAAATTATCAATCACAGAAAGGACTGAACTTGTAACTTTCAGCTCAGTAGTCAATGAATGCTAACATCAGACCACTGGATTTTTAAAAAGAAATCTATTCAATTGTTTTTCTTTCAGGAGTCATAAGGTGCTTTTGAGTGTATAATTATACAGGGAGAGGAATTTATCAAAAAATGTATAAATAATTTAAATGAAGCATCAAAAGATTGACAGAATGCTGCTCAGAAGGTTGAATTAATTTGATATTCATTATTTGTTCCCCACTATATAACTTACCAACTAAGACTAAAGCTAAATATAAGTATCTCTTCATCTTTTGTTTTCAGTAATTTACCTCTGCATTATGTTCCGGTTACAATTGTGAGTAAAGAAATCCTCCTGATTAAGATATCAATTTCAGAGCTGAAAAACTGAGCCTGTAAAATGAGTTTACCAACTTGCATAATCACAGCATACAGAGTGGACAAAAAAAAAAGGGGGGGGGGAGTAGGTAGGTAAAGATATCTTATACACAACTACAGTTTGTTCAGCTTCAAAAAGAAAAAATATTGTACTTTTAAATAGAAAAAAAAAAAAATGAATGGAAAGTTAAAAAAATTTAAAATGAAGGGTCAGTTTATAAACCAGCTGCAGACAGCTGAAACTTTCACCACCCACTTGTTTTATAGCCCACCCAACAATATTGGCTTGATCCGGTGATCAAATCTTTCTTTTCAAGAAATTTAGGTTGTAAACCAACCCCAAAGGTGAGGTAAAGAATATCCGTGCACTTTGCCAATAATGGGGTATTTACATAAATATGACTGCTGAGCACCAAAACAGTTCCCATTATCCAGTGCTTGGGATGTAATTACCAGAACTTGAGTATCGAGTGACATGTTATTGATGGCATTTCTTACACTTTGTTTAAAATGGCTGAACTTTAAATGTTTCCTTCCAGATAATAGTGGCTGGTTCACTGAAAAGTGCTTCTCCTACCTTTCAACCGGTTTGCTTTCATTATCTTGTATCATATACAGCTGTCAGAAAACAGGACAATTGTTTTCCACTGCATGTAGCTTGCAACTTTCCCAATGATCTTTTTAACTGAATTAATCTATAGGAAATAAATTTCTAGTTAATTAACTGCATGGTATACTCTCAGGGCTCGAATTTAGCAATCGCAAACTCGCAATATGCAAGTGAGGAATGAATTTTGCGAGTTCATTTTGTAGCTACTCGCATTTTTTTACGAGTGCAAAGTTTTGAATCCAATTAAGATCGGCATCGTGTTAAGTAAAATCTGTTGCATGGAGCCATAATTTAAACCTATGTGCACTTGCTAGACTGACACCCAATGTTTTCGTATAGTAGTCATTACCCGATAACTACATATGGTGCAGTCTGACTGTTTACATTCTTCATTTTATGCAGTCAATTTGTAAAAATCAAAATGTCAAAGTGTTATACACAACATGTTTTTTACCTCTTTAGAAAGTAAAAAGAATAACAGTAATAATCAATTTTGCCAGACATTAATGATATATTTACAATATTTGTACTATTTTTATAAAGTATTTGTTAATAATTTAACTCAGGTGTCTCGCACTGAGCAGAAAATGATTTGTCAGTTTGCCTTTGTAAAATATATACCATTCATGAAATTGCAAGTGGATGATAAATTTTTCGAGTTGAAATTTCAGCTACTAGCAAAAATTTGCGAGTTGCAAAAAAAAGTTAAATTCGAGCCTGACTCTGACACAACTCTTCTCATGCCATAGATACAGACAGAATTTGTCCTTACATCCAAGTGTGTTTCAATCACGAGAGGGAATGCAAAGCGTCTTTGCTTGGAATCAAACCGACTTTCAGCACTTTACGCTTTGGGCACTATGGACCATACATGTCTCAGATCCAAATATTGTGGGTTTGAACCTGATGCAGGTAATGATTTTTCATGACCTTCCAAGGCCACAAAACACTGGTCCAACCCATCAACTTGTTTCCCAATAGGCCTTAAATAAATCAGTTTTAACTTCACATTTTCCCATTCAACAAAAGGGTCCTGTCAGTAACATAATTTTCTGTACAAACAATATGTCACAAAGTTTATTTCCAGATTCTGTATTTACATGATTTTTACATAAAGTATGATTTTGTTGATGAACAGAGCGTTCATATCTGCCAACAACTTTATTATCTGCATGGAAAGGAAAAAAAGTTAAGCAGTACCCTTGTCTGCCATAATTAATCAGACTGCATGTTGTAATAAACATTGCATTTCATATGTATCTAAACATGTGTTTCATCATATTTAACTCTACCTGAGACTCCATGAGATTCAAAAACCAGCTTCACTGACATCATCTTTTTCCCCCTTATTTCAAACATGAATATGCCACCTAAATAATTTTTATTGAGGTATAAGTGAGGTTTCTGACTTAACTGCATACACCTTATGACTGTTTTTTACCATTCCTTAATCGAACACATTGAGAATTTCCTATAAGTACACTATCTAGTTATTGCTCTCCTGCTGCATTAAGAATACAAAACGTTCTATGACATCAATGGAGTTTCACAACATGGTACTGTGGTCCCCATGACAGAATCATTTTTGCGACTGATCATACAAAAGTTTTGGACTTGAACCCCATTCGGGCCAAAAATATTTTAAGCATAGCACTAGTCCAACCCAAGAACCATGGAGAGGGATTAGTTTTTTGTTTAAACTTGTTTCTCAATCAATGTCAAAAGAAATAAGTTCTGACTTAACATAGCTGTTTGATTCCACAACATAATTGCATTTGGCAAACTCTAAGGACAGTCAGCAAAGGAAAGTAACATCTTCATCTTAGCTCTCAAGAGAGTCTTACACAATTAATTATTGTGCCAATAAAAATGGAATTATACTCTCTTGAGGCCCATTTTTTTTTCTAAAAAGCACTATGCACTCTGCAGCCAAAGGTTATGATGGGAAAAGCCCTAAGTACACATCAGGAGTCAGGAGCCACGGCAGCAGCAAGTTGCATCACACTTATCAGGATCAGCAATCTGACTCTCTATCTGGAGATAAGAAAGGATAGGTAGACCACTTTCATCTTCCCTTACAACTACACAGGAAAAACCTGAGGCCTTCATAGCTGTATCTGCCCAACATCAACATCTCCACAATGAATCTGTCTGATAACTGGAGTTGGTTCCAAACAAAAAAGTTACGTAGACCACTAGATCTAAGCTCTGCTCAATAGGACTTTTTGTTGCAACTGTATCCCTATTATTTCTCCTTTATTCTTGATTTCTGCTTTGCATTACCGTGTAAAAAGATGGATTAGCAAGATTAAGGAAATCTTTTGAACTCAGTGTGGAAACAGACTCATACAAGCTATTTAATGTCTACAGTTTCTTTTGGTTAGAAATGGATAACCTTAGCAAACTAATGTCTGGAGAAAATATTAATTAAAGAAACTGAAAGATAAAAGACTGTAATCAATTTTTACATCTGAAATCGAATGTAGAAAGAGTACAGAATAAATTGAAAGAACATGCTTGTATCAGAAAGGTTATAAGTTAAGATATCTGCACCTACAGACAATAGATTAGCTAAGCAACATCCTTATAAGCGCTTAACCCATTGCTTTAAACATGATTTCAAATCTTAAAATTTTTTTTTAAAAAAAATGTAGGTGATTAACCCTTCCCTCATATAGACTCATTTTGACGCACTCAATAGGTACCACATAAAGCCTGATCTGCAGAAAACCACAGTCAAACCTTACCAAATTTAATTACAAAATCCTCATTTCCAGACCACTGAGGAGCAGCGAACAGCATAAAACCTGATCAGCCTGCGAGTTACTCGCAGGCTGATCTGGTTTTATGCTGTTCGCATAGGTCTTTTCATGGTGTCCTCTATGAGGGAAAGGGTTAATACCCCCAGCATACCATCTTGTGTACATGTAATGTGAGTGTTGGTTGGGACATGACATGATGGGATGAGACTGAGGAGACAAGATATACTTCCTCAATGTAGCCACCACTTTTGTGAAGTGGGGGAATTATGATTGCCTGTAGAAACCTGATCAATAACCACCAAATATCCTGAGTAGTCCTTAAGTCACTAAAGTAACCACCAAATATCCTGAGTAGCTCTTATTATCCAAAGTATTAACCACCAAATATCCTGAGTAGCTCTTATTATCCAAAGTATTAACCACCAAATATCCTGAGTAGTCCTTAAGTAACTAAAGTAACCACCAAATATCCTGAGTAGCTCTTATTATCCAAAGTATTAACCACCAAATATTCTGAGTAGCCACCAAATATCCAAAGTATAACCACCAAATATCCTGAGTAGTCTACAAATATTCTGAGTAGCCACCAAATATCCAAAGTAATTATAACCACCATATCCTGAGTAGCCACCAAATATCCAGAGAAGCCCCTAAATATCTGGAGTAACCACCAAATAAGCCACTAAATATCTGGAGTGATCACCAAATATCATGAGAAGCCCCTAAATATCATGAGTAAGTCCCTAAATATCCTGATTAGACCTTAAATATCCTGAGTAGCCCCTAAATATCTTAAGTAACCACCTAATCTTTAAGAACCGAAATACTGTATCGATTGATGGTTACATTGCAGTGTTGAGGAATAATGTTGCATCTTTGTAATAATTTGAATGACTTTTTCAGACAGAGTTGCCTTCAGTTTGATCTGGATTTTATCACCAGTACATGTATATAACAACAGTTTTAAATAATACATGTATACATTTCATTTTTAAATTACAATAATTTTTACCTGTATAATGAAAGTTTAAGCTTTTGTATGTATAAACATTGTTTTAAAAACTAAAAATAAAATGTCTTAAACTCTTCAATTCAATTTCTCATTAAAAGACATAGTTTTAGTGATGTACTCATGAATCATATGCATTCAATAAATAATTACATGTTTTGAAATTGTCATGAAATGACAACTGTTTTCATCATATCTTAAAACTAGAACTGTGTCCAAAGGACACGGATGCCCCCACTGTGCAGATGTGCTCGTAAACAAGAGCAGCTTCATTTAATGTCTACAAAATTCTGTTCTTATTATAGCGTTTCAGTTGAAATTTCCTCAATTATGTATTAATGATAAAAAAGTTACCTAACTCTTGAGGCATCATATTTGGTTTCTTTACAGATGGAATACACTGGAAGTTTAAGCAAAATCTGCCATCTGGTTTAAGAGGAGTTGCTTTCACAAAATTTCTATATGGTATATAGTGAAAAAATCAACAAAGGGCCATAATTCTGTTAAATTTGGTCGCCACGAAAAATTCCTTCCTTTACTTCCATCTACACATTAAGGTTGTTCATCCCTGGAAGTTTAAGCAAAATCTGCCATCCGGTTGAAGAGGAGTTGCGTTCACAAAATTTCTATATGGTATATAGTGAACAAATCAACAAAGGGCCATAATTCTGTTAAATTTGGTCGCCGCGAAAATTCCTTCCTTTACTTCCATCTACACATTAAGGTTGTTCATCCCTGGAAGTTTAAGCAAAATCTGCCATCCGGTTGAAGAGGAGTTGCGTTCACAAAATTTCTATATGGTATATAGTGAACAAATCAACAAAGGGCCATAATTCTGTTAAATTTGGTCGCCGCGAAAATTCCTTTCTTTACTACCATCTACACATTAAGGTTGTTCATCCCTGGAAGTTTAAGCAAAATCTGCCATCCGGTTTAAGAGGAGTTGCGTTCACAAGATTTCGGGACGGACTGACGGACGGACGGACGAAAAAGGGCCATAATTCTGTTAAATTTGGTCGCCGCGAAAATTCCTTTCTTTACTACCATCTACACATTAAGGTTGTTCATCCCTGGAAGTTTAAGCAAAATCTGCCATCCGGTTTAAGAGGAGTTGCGTTCACAAGATTTCGGGACGGACTGACGGACGGACGGACGGACAAGTGCAACGCTATATGCACCCCACTTTGTGGGGGCATAAAAAAAATCCACTTCTATTCTGTCCGAGTTGAACCCTGTGTAAGACAGCCACCTGTGTAAGACAGCCACCGGTGTAAGACAGCCACCGGTGTAAGACAGCCACCTGTGTAAGACAGCCACCGGTTAAGACAGCCACCGGGGTAAGACAGCCACCGGTGTAAGACAGCCACCTGTGTAAGACAGCCACCTGTGTAAGACAGCCACCTGTGTAAGACAGCCACCGGTGTAAGACAGCCACCGGTGTAAGACAGCCACCGGTGTAAGACAGCCACCGGTGTAAGACAGCCACCGGTGTAAGACAGCCACCTGTGTAAGACAGCCACCGGTGTAAAACAGCCACCGGTGTAAGACAGCCACCTGTGTAAGACAGTCACCTGTGTAAGACAGCCACCGGTGTAAGACAGCCACCTGTGTAAGACAGCCACCGGTGTAAGACAGCCACCTGTGTAAGACAGCCACCGGTGTAAGACAGCCACCGGTGTAAGACAGCCACCTGTGTAAGACAGCCACCGGTGTAAGACAGCCACCAGTGTAAGACAGCCACCTGTGTAAGACAGCCACCGGTGTAAGACAGCCACCGGTGTAAGACAGCCACCTGTGTAAGACAGCCACCTGTGTAAGACAGCCACCAGTGTAAGACAGCCACCGGTGTAAGACAGCCACTTTGACAAAATCCTGGAGCTGTCTGTCTTATACAGGTTTGACTGTAAATCACTTTGTATAGAAATTGATGACACAATCTGAACAATGAACTGCCAATAGTATTTTCTTTAAAAAGATCTCGAGATGAACAAATTCAACCACAAGAACTGTTTCATAAATCATTACTTGCTGTAATTGATTTCTCAATTAGCCAACATTTCCTGAATGGAGCAGTGCATATTTCAAGTTCCCCCTAAAAACAATGTCCTCCTGACTTCTTTTGCTGAACGCCACACTGCACACCGGCTTCGCTTATAACTGAAACTAATCATGTCGTAATTTCCTGCCAGTCGATATGACTGCCATGTCTCGGAGATTATTTATTCATCATGCAAACAGAAGGACTCA
>CM037780.1:51308529-51358529 GCA_021229015.1 Solen grandis
AATGAAAATGACAAATTTAGCATATTTGTACAGTCCTTTAATTCATACAGACATATTTTAATGCCTGGCAAACAGAGCAAACCCAGATCAGATAGCATCCTTCAGAAACTTTCTGACCAATTAATTTTGGGGGCTCATAAAAAAAGAATCATTGTCTTATATACTATTTATAGTTCATTAAATTAAGATCCAGTAAGTCATTATATATAAATTTGTGCATGAATATTCATGAGGTAACAAAAGAGCGAAAACATGTTGGTTGGTCCATCTTGTTCATATGTCAATGAGATTTATTTGAGCTATTTCTTGGCTACCTTAATGGTCTGATACAAGACTGTCAAGACTGTCCCTATTAAATATTGTAACAGAAACTGTGAAAAAACAGTATGACTGGAGAGACTGTGACAAAACAGTATTACGAGAGAAACTGACAAAACAGTATGACTGGAGAGACTGACAAAACAGTATGACTGGAGAGACTGACAAAACAGTATTACCAGGGAGACTGACAAAACAGTATGACTGGAGAGACTGAAAAAACAGTATGATTGGAGAGACTGACATGACAGTATTACCAGAGAGACTGACAAAACAGTATGGAGAGACTGACAAATCAGTATTACAAGAGAGACTGACAAAACAGTATGACTGGAGAGACTGACAAAACAGTATGACTGGAGAGACTAACAAAACAGTATGACTGGAGAGACTGAGAAAACAGCATGACTGGAGAGACTGACAAAACAGTATGACAAGGGAGACTGACAAAACAGTATGGAGAGACTGACAAAAAAGTATTACCAGAGAGACTGACAAAACAGTATGACTGGAGAGACTGACAAATCAGTATTACAAGAGAGACTGACAAAACAGTATGACTGGAGAGACTGACAAAACAGTATGACTGGAGAGACTTACAAAACAGTATGACTGGAGAGACTGACAAAACAGTATGACTGGAGAGACTTACAAAACAGTATGACTGGAGAGACTGACAAAACAGTATGACTGGAGAGACTGACAAAACAGTTTGACTGGAGAGACTAACAAAACAGTATTACCAGAGAGACTGACAAAACAGTTTAACTGGAGAGACTAACAAAACAGTATTACCAGAGAGACTGACAAAACAGTATGACTGGAGAGACTGACAAAACAGTATGACTGGAGAGACTGACAAAACAGTATGATTGGAGAGACTGACAAAACAGTATGACTGGAGAGACTGACAAAACAGTATGACTGGAGAGACTGACAAAACAGTATGAATGGAGAGACTGTGACAAAACAGTATTACCAGGGAGACTGACAAAACAGTATTACAAGAGAGACTGACAAAACAGTATGACTGGAGAGACTGACAAAACAGTATGATTGGAGAGACTGACAAAACAGTATGACTGGAGAGACTGACAAAACAGTATTACCAGGGAGACTGACAAAACAGTATGACTGGAGAGACTGACAAAACAGTATGACCAGAGAGACTGACAAAACAGTATGACTGGAGAGACTGACAAAACAGTATTACCAGAAAGACTGACAAAACAGTATAAATGGAGAGACTAACAAAACAGTATGACTGGAGAGACTGAAAAAAACAGTATGACTGGAGAGACTGACAAAACAGTATGATTTGAGAGACTGACAAAACAGTATTACCAGAGAGACTGACAAAACAGTATTAACAGAGAGACTGACAAAACAGTATGACAAGAGAGACTGACAAAACAGTATGACTGGAGAGACTGACAAAACAGTATGATTGGAGAGACTGACAAAACAGTATTACTGGAGAGACTGACAAAACAGTATTACCAGGGAGACTGACAAAACAGTATGGAGAGACTGACAAATCAGTATTACAAGAGAGACTGACAAAACAGTATGACTAGAGAGACTGACAAAACAGTATGACCAAAGAGTCTCACAAAACAGTATGACCAAAGAGTCTGACAAAACAGTATGACCAAAGAGTCTGACAAAACAGTATGACCAAAGAGTCTGACAAAACAGTAATACCAGAGAGACTGACAAAACAGTATGACCAAAGAGTCTCAAAAAACAGTATGACCAAAGAGTCTCACAAAACAGTATGACCAAAGAGTCTGACAAAACAGTATGACCAAAGAGTCTGACAAAACAGTAATACCAAAGAGACTGACAAAACAGTATGACCAAAGAGTCTCACAAAACAGTATGACCAAAGAGTCTGACAAAACAGTATGACCAAAGAGTCTGACAAAACAGTATGACCAAAGAGTCTGACAAAACAGTAATACCAGAGAGACTGACAAAACAGTATGACCAAAGAGTCTGACAAAACAGTATGACCAAAGAGTCTGACAAAACAGTATGACCAAAGAGTCTGACAAAACAGTAATACCAGAGAGACTGACAAAACAGTATGACCAAAGAGTCTGACAAAACAGTATGACCAGAGAGACTGACAAAACAGTATGACCAAAGAGTCTGACAAAACAGTAATACCAGAGAAACTGACAAAACAGTATTATCAGAGGGACTAACAAAACAGTATGACTGGAGAGACTGACAAAACAGTATGATGTCCTCATCTCCATTGATTCAGGTTTTACATGCTAAGGCTGATGTTGTTGCATCATCAGAAAACATGTCAACATCTGAGCCTTGGGTATATAAGGAGGCCACTTTTATATATAAGAATAAGATATGGGCCAAGGATGGAACCTCGTGGTATGTACTTCAGTCATGTTCTGAGGGAGAGCTAGGTGTACACTTTCTATGTTCTTCCAGTAAGTGAGATAAGATTTGAAGATTGTATTAAGTTATTGGACTAATTAGATTCAATTTCCTTTTTATTAACCATTTGCCAAATGAAGGTAAGTTTGTTCACGGCTGTTTTGTATGAATATCATTAACAGATGCCATTTTGTGATGTAAGAGTTTATTGTCCTCTGCAGGTTTTATGAAATGGAATGCTCTTTACATGTATTTTTTCAATAATGTCGGACAGTATATGGGAATGTCATTTACTTTGCTGTCTACAATTTGTTATGCCCCGGTTCACCAGCTGTGTCAAGCATGTGTATCATTATCCTTTATACAGCAATTACTAAATGGATTTTGACTAAATTTAACAGAATTGATCCATATATGGCCCTCTTTTAGAATTGTTTATATGATTTGTAGGTTGAAAAAATAGGTCACATGAGTTAAAAATAGATTTTAAAACTTGGAATATTTACTTCTCCTTAACAGCAAGGCCTTTTTCAAGGACTTAGAGCAAAACTGTTCCATCTCCTTCTATTTCTGTATATACTTAAAACGGTTTTGCAGACAGCCCTCCATTTGCTAAGATACTTGAAATGTAGCATCCCTAACTGGGCAGCATGGCGCAGCGCCATGGGAAAAAGGCCTAGGGAAACACTACCTGTACTTATCTGTAAAATTAATGATATACAGTCAATTATAACTTGTCTTTTATGGTCAGTCAAGGAACAAGAGAAAGTGAACGCTTAACATAGGTGGCTGCTAAATGAAGGTTAAATATATCCTGGTATTTAACAGAATTCTATAGTTTGGTAATACCGCATTGACCATTAAAAAGCATGTTGACCACTTTATATAGGAGACCACTAATACAGGTTCAACTACATGTAAAACAATAGATATTCTTTTTGCTTTGCAGGCTATGTAGAAATACTAGAATCTGAACTACAATATTGAATGAGCATACAATGGAGATACAGTTATCACTGGTCAGAAGACTCCAGGAAAGTTGTCTAAGACATTAAAACACATCTATATGATGTAAAGGGTGAATTATTTGGTTAAGAGTAAAATGAGGGGGGAAATCATAATCAAATCATATTGTTGAGCATAATTATATAAAAAAAAGATCCTATTGAAATAGCAATCTCAATAATAGTGTGGTGGTCCACTGGTCCTAATACAGAGGTGGTCTTTAATTGAGATTTTACTGAAAAAAGATATTAGATATGTAGCTTTTCTTGTGCTCTCAAATATAACATTAAGGAATTTTAATTTGAACAACCCCTCAGCCTGAAACAATTATAAAATTGATGAATTTATGTAATTCTTATCTGATTATAGTTAAACAGAAAATCAGTTTGATTACTTAGAGGTACTTCAGTCAACAGTACTGTATTAGTCTCCCTAAATAATGCCCAAATTATTATATTGAACTTTTTCTTTTTTATGCCCCGCCAACTCCGTTGGGGGGCATATAGATTTTTGGTCTGTGCATCTGTCCGTTCGTCCATCACACCTCAGGTTAACCTTTGCGTTTAAGGTTTTTTTCTATGAAGATGACTTCACATCTTTATGAAAATAGGTACACATGTATATCATGATATGATCTATTTAATATTAATGCGAATTCATGCTGTGACCATTATTTCATGATTAGATGAACATGGAAAAATGGATTGTTCTGCATTTGGTTTTTTTTTCTATGAAGACTTTACATCTTCCTGAAACATGACATACATGTACATCATGATATGGATTATTTTCTGGTAGTATTTATTAATCCCCCGCCGCGAAGTCCGTCCGTCCGTCAGTCCGTCAGTGTGTCCGAAACATTTTCGTGTCCGCTCCATATCTCATGAACGCTTGGACACATTTTCTTCAAACTCGGCTAAAGTGTTAACCTCATTGAGCTGATGTGCAGAAGGCATGAGGCGGTCAAGCTGGCTCAAGGTCAAGGTCATACTTGAAGGTCAAATGTTATTTTCGTGTCCGCTCCATATCTCATGAACGCTTGGACACATTTTCTTCAAACTCGGCTAAAATGTTAACCTCATTGAGCTGATGTGCAGAAGGCATGAGGCGGTCACGCTGGCTCAAGGTCAAGGTCATTATTGAAGGTCAAATGTTATTTTCATGTCCGCTCCATATCTCATGAACGCTTGGACACATTTTCTTCAAACTCGGCTAAAATGTTAACCTCATTGAGCTGATGTGCAGAAGGCATGAGGCGGTCACGTGGCTCAGGGTCAAGGTCATACTTGAAGGTCAAAGAACGCTTGGACACATTTTCTTCAAACTCGGCTAAAATGTTAACCTCATTGAGCTGATGTGCAGAAGGCATGAGGCGGTCACGCTGGCTCAAGGTCAAGGTCATACTTGCAGGTCAAATGTTATTTTCGTGTCAGCTCCATATCTCATGAACGCTTGGACACATTTTCGTCATGATATATAAAGTTTTTAATTGAGTTACACATGTGTTTTGTGGTTACCTAACACATCCTATACTTCATTGATGTTCACTTTTTGTACTGTTTCCCATGTAAAACTTGCCAGTAAACTTTTAATATATGTGCCTCCGAATTCTGAGATTCATACATAACTCCGGAAAGTTAAATTGTCTTAAACTGATCTTCTATGTCTTCTACAACCATGCCAGGTTAAGGTGAACATAATCCTATGACCAAACAAATTCTAATATTTGGCCAGCGGCGGGGGATATAGCTGTCCTTTGGACTGCCTTGTTTAATTTTATGACTGTGACTTGGTAAAATTGGTTATTCTGCCACAGGTCTACCTCTGTGTCTAAGCTACTTTTTCTGTAAAGGTAACTTCACATCATCATGAAACTTTGTACAAATGTACATCATTATAATTATAAACTTTAAAAAGAACAAGCTAATATCTGGTTCTGACCATATCCTGGCAGGGCTTCAGTGTCTCACAGATACATTTTCTTTTCTTTTTTTTCTTTTTTTTAGCTCACCTGAGCACAACGTGCTCATGGTGAGCTATTGTGATCGCCTTTTGTTCGTCGTCCGTCGTCCGTGCGTGCGTGCGTGCGTCCGTCGTCAACAATTTGCTTTAAACAACATCTCCTCATGAACCGCTGAAGGGATTTTGACCAAACTTCACAGGAATCATCCTTATGATGCCCTCTATCAAAGTTGTACAAATTATTCAGATTGGTTAAAAAAGTAGGTCACAGGAGCTAAAAATAGATTTTAAAAATGCAAACTTTGAAAATCTTCTTCTGCAAAACTGCAAGGCCTAGAGCTTAGATATTTGGTATGTAGCATCATCTTATGGGCCATTACCAAGATTGTACAAATCATAGCCCTACGGTGATAAATGACCCTGCACCAGGGGTCACTTGTTTTACATAGAGTTATATAGGAAAATCTTTAAATATCTTCTTCTATGAATCCATTAGGCCTAGAGCTTAGATATTTGGTATGTAGCATCATCTAATGGTTCATTACCAAGATTGTTCAAATCATACCTAGGTGATAAATGCCCCCGCACCAGGGTCACTTGTTTTACATAGAGTTATATAGGAAAATCTTTAAAAATCTTCTTCTATGAATCCATAAGGCCTAGAGATTAGATATTTGGTATGAAGCATCATCTTATGGTTCATTACCAAGATTGTACAAATCATGACCCTATGGTGATAAATGACCCCGCACCATGGGTCACTTGTTTTACATAGAGTTATATAGGAAAATCTTTAAAAATCTTCTTCTATGAATCCATAAGGCCTAGAGCTTAGATATTTGGTATGTAGCATCATCTAATGGTTCATTACCAAGATTGTTCAAATCATAGCCAAACGGTGATAAATGCCCCCGCAATAGGGGTCACTTGTTTTACATAGAGTTATATAGGAAAAGCTTTAAAAATCTTCTTCTATGAATCCATAAGGCCTAGAGATTAGATATTTGGTATGAAGCATCATCTTATGGTTCATTACCAAGATTGTACAAATCATGACCCTATGGTGATAAATGCCCCCCCACCAGGGGTCACTTGTTTTACATAGAGTTATATAGGAAAATGTTTAAAAATCTTCTTCTATGAATCCATAAGGCCTAGAGATTAGATATTTGGTATGAAGCATCATCTTATGGTTCATTACCAAGATTGTACAAATCATGACCCTATGGTGATAAATGACCCCGCACCATGGGTCACTTGTTTTACATAGAGTTATATAGAAAAAAATTTAAAAATCTTCTTCTATGAATCCATTAGGCCTAGAGCTTAGATATTTGGTATGTAGCATCATCTTATGGGCCATTACCAAGATTGTACAAATCATAGCCCTACGATGATAAATGACCCCGCACCAGTGGTCACTTGTTTTACATAGAGTTATATAGGAAAATCTTTAAAAATCTTCTTCTATGAATCCATTAGGCCTAGAGCTTAGATATTTGGTATGTAGCATCATCTTATGGTTCATTACCAAGATTGTACAAATCATAGCCCTATGGTGATAAATGACCCCGCACCAGAGGTCACTTGTTTTACATAGAGTTATATAGGAAAATCTTTAAAAATCTTCTTCTATGAATCCATAAGGCCTAGAGATTAGATATTTGGTATGAAGCATCATCTTATGGTTTATTACCAAGATTTTCAAAATGGTGGCCCTTTGGAGATAAATGACCCCGCACTAAGTCTTCTCCTCTGAAACCATAAGGCCCAGTGCTTATATATTTGGTGTGTAGTATTGTCAGGGCTAAAATGTTTAAGATTGAGTTATATCAGAATTCTTGTCTGTTTAAAAACCTTGTAATCAGTTGTAGCAATGGTACTCAGGTGAGCGATCCAGGGCCATCATGGCCCTCTTGTTTTTATTATACACCCACAGGCATAAAGTATTTCCACCTGTTCATGTGTTTATGCAAGAAAGTGTGTCCCAGCTGTGGTATGGTTGTGTTTTGAAATAACTTTGCACAATTAAGTGATCCTTAGGACAAGATGATGTGTCGTAAACAAGAACCAGGTTGCTAGTTTGAAAGTCAAGGTCACAGCACTCAATTGACCTTAAAATCTTGTCCCGGCTGTAACTTTGTTGTAACAAGCTTTTGAGTTTAAAATTTGTGAAATCGGCTCTGTCTGTGCTGCATTTTTGTTGTGTATAGTCTTGTTCTAAAATAACGTGGCGCAAGGGATCCTTAGGACAAAATAATGAGTCACGAACAAGTCCAGGTTGCTAGCTTTAAGGTCAAGGTCACATAACTTGGCTGAGGTAAGGATCACAGCATTCATTTGATTTTAAAATCATCTTTCACATTTGCAATTTCTTGTCATATTTACTGACAAAAATCAATCTAATAAATGAAATGGCGAGTTATCCATGTCCTATGGACACACACACATATATACTTCTTTTTCTATTTTGAGGCAGTATATATATATAAGTATAAAAAGGTGAATTTTCAGCAACAAAACTGTATAACATTAAGTGGAAAATTAACACATTGGTTAAAACCATCTGAAATTGAACTTTCAGTCACCTAAGATCCTGTGACAAATACAATCTGAGTCATCAACTTTGAAAATATCGATTTACCATAGGTTGTCAAAGAACATATATATATACTTGCTGCCAGTACTGGTTGCGAATTCAAAGTTATTTTTGGTAACGACGTGTGTGTTTGGGGTGGGGGTGAGATAATAGAAGACAAAATGTGAACAGAAACATTGTCTGCAACATGGTTTACTTTAGCCAAAAACTTAACAATTTATTAAGCAGAAATAGACTGAAAATTTCTTTTATAAATGGGATATCAATTGCATTGTTTCTTTGTACAACTTCAGATGTTTCATAGCATGTTGTCTATTCCACAAGGTTGAAATAAATCCATTGTATATATAACAAAACAATCCTGGACTTTTTTTTTTCCAATCCTGCTAATATGAAAAAGTATCTTAGGGATGGGGGAATGGTATTGAAAATTCACAATTCTCTATATTCATCTGTCATTACCATATTACAAAGCTATATTGTCAAATTTTGCTAGGTAAGTAATAATGCCAGTGTCAGATAGGGGGAGTTTGGTTAATTTTAAGCGTCTTTATTCTATACTCAATTTGTAAATATTTCCATCAAATTGTAGATACAGTCTGAAATTTCTTTTTATTTATTTATTAATTTGATAAAATCTAAATGCTTGATATTCATTGTAGAGACTACTTTTTATTTATTTATTTATTCATTTATTTATTTATTTATTCCTACGTCTAATGGATCCTGCCGGTTCAAATTTCAACAGAAATAACTTAGTCCCAAGTAATACTTTAAGTTTTCATAAAGGTAGAAACAAATTCATTATTCCTAGCAAACAAATATTTAAGTTTGAAATGACTATAAGTTCATATTAATTAATTACCTCATTGACTATAACAATATTTGTAAGCAATGGAATATTTATGTCAGAGCTGTATCCAGAAGTTCAGGTTAGTGGGGGGGAGGGGTGCTTTATTAAAAAAATTGTAGGCAGTAACAATGCAAGCAGCTTGCCGCTTTGCTTTATCCGTGAGAAGGGTGAAGTTCCGGCTGGACTTAAGATCCGGGGGCACTTCATTGCAAACTTTTTAATTTAAAGCAGTTTAATAGTGCATTCTTGTGAGTTTTTTCGGAGGTTGTATGTCTACATTTAAGTATGGTTGAGGAATTTTAGAGGGGGTGTGTGCCGGGTGCACCCCCCATTGAATCTGCCACTGTATTTGTCTTTATTTAGGAAATAATTACTGATAATGTAAAATGCCTCTAAGTATTTCAAGTACACAAAGCACTTACATGTAGAACTGTAGGTGGATTTAGTGGCTGGTCTGTCAATCAAAATGATTGGAAATAAAAAAGAACACTAGATTGTCTAAATACAAATTTTGAAAAGATACCGAGAAAAAGATTAATGTGTACACTGTTACAATTATAAAGGATTATAATTCATGAGAAAAACAGGCCATTAGAAAAAAGATTATCCATGTCTATTTAGAGATAATAATTAAGTGTACAGCTGGTTTACATTTTTATCCTCTCATTTAGCTGATTTCAATGAGATTTAAAGTAAAATATAGGGCAAGCTCCCAGAATCTCACCACTAGATTATTATATATATATATACAATCTTGCTTGCTGATCAAGTTATATACCTGGTGAGTTTAAAATTGATCTTCGTCTGTGACAAGCTTACAGTTTGAAATGTGATCCAAGGCAATCTTTTTTTTCCATTATTTTCTTTCTTCATCATATTATTTGATGTTTTAATTGACCTTTTACTTTTAATTATACAGTTAAACCGTTATTGGTCACATGTGTGGGTGTACTAAAATAATGTCGACACAAATCTCCAAATTAGAATGTCGAGCAAAGTTAGGTTTTTATATCCCCTTTTACATGAAAGTTATGGTGAAATATTGTGTGCAGTGTTTATTTTGAATGCCTTAGGCCATCTTTAATAAATTGTTTGTTTCCCCTTGCTCGACCGATCCTCAAAAATCCCGCCGACCAAAAAAATTTTATTGGGTAATCTGCTTATTTTTTTTATTTTTTTATTTTTTTTTTTTAACGATTTTTATCTGGTACAAATCTGGTTAAAAAAAAAAAAGCCTACCTACCTACCCATTTCTCCAGACTAGGGTTGGGAGAGGGGAAACAAATATGTTTTTAAAGGTGGCCTTAATATGGCAGTTAGATGTTTTTAATGTTCTGATTACATGTTCTTGAACACTGTCATACCTTGTAAGGATGTGTTTAGTAAGATTATCAGACAGCTCCTAGTTCTCAGTTTGCTAATGCAATCTATGTTGTAGGTCAGATTCAACAGTCTACAAACAGCAAATAAAAACCCACTGTTTTATATACTACATTATATTCAAGGTTCAGTCATTTAACGTTCATAAAGTCTTAAATTTGTACCTGAATATTGATGAGGCAAAGGGACTCATTAAACATGTATGGCTCAGCACAATGAACCAATTTGGCTGCCTTTCTATATAAGCTTAATTAAATGGGCAATGAGGGAAAATGATGAGCAGTTGAGAAAAATGGATGGGCCTGAAAACATTTTGGGTTCTAGTCTTAAACCAATATTATATCTGGATAGGGGGCTTTGCAGATATTAAGTTTGATGGCCTCTTTGCACTAAATGTCACATTGTCCCATCCCCCTGTTCTCATTGAGGAGTCAGGATGACATTACTTACTTCAGTCATAAACAACATTTTGTTTAGTCTCCGATTTCCTTTATATAAGAGTGTTTTTGTATATCCATGCTATATTTTGCTTGTATTGTTTTGTCTTGATAAAAAAATTACCATTTCAACTGACTGCTACGCCATGAGGAATACTTGTAATTAAGATAGCAGACATGTTATTTTATTATCACAGTGTTTCAAATTATTTCCATGGAATGGTTTTTACTAGATGATGAGCTTAATTATATGACTGTTTTGTTAAAAGACCCTTATTAAGCTTTCTCAGTCTTGAAAATTGTAGGCTTCTTCATTCAATTTTCCAAGAATAATTACAGACGTGTGCAAGAAATTACTTGTTGTGAGGCATTCAGGTTTTGGCTGCTCAGTGATGCTATGTGTCAGAAAATTTGTTTTTTGTCATATTTTCCAAGTTTGTTTGCTGCGCAGTTTACTGTACCAGTCTGGTATATATAGACAGGGATACTGTTCTTAATGTCATAGTGAGCTCTCTATAAAATAAAGATGAATCACAGTCTGGTATATCAGTAGGATGGGTTATTTGTAAAAGGGACATTTAATAACAGCTGAGTCTACTTTAGAAAAAAGAAAATGAGTAGAAAATAAAAAAAGCATTTAAAGAAGACTGTCATTTAAATGTCAGACCTCTTGCCTGTAAAAAAAATCTTGATGGAAGATATTTTTCTGCAGTGATCTCCCTTGCATGCCAGCTTTGCAAGCTGTCACTGCCACCAGTCAGATACCATGTGAAACATCGGAGAAATAAAGTTTTAACACTGTTAAACTGTATTTTTTTTAGAAAATATGTAAAGAATGAGGTTAAAGATTGAAAGCATATGTTGTGAAATGTAGTTGAAATTTTTTTTCCACAAAATTAAACTAACAGTATTCCATTAGAAAGTATTTCAGAAATGGGCACCATATATTTTCTTGTATTTTAGATATTTTCTTGTGTCTGAGATAATTTCATTAATCAATAACACATTTTTGTTAACTCGACTATTTGAAGAATAGAATGAGCTAGTGGAATCACGTCAGCGTAGACGTCTGCGTCCATGTCCGTAGAAATGTTAAGGTTTTGTTAAACATTGCTATTATCTCCATTATTACATGTTTATCATCATCAGACCAACTAGTAGATAGGGTTTTTTTAATTGTAACTTCGTTTAACATTGGCATTATCTCCCCTTTTACTCAATGGATGTCCCCCATACTTCACACATGCCTTGATCATCATCAGACCAACTAGTAGAAACAGGGACAGTAACTCTTCCAAAATATTTTCGCATATTTATGGCCCTTTTGGACTTAGAAGAAACGTTTTTTAAATGTGTTAAACTTTTGCTTAACATTGCTATTATCTACAATTTCTTTCCATGGATGTCCCTCATAATTCACATGTGAAATTGCATACCTGTGTTGGGGATCAGGCTCTGTCATGAATTTTAAATAGTTACACCCCGTTTTTATTTAGAATCTTGGTTAAGCTTTTCACACTACCTCATTTTTTCAATTAACCATTTGAGGTATGGCTTTGAATACCTGTTAATAACCATCACCCCTACTTGTACATGGCAAGAGTACATGACTCTGTCTTGGATTTTGACATAATTATTCCCCTTTTCTGACTTGATTAATCTTTTTTACTAACTCACTTTTCCTTAACTCTTTGAGATATTGCTTTAACTTCGAGCATATGTTTATTGCTCTAGTGTATATTTTGATAATACAGAAATTCTTATATCGCTTTTAATTACAATATTTATTTTCATTTACAAGCATTCGAATAATCGAGCATGCTGTCTTATGGACAGCTCTTGTTACACCTGATATCACTTAATCGGCAGAATAAACTTATAAATTAGAGGGAAGACTATGGCAAGGTAGGGCTTGACTTGTGAAAAGAACCTAGATTAAATCTAGAGTTGTCTTTCTTTCTTGTTTTATTGGCTTCTTTCTGTGATTACCAGACTAATAAATCAGATATTGGCTTCCAGCATGAACAGAATACTGACATAAACAGTAAATCTTTCAGTGAGCTATTGGTTGAAAGCGTGCAGTTGCAGATGAGATGTTTTATAGGGCATCGTTGATGTACAGATACCGATAAAAGTCTGGTCTAGTAAGCTAAAAATTTGTCCATGCAATGTAGATAAATTATAATACTAACAGTCCAAGTTTACATTTAGTACTGTTAATATCAATTAATATACATGAATGGATAATATTAGCCACTGGTGTTAAAAAAAGTATCTGAAAAAGTTCTTTAACTTATTAATATTATGGTTAATAGAACCAAATTTTAATATTTTTTTTATATATTTTTTACTTAATCCAAAAAGAAAAAAAAACATATTACACTGATGTAAAATACAGTACGCTCACCATAGCAGTGTTAGGTAATGGTTGAGATAGGCAAGTTATATACTCATGAAGGGAATATGGCATCTGCAAATTTGTCCACCACATCTGAAAATTCTATCTTTTCGAGTTTTGCCATTAGTGTCCATGATCATGAATGTTAACATATATGTAACTTTTTGGGACATTCACAGTGCTATTCTTGTGCTATATTTACAGATGTTCTGGATCAACATTTTAAAGGTTGTGTACTGAAATGACGTAAGATTTCATCCCATGATATTACACATAGACCTTGAAAAAGGGTCGCACATCTGTACATATATTTTGGGTAGTTTTTGATGGTGTGAATTTGTTCTTTATGTGATCTTTAAAAGACATTGTAAACTTGTAATGAGTTTTTATTGAATTTGCTTCATAATTTGCCTTATTTTATGATTTGATATTGGATATTGAAATATTTATTCTTTTCTTTTAGTAACAAAATATAGTAAAGTACCACTTTTGAAAGCTTCATCATTTTAAGTTTATGATAATTTTTTTTGTAATGCAGTTTTATATGCATAACTTAAATACTTAGATGTGATTCATATCTTGTAACATATCCAGGTGGCAAGAGTTGGTCACATTCATTGATGGCTCTTAAGGTATAAAGGTATTGATTTTTTAAATCTGCCAAATGCGATGGGAATGGTAAGGTCTCCGTCTTCGTCCCGTTCTGTCCTTATGTCCCACATTTTTGTCCGCTACTCAAATATTTGAGTTTAACTTGATATTCAGGGAATACTGTTGTGAGACGAAATAATGGAACTTACTTCCATGAGATTTTGGCATTGCCATTGTTATTTCAGACTTCAAATTTTTCCGCAGATTGTACCCAAACTTTTGGTATCATATTGATATATTCTTGTCCTCATTTATGAGGAGGCAACACAAGATTGATTATCTATAAACTTTATGGAAGTTATTGCCTAGGTATTTTTTAACTATTGTCCGACCTAATTTAAAAGAATTTTGAAGGTATAACTGGAATTTCTAGTGATAAGTCTCATTTGAGAAGGTCATGCCAAGAATGATACTATTTCAAATGTTAATGGCTTTTCACTAAACTTTTTGGCTAATTTATCACAAGTGACCTTAGCATTTTACCTGTGACCTAAATCAAGTATTACAGGTTATGCGGCTTTCATTCTTTATACTTTAATCGGTGCTTCATTCCTATTTTCATGAAAATGAAATTTGAATTCACAACACTTTGGACTTTTTACCAGAGAACTGCCTTCTCGCTATGACCATTCCTATCTTTTCCAAGTTAAACCTGAGCTCTTTGGCCTATAGTAATAAGTACATGATGCCCTATCTCCAAAATTCACAATACTAAATGGCTTATAATTGCAAAATTTATTTTGGAAGCTTTCCAGTGATGTTGTGCTCTCTAACCAATAACTATCTAGAATGTCCGACCTCATTTTCAAGGTTATGGCCCCTTAGACTTTGCTAAGAAAAAGATTCATAATTAACTGTCACTCTCTATTTAATAAATGTGCTTTGTCAATGAAATGTATGGCAACTTTATACCAAGTGGATAAGCCATTCGTCACATTGAATCTAATTTTTACAGATTCAGGTTTGAAACAGTCATATATCCCAATTCAGTTATGACCTTGAATCGGCTAAATTTAAAACCAGATGGTGTATTTTCAAATAACCAGGGCTTTTTAATAAGAATATAAATACTTCTATGGTCTGCTAGACCAGTAGTTGCTCTAAAGTTAAAGAAAGTTTATCCCCGTGAACAAATGGAAAAGTTCATGTCATTTGAAATTCAACAGGGAACATTTAAACCATAGATTCCCCACAAATGCAAATGTGTAATTGATCATAAATGTTCAGAATGATGATTAACACGTACACATTGAAATGTATGACTTAATTTTTAGTAGTATAAAAACTTAAAAAAAATCAATGAAAGATCTGATGAGTAACACGTATTATCATATTAAATAGTAAACTGTTACTAAGTCTCCAAATTAGAGTTGGTAAAACATCTCATCTGATGAGGAGAATAGATATGATTTAGGAATGGGGATTTCAACATATCCTCCCACCTATTGACCAAGGCCTTATTTGTAACAATGACATTCTTCAGGGAGCATCTGTCAGTTCTACTGACTTTTTTATCCCCTGCCAAAAGGCGCTGGGGGATATGGTAATAGTCTCCGTCTGTCCATCCGTCTGTCCTTCCGTCCCACATTTTTGTCCAGAGCATAACTCAAAAAGTATTTGAGGTATCAACTTGATACTTCATAGGTGGATAGATCTCATTGAGGATGAGTGCAATGCACAATAATGATAACTCTTACTTTCATTATTTTTGAGTTATTGCCCTTTGTTATTTTTTAAACTTAATTTTTGTCCGGAGCATAAGTTTAAAAGAATTTGAGGTATCAACATGGAACTTCATAGGTGAATAGATCTCATTGAGAAGGAGTGCAGTGCACAAGAATGATAACTCTACCTTTCATAATGTTTTGGTTATTGCACTTTGTTATTTTTCAGGCTTAATTTTTATCACAGTGACCTTGACATAGGGGAATTAGTAGGTCTTCACATGGGTTTCATATCTATAATCACTTTAAACATCAGTCTTCATTACCAAAAATTTTCTTTAAAAATGAAATATTCTACTTTCCAACACATCGGCTTCTTCCAGAGAACTCTACACTGCCTCCTACTGGACAGTCAATCTACTTTCTGACCAGCATAAATCTGAGCCTCTCAGATACCCTATGAGTATGAAGTAACAGGAGCCCTATCTCCAAAAACTCAACAATACCCCCGTCAAAGATAAGGCGTATTATGGATTCACCTGTTGGCAGCGTCCAGTGATGTTGTCTGCTCTCTAACTCAATAACTATCTAGAATGTCCCAGACACTCTGGAGTTATAGCCCTTTAAAAGAAAAAAGATTGCTAAATAAACAGTGTCACTCTCTTACTTTAATAAACATTGTCCAAATTTGGTCACTGAAATGTGAATGGACACAATATTGTAGCCAGGTTTGATAACCAGCCAAATTATCTTGAACACTCTAGAGGTATGGCCCTTTAATTGATGAAAAATGCAAAGTTAACTGTGTCTGTTCTCTAACACTGACAAACTTGAACTGATTTCTACAAAACATTGTCACATTGAATGTGTATTGGCACAGTATCTCAGTCGAGTTTGAAAACCAGTCAAAATATCCCAATTCAGAGTTATGACCCTTGAATCGATAAAAATGATAAAACGGCAGGATGGGTGTATTTTGCAATAACCAGGGCTCTTGTTTTAATAAGAACTTATACAAATCTCTCTCTATGGTTCTTGCATAGACCAGTAGCTTGCATCTGAGAAAGTCACAAAAAATTTCTTACCCCAGCGGGGATCAAACAAAAAATGTTCAGGTATAATCGTTGAAATCAGCCAGGGGACCATGTTGTCCATTGTTTCTCTCCATCATGGAAAAGTGTCAAAATTGACCAAAATGTTGTGAAAGGAAAAAACAAACATTCATAAATATCCATTTGGAAATTCATTTCTGTTTTGAATACGTAAACATGGCCAAAAGTGGGAAGCCTAATCAATATAAATTAATTCCCATGCTGTTAGTATAAAACTCTGTCATGGCACAACCAAACTAATAATTCTGTTGTGTTGTAAATTGATAGTTGACACCTATAGCTTCTATATCTGGAGATCGAGCGGTTTAATTAGATTACAATTGGATATCTGACACCTCCTCGATATATAAAACAGTCATGTAGCCCTTCTAATTAGTTTTCTTCCTGAGTAACAAGCTTGCAAAACAAGCTAATTGCTTTTCTATCATATTGTTTTAGAGATTAGCTGGTATGTTACTAAGTAGTTTCCTTCTTAGTAATGTTAATCGTGTCACCTGGCGTGCATTCAGTATGACAGACCGTATGCAACCATAAGCTTACAGTCAGCTTAATGATACTGCCTCGGTGTCATAAACCACGATGTTGACATATACCCATGTACAGATGTACAGCATAAGGAGCACGTGAACAGCGTACTATATGGTCCTAAGACAACTGCATACCTGACTGTAAGGTCTAAGTGACCGGTAGCATACGGTTTGTCATACTGAACTGTAAGCGGAGGTGACACATAGGGATCACTTTGTCTGTCTGTCTGTCTGTCTGTCACACTTTTTCCGTCAGGCTTCAGCAGGTAACACATGTTCCAAAGAAATTTTTGGTACATTCATTTTTATGCCCCCCCACCAAAAATGGGGTGGGGGGCATATGGAATTTTTTGCGTGTGACGCCATACTCTGAAAGTATTTGTACTACTTGAAACTTCATGGATATATTATTCAGGACATGGTCTTGTGCACCTGGGTATTTTTATCAAACCCTCCTTAAAGTTGGCAGAGTTACAGGCCTTTGTTTTTTAAAACTTTTAAGACTTTAAACTTCATGGACATATTACTCAGGACATGACTTGCGCTCCTGGGTGTTGGCCTTTGTTTGGAAAATGCGACGGGTGGGGGCATCTGTGTTCTCTGGACACATTTCTAGTTAATTTTTGGTGGGGGGGGGGGAGTATAAGAGTATGAGTGGTTTGCATTAAATTCTGTGGGAAGAAGGTTTTATTTTTAAATATGAATAAATAGAAGATCATATTAATGGCAGTTTTGCTTTATTTTCCTCAGCATATTTTTATTGCCTTCCAAGAATATTCAGATGTATTTTGCATTAAACCTACACGTATTAACCCTTTCCCTCATATAGACTCATTTTGACGCACTCAATAGGTACCACATAAAGCCTGATCTGCAGAAAACCACAGTTAAACCTTACCAAATTTAACTACAAAATCCTCATTTCCAGACCACTGAGGAGCAGCGAACAGCATAAAACCTGATCAGCCTGTGAGTTACTCGCAGGCTGATCTGGTAACTCGCAGGCTGATCTGGGTTTATGTTGTTCGCATAGGTCTTTTCATGGTTTCCTCTATGAGGAAAAGGGTTAATCAACTAAGAAAGTCCCATATTGCCCTCAACCTACAGGCTGTATGTGAACAGAGCTCAGCCTGATGCTACTTACACAAGAATGGGTAATAATTATGTCACATGGTGTGAATTAAATGTAATGATATTACTCTCTCTAAAATAGACTATCGACTGCATGTGAAGGATTCCACCCTTAAGGCTAAAACAGTTATAACAAATATCATGTAATAAAAAGCCTGCATGGAATGTTCTCTATTCCCTCTGTTTGTAATGAAGGAGTTGTTGTTCTTGCAGAGCCACAATAATGAGAGGATGGTGGACTTAAAATTTGGGTGGGTAGGAAATGTGATAAACTGTCCTGCAAGAATGACAACTTAAGACATTTGTAACATACCAAAGTGTGCCAATTGCAAACCACTCTGTCTTAAATATTGTTTCATAGAAAAATGCTTTGAAAAGTTTTGGGAAATATAAAATGGGACCTACCATCTGATGCAATTTTCACAGGAAATCCTGCAACGTTAGCAGTCAATTTTACTGGAATCACTAGTACCTGAAGGCCTCCAGTTACTAAGTGGATATGACTGTGTCATACTGACAATTTCTTGCTGCCAAGTACTGAGTAATTTACTTAAGTAGCTTTGGAATGGGGTTTCAAACAAGGAATAAGCACTTTAAGATAGGCACCAAAAGGTTGTTCCTTTTTTATACACCGCTGGAGGCAGTCGTATATTGGCGTCATCTTCTCCATCTGTCCGTCGGTACGTCCGTACATCCATATATTGTGAATGCAACTCTTCCTACATTTCTGAATGAATCTTTTCAAAACTTGGTCAATGTCATTACTATAATAGGAAGATGTGCATGAAGTGGCAATTTTCCGGTCCATTGATTTTTACAAGATTTGTGTCCCTTGAAACTTAATGTCTGTAGCTGATTGATATTGCAGCCTTGTGAACGCAACTCCTCCTACAATTCCAAATGAATCTTTTCAAAACTTGGTCAATGTCATTACTATAATAGGTAGATGTGCACGAAGTGGCAATTTTCCGGTCCATTGATTTTTACAAGAATTGTGTCTCTTGAAACTTAGTCTCTGTAGCTGATTGATATTGCAGCCTTGTGAACGCAACTCCTCCTACATTTCTGAATGAATCTTTTCAAAACTTCTTCAATGTCATTACTATAATAGGTAGATGTGCATGAAGTGGCGATTTTCCGGTCCATTGATTTTTACAAGATTTGTGTCCCTTGAAACTTAGTCTCTGTAGCTGATTGATATTGCAGCCTTGTGAACGCAACTCCTCCTACATTTCTGAATGAATCTTTTCAAAACTTGGTCAATGTCATTACTAAAATAGGTAGATGTGCATGAAGTGGCGATTTTCCGGTCCATTGATTTTTGCAAGATTTGTGTCCCTTGAAACTTAATGTCTGTAGCTGATTGATATTGCAGCCTTGTGAACGCAACTCCTCCTACATTTCTGAATGAATCTTTTCAAAACTTGGTCAATGTCATTACTAAAATAGGTAGATGTGCATGAAGTGGCGATTTTCCGGTCCATTGATTTTTGCAAGATTTGTGTCCCTTGAAACTTAGTCTCTGAAGCTGATTGATATTGCAGCCTTGTGAACGCAACTCCTCCTTCATTTCTAAATGAATCTTTACAAAACTTGGTTAATGTCATTACTATAATGGGTAGATGTGCATGAAGTGGCAATTTTCCGGTTCATTGATTTTTGCAAGATTTTTGTCCCTTGAAACTTAGTCTCTTTAGCTGATTGATATTTCCATTGTCATTACTATACTGGGTAGATATGCACAAAGCAGGGATTTTGATGTTCATCAATATTTGCAATAGTTATGTCTTTCTAAACATGGTCTCTTGAAAACACAACTCAAGTTTCTAAACTGTTAAAAGTGCATAAAGAAGGGATTTTCTGGTACATTGATTTTTGCAAGAGTTATGTGGAGAAAGAAAAAAGATTCATATTGATATTGCTATTTGACCTACTGTCATATTGGAAGCATTTTTAGGGTTCTATCTCTGTTCAGCTAAATTAATTGGTTTCACAGACTTCATTATGAGCTTATGCTTACAGAAATGTTAAAAGCAATAATAAAAAGATCCCTCTTGGTCTTTATATTTTGTGGTGTATTTGTGGCATCACTGGCACTCTTGTTTTTGTTTTTGAGGATTACATTTAATATGAAGGACCGTATTTTCATCAGTATTATTTGTCAGCAGTAAGTAAACACATGTATTTTCCAAAGTATTTTGCTACAATTCAAATTGTCTTCCTACTTTATGTATATCTTACACAGTGCATTTTAAAGCATTGCTGCTTGTTATAATTATCTCCCGCCGAAGGCGGCGAGGGATATGATATAGTCTCTGTCCGTCCTTCCGTCCCACATTTTTGTCCGGAGCATAACTCTAAAAGTGTTTGAGGTATCAACTTGATACTTCATAGGTGGATAGATCTCATTGAGGAGGAGTGCAGTGCACAAGAATGATAACTTTATCTTTCATAATTTTTGAGTTATTGCCTTTGCTATTTTTCAGATTTTATTCTTGTCCGGAGCATAACTCGAAAAGTATTTGAGGTATCAACTTGATACTTCATAGGTTAATAGATCTCATTGAGGAGGAGTGCAGTGCACAAGAATGATAACTTTACCTTTCATAATTTTTGAGTTATTGCCCTTTGTATTTTTCTTGGAGCAAAAAAAAGTATTTGTCAACTTGAAACATCATAGGTTGATAGATCTCATTGAGGAAGAGTGCAGTGCACAAGAATGATAACCCAATCTTTCATATTTTTTGAGTTATTGCCCTTTGTTATTTTTCAGGTTAAATTTTTGTCACAGTGACCTTGACATTTTACCTGTAAACCATAAAATAGGGGAATTAGTAGGTCTTCACATCGGTTGCATATCTATAATCACTTCAAACATCAATCTTCATTACCAAAACTTTTCTGTTAAAAATGAAATATTCTACCCTCCAACACCTCTTCTAAAGAGCAAGCATTTGGCAGTGAATGGCCATGTCAACATGGCTCTTGTTCACAAGTGGTCATTGACTAAGAATTTAATTTGACTTGAGCCTGCTTGTGGGAGCTTGATATACTCGTAATAGCCACTATGTCCTCACAGTGTATGTACATTTGTCATGCAATAAATTTTCCAATGGTAAAATCTGGTTATAAGAAACATTTCAACTTATTTATTTACATTGGTTGGGAAACAAGTTCTTACAAATTATACTAATCCATCGATCAAGACAGTTCCTGGGTTGGACAAGTACTTTGTGCCTGAGAAGGTAATGAACAATTCTTGGCCCCATTAGGGCTCGAACCTATAACCTTTGGATTTGCAGTCGGACATGTTACCACTGTACTGTTGGGAGTGCTGTCACAAGTTCTCATGCATTGATGAATTTTTAGATGCATGTGTACCCAATTTCATAGCACAAAGGTCAAGGTCAATCTTAAACTGTCATATAGAGGTTTTGTAGAGTACATGTCTCTTGTTCTTGTTGGTTCCGTTTTGTGTTGCTGAAATATTGTTTCCCTGTCAAAAAAAGAAAAACGAAAAGAGACGTAAATTTTTAAACAACATGGGAACTTTAAAGTTTAAACAATTTGGCTATTATTTGAATTAGACAGACATAATTGAAACCACTTAAGAGATAAGAATAACAAATAGATATTTAAGCAATTGTCTAATTAATTTATTGTAGAGAACAGTTACCAGCTGTCAAAGGAACTGCTTATCAACGCTCAAGGGGTGGATAACTTTATTATTATCAGGAGGATGTAGCAATTAATGTTGTAAACTTACAAAGTATACAATGGCTTGTATCAGTGAGAACACAGGTGCACTGCCAGATATATATTGTGAACTAGAAGGTCAGACTTGCTTTTTTCAAGATTTCTATGCAGACAGGAAATGTTTCAATACAGTTCATTAACCTAATTACACTTGTGACTGCCTTTGTGACCAGTGCAGACCAAGATCAGCCTGCACTACTTGCTGTTAGGTCAATATATTTTCAGCAAACACCCCCTTTAATAACTTAATTTAAGGTACAGTATAAAATGAAGAAAGGACAAGTCTAATGAAGATGGTAAGCGTGAATTACTTGACAGTTAACCGTAAACTTTTGGCGAGCAATGCACACAATGCCCCACCTGAGGTATTTAAATGATGCAGTAACATACAGGGTCTTGATCAGCATCTTTCATTTGCAGTAGTGTGTCAGAGATGGAGAGGTCACCCATGTGTTTTTCATCCAATTTGAATGTCTTTTGCAGAATAATTTACACAGATTTAATGTAATCCTAGAGCTCTGCATTCCTAATGTCCCTGTTGAGTTAATCATTGTCCCTCATTCTAGTCTGGCGAGTGTATGGGGCTTAGTCCTGTTTAACATGCAGGAGTCACACAAATGGGACACCAAAATAGGTCAATTGCCCCTCTCCCTATGTCGGCCACTTAAGAAATATGGATGGGCTAGCATCCATGTGTTCATTAAACAAACACAGGCCTGCTTTGGAAGGGGCCTTAAATACCATAATAAGGGTGGGTGCTATACCCTGAAAATCCTGGGATATGTTACTCAGCTACATTTGGGAAAACTTCATGAATGGGGTCAACATACATGGCTGACAAGACTCTTGATTTGCAGTTTTTGAATAGCTATTTCTTAAATGTTTATTAAATGCTGAAAAACAACAGGTTTCCTCTCTGTGGACTTAGGAGGTCTAAAGATCAGTGTCTGATTGTGCCAGATAAATGCAAGGATCATCATCCTGCTACATCTGCCAGAATGATACTTGTTACAATGGAAGATAGATGGTGTCTGCATTAAATGCTAGAAAAAAACACCTAAAAAATAATCATATGAAGTTGCAGCTTCATGTCCAAGCAACACACCCCTGTCTTTTATTTGCTTGCACTAACTAAAATCCAGTTTGTGCACTTAAAATATTTGAACTGCTTTTCAGGGATGCTCCAGAATTCAGAGTTCATTAGTTTTCCTAATAATAGGCCTTTATATTGTTTGGTTTAACTATTGCGTGTGGTTTCATGAGATCTTAGACAGAGACAATAATGGTATTAGAGGCAATTAAGATGTGTACAGATATACTCTATCAGCAAAATGCAAGATCAGGTGTTGTGATATTTTTAAAAGTACAGCATAATAAATATTGTCTTCAGTTATTGTAGTGGATCCTAATTTTAGTCAGCAGACCCTTCTGTAGCTTGGCAGAAATGGTTGGATTGTCTGAATCCACTGGATTCATGGATAAAAATGTAAATTGATAAGATATGGAATTCTGCTCATTCAAAATTCCTGTAAGATGATGTAATAGGATAGATCTGGATGCTTATATATTGGAGGTGTATAAATGTAAACAGACAGCAGTTTTAAGATAAATTTATATATAAATTTTAAGTTAAAATTATTACATCCTCTGAAATTAGTTCTCAAAATTATTCAGGTGAAAATTACACAGTCATTTCTCAACCTGTTCATTTATCATTATTTACCGAGTGGTTAGAGCGTCCGCCTCAGGTGCAGGAGGTCATGGGTTGACATCGTCTCTAAATGACTGAAATACTGTCGGGGATGTTAAACCCAATAAACAAACATCATTATGTAGGTCTCTTACATGCTACAGCTTTTTAGTGTTCCTTGTATAATACACCTTGGGACCAGTCCCTATGGCCATATCTGTCAGGAGATCATGGGATTGAACCCACCACACACCACTTGACTCCCCTCCCCAGGGCAGGGCAGTATGCCTTTCTCAAGAAAAAAATATGAATTTTTAGCAAGTTCTACATTATAGAGGTTTGAATAATATGGCGACTATTCAAACGTCTATAATGTAGAACTTGCTAAAAATTCATGTTTTTTTCTTGAGAAAAGCATGCTTTTGCCGAAATATTGAGTTAGAGCGAATTTAATTATTTATTGTATTATATCCCTCTGGAAAATTTACAGAAGTGTTTGTTATGACACAAAGATGTGTCACATGCACCAACTATTTGCAAGCTTGCAAGGTCAAGGTCACAAAAATTGTTAGATATCTTCTTTAGTATTCATAGGCTACATTTTTATGTCCACTCTTTAACTTCTATATCTATGTTTGGATTTTCATGAGTCTTTACAGAAGTGTATGTCATAACACAAAGATGTGTCACATGCATCAACCATATGTACACTTGAAAGGGCAGTCTGCAGTTCAAAGATTATAACCAATTTCCATTATTTTCTTCTTTCAATCTGGCACAAATTCTACATGGGTTTTTGTTTTTCCGGTGGGGACCCCTGACAGTATAACTTGCTATACTGACAAAGTCTTGTCTATACTGGACCCCACTACAAGTTTGTGATGACAAACAACTCTCACAGCCATTCCAAACATTTGTTTAGCTTAGTTCATGAAGGGTACTACCAGTCAGATGATGGTCTACACTTCAGCAAGGACTTGACCTTATTGACATCCAATTAGCTCAATCCCTCCACCATTTGACCTTGGTGGGAATGGCTTTGGTCCTTAATTAATTACTCCTGCTTTCTCTTGGCAATTAGACTGGAATCATTGAGTACCAATCCACAGCTAATAACCTTGGGGCCTTCAAATGGGGTCTTGTTACTCAACACTGAAGCTTCTATTCCTGTTTGTTTGTTTTTTTCTTCAGTTTTTAAATAGCCCTGTACTTAAAAATCATTCTGCACTTTTGAACACCACATGGCATTCATGTACATACACATTGTATGAAGTAGAGCTTAGAGAAACCAAAGACAGGTACCTGGGTATATCTTCTATCATAGGACAGAGTTCCAGGACTGGTTGGCCTGGTGTCAGTCAGGTGTCAGGACTTTGACTTGGTGTGGTACCATGCCACAATGTAATACACTGTATCTGTCTAGACACAGTGTAACTGTATGTCAGTCCTGTAGTGATGTCCAGCTAATTACTGATGGAGGAAGACCCTGTGTCCACTGAGGCTCCCACCTACTTCAAGCTAGTTTAAAGGCTATAAATTTGAGTGACAAACGAGGGACTCGCACCCACAGCAGTGAGAGGCTTAGTGATTTTATGTCAGCAACTCAAGCCACTCAGCCATGGAAGCCCCTGTTGCTGGGCATGCAAACTGACACAGTCATCCAAGATTCAGTTAGTTATGCATGTAGTAACGAGAAGGATCCTGCCTGATTATAACGTCAGCGGTGAGGGAGTAGAAAGTTGCTTTCTTGCTTGATAGTAAAATATCGCCACCCAGGGCTGTCGATAATAAGTGTCCTTAACATAGATAGAGCTATCATGTTATGTTATTGCCCAATTTAAAAGCAAACACTAACACAGGATATAGTTTATGTGAGGATACACCATAAAATCATAGCACCATTTCTAGATGTAAAGGTCAGTGTGTCATAAAATTTTACCATGAAAAGAAGTAAAAAAAAAAAGCAGGAATAGCCTGAAAGCAGTTTTTAGATTGAACATGTTTTAAGAGGTGTTTAATGATTCATCTCAATTTGAGACTTTCCTCGACTCAAAATAGTTAATTCAGTATCACCACAGGTTTGTAATATTAAACAAGTTATGTGTAAGATAATGCTGATAAGGACATTTATGCATTATGTTATGTCAGTTCTAGATATTCAAGATTTTAAGGTAAAAGAAAAATTAAGAGGCGCAAACTGTCTGATGTTCCATGAAACATTTCTCGAAAGTCTCTGTGCTAAAGTATCATTTTCATACTCAACTCAACCTATGCCCATTTAATAGTTTCTTTTAAGGATTTAAGCATGATTCTCAACTTTGAGCAACAGATTGTACTTAAGTATTTTGGAGAACACGGGGGCCGACTGTGTATTGTGATCAGCCTGTGAGTTACTGCAGTGTAAGTTATTTCCTTACAAAGTCGAAAGTGGTAGTGTTGAACCATACTTCATGTGTAATGGTAATACAAATTTATGTCCTGGCCGTATTCAGTAAATTAGGGTGTATACCCTGTAATTCACTTCTGGTTAACATATATGCCCCATAATAACCATCAAAGCCATGCATATAAATTCACAATATAAACTTTTAAAATGTCAAACCATGGAAATCTTAAAGGCAAATTGACATGTTATGACATATGACAGAAATTCTTTCTCTACCTCCCCTTTATGATTTTGTTGTCATACGTTATCTCCCCTGAAAACTAAAAAAAGGTGATTTTCTCCATTTTCCTACAGTAAGATTTAGATGTGTCTACTGTGTGTGTCTATCTTTCTACTGTGAGTTTTCCTCGAAAATCAAATTCAATTTTTCATATTCACAAAAATTGTATATTTCCCATTGACTTTAATGTTTAATACAGATTATCTCCCCTACATCAAATAAAAGCTGGAAAAACTCTCAGTGAAACATTTTTATTTTTGGATGTCTTCAAAGTGAAGTTTCATAGAAATATTTCCATCTAGTGGCAAGATATGGAATATGGGTATTAGGGGGGGGTTATACTTTAAATCATCAGTATAAAGGGAAATATCTCTTATATTATACACCTTGTTAGCTTTATACTTGTGTAATGGATCTCTGCTTTAAATTCTGTTGTACCCATGAACTTTCTTCTGTACCCATGAACCTTTTCCATACAATATAATTTTAAAATACATTTTCATGGTCTAACCCATTTTTTCATGGTATACTTTGAAGTAGGGAAGAACACACAAAGTTACACAATACATGCATGATAGTCTAATCACTGATGTGAATAGTGATTACAGGGGAAAGAAAATTGCACAGTGTGTGCTTGAACCCAGCTCCAGTCACTTTCCTGCCTCATGAGCAGTGTGTGACTTGCTGGGTGAGAGAGGGCAAATTCCAACCACATCAAACTAAGGGTTTATCATCCATAGATGATGAAAAGATTTGTTATCAGCTATGAAAATCATGGTGATGCAATACTTAGAAATATAAGACGCCATCTACAGTGTTTGTAAACAGTGTATGTTTACATGGTTTTTAGGTGTCCCATATTTTGATCTAGATGTATTTGGGTCACTGCGTAGTCTTAATACAGAGGCTGGATCCCCAGTTTATTTTTGCAGGCCAGGTACAGGTCAGTGGGGAGATAAGAGAATGTGTAATTTGGAGCGAGTGTGAAGAGAATGTGTAATTTGGAGAGAGGTGTGATACTGTTGCAGTATGTGTAAGTCTAATTTGTATCTCTCGATCTTTTTGTTTTTCAACAATAATGCATGAAACTTTACATGAATATTTTGTATTTCATTCATTTATTATGACTTGTGAAAGTAATTATGTGAGGATGTATGTACATAATAGCATAAAATTGATATTAGTTATGGTTAGATTTCTTGATTATCTATTCATTTGAAGGATGGATACTGATTTGTTACAGAGATGAGTGAAAAATATCCTGGTGAACATTTTAGGGCTGTAAATAAGTTACACAGCAACAGTGTCATGAAAATTATTGGAAAGTCACAAAAAAAGAAAGAATTATATATTTTCGTGTGGATCTTATGGAATATATGTTCAGCTTTGGCTAGGTGAAAAAGTATACAACTTGATATTGTGAGGTAAAAAAAAGGCGCTATTTCAACAGTGGTGGAAATAAGCTTGGACCCTTGGGCCAAATACCAATAAAACTCTTGCAGGACCGATCATTCATTTAACTTGTCAAAAGATTCAGTAAAGCAAAGAAAAAAAGCAACACTGTACTGATTTTTTGCTTATGGATGATAAAGTTAAAAAAAGGACAATTTTGCAAATGTGTAACCTAATTAAATAAGAGTTATGTTTCTGAAATTTAGATTATGGTTCATAGCTGTGGGTTTTGTTTTTTCAGACCACCTCATTTCTGTCCAGGCCCATTTAAATTCTCCTAATTAGCCAGTTGTCATAAATATAATTACACTCATCAAATTATTACTTGTTAAATCTCTGTTTACCCTTAATCAGTGAAAAATTGACACCATGATTACCAGTAGATCTAATAAATCATTGTTAGACTATTAATCAGTAGGGGGTACCTGTCTAACTCATTAATATTCAGGTTATAAATACAAACCTTACCCAAGAGGTTTTTTTCAGTTTTCATGATGTAAGATCATACACAGAAAAGAATACCTTGCATTTACTTTTGCCTCGAGACAGACAACGGAATGTTTTATGTCTTTCCAACGCTGTAAAAGAGCTACTGTAACACTATTGTGTTGAAAATGTGCAAAGCTGTAGAGTTGTGTTCCCTTGGTTTGATGATAGACTGCTTCATAAATGTAAACTTCAAACTATGCCTCAGTAGTTACCTCCCCTTACAGTTGTGGATAACCAATGCCACCACAGTAAATTCGGCTGATATAGGCCAGATTTACTTTTTTCACTTTTGACTTAAGTTTTTTTCATTTTCGTTATATTCCACTAAAAAAACATTCATGATTATGAGAAAAGTTAAAAATTTAATCAAATAACATTAATTTATGAAATTATGAGTGATAGTCACATGGTTTCAGCTATCATCACGTGACTTGTGTGGTGGCAGTGGTTAACCCTCTCCCTCATAGAGGAAACCATGAAAAGACCTATGCGAACAACATAAAACCAGATCAGCCTGCGAGTAACTGCAGGCTGATCAGGTTTATGCTGTTTGCTGCTCCTCAGTGGTCTGGAAATGAGGACTTTATAATTAAATTTGGTAAGGTTTAACTGTGGTTTTCTGCAGATCAGGCTTTATGTGGTACCTGATTGAGTGCGTCAAAATGAGTATATATGAGGGAGAGGGTTAAAGTAGCTTAGCATGACGTAACAGGTGCGTGGAATCTGGTAATATATATACTGAGCGTATGATATAATGACTGCAGTGAGCTTAAACATAATATCAAGCCCAGTGATTTAACAGTTAATTCTAGAATCCCTCTCACCATCTTGCTCTGGTAATCTATTTGTAGAGTGATGGGATTTTGTATCCATGTGTTTGTAGAATTCCTTTTGCATTCTATAGGTATGATGTCAGGTCCTCACTGATAGCATCAAGTTTATTTTTGCTCCACATGTGTTTATGACTCTCTCTCTCTTGAAGTATTTGTTTATACAACAGTCATATTATTGTGTACAAACAGTTGCCCTCTTCAGGGGAAAAAAAGAAAACACAAGAATCTTATCCATACTAAGAACTTGGAAAATGGACCATGCAAAGATGTTGATTGGATATCCATCCACTTTTGAGGTTACATTGACATACTTCCTACATCAATTATGTTAAGCTGTAACCATTTATATATCATGGCTTAGACTAGGGCAGTATGTTATTTCTGGAGATTGATTGTTACTTTCCATAATTGTTACTATTTGTTTATTGTGTAATAAAATGCTTACATAAAAACAAACAATCATTTGTTTCTTGTGGCTTGGCAAAAAAAAACAACAACAGGTTTTGTAACTGGTATACTGTCATACATGGGTCTTACATTTTTAATCATTTGTACTCCAGCAGCAGAATTATTTATATAACATTATGTGCAACCTACCCGTCTTCCCACAACATCTGACTAACACCGTTGGTGAGTGCATAAATGTGAACAGGACCATATCAATACATGCAGTGTTTGCATTGTTCACTTCAACAGGTTTGCAATTGCACTCTGCATGCATGATCCATTTCTATTAATGGATAATCAAGATTATCTACAGATTACAGTATTGTAAAATCACCTTGTATGGGTGACCCAGAATCAGGACAGCATGATTATATATATGCATAATTATTGTCATGGTCAGGTAAGGATTTTAGGCATGTGCCAAGTTTACACTATATTTAATCATTTCCTGAGCAGCTCTACATTTTATATCACAAAGTAGATTAAACTGAAAACAATGTTTTATCACAGGTTCAGGCTCAGCCCTTTATATCCAGGGAACTCATATAAGTAGCAAAAGTAAAACTCCTGATAGTCATCATTTGTGTACCCATTATTTGTGATATCATTCTGCTTTCCGTTTGCTCTAGAGGTGTGATAACCTGGGTAACAAAAATAGCATATTGCACTGAGAGCAGCTGGGACTAACACCTGATAAACCTGCAGCCTGATCTGGTTCTATACGAGTTACGGTATAGGTCATATGTCATTCAAAGTCTCTTGTGGTGAGTGGGAGATAATAATATTATTCTTCATCTCTCATTTATTTCTCGGGGCCTCAGTGGCCGGGAGGGTAAAGTCGCTGACTTTTGACACTCACTCAGCCCCTCACCGCGTTCGAATCTCGGCAGGGTCATTCGGATTTTCATGTGAGGAATCCTTCCAGCTGGCTTGCGGTAGGTCGGTGGTTCTACCCGGATGCCTCCGTGCATTCGGGGTCTTCCTCCACCTGTAATTAGCTGGACGTCGCTATATGACTGAAACACTGTCGAGGCGACGGTAAACTCAAATAGTCAAGTCAGTAGTCATTTATTTCTCATCTCTGCCTGGCAGTATCACACAGCAGCAGGACAGTCAGGTAGTTCATAATACCATGCAGCAGGATTCTCATTTACTCCTTATTTAGGGTCCTGGATTCCAATTTTGAGGAAAAAGAGACCCTTGATTCCCTGAGCAGCTCCTAATTATGAACCTATGGGAGAACTTCCAATTTCCAGCAATTCTTTCCAAAGGATTGTCTCCCTTTTTTCAGAATCCTGGTGATATTAGCCTAGGGTGCATTAGTTTTATATACTAACATGTGCCAGCATACTTTGCTCTTGAGATCTTATTAAGAGAACTATTTGTGAAGCTATGAATACATACACGCCCACATATATATTTCTAAAATTGTGCATTAAATATTTCCTTAAGTGTGTCTATCTCCGGTCTGACATTAGCAGATAATAATCACATTTTTGGAAACATGCTTGTGTGACTCATCGTGGTAGAAAAACATTTCTTAAAATAATGAATTCATGAACAATAATTAATATATGTCTATAAAACAAATTCAGTACATAATATACCATACCAGAATCAGGAAGCCATGGGTTCAATACCCGACCAGAACATACCAAAGTCATAAAAAGTGGTATAGCTCTCTTTTGCTTGGTGCTCAGCATATAAGGGTAGTTCCAGGACTCAGGTTGGCCTGGTGTCAGGATAATGTGACTGCCACATGCCTATGGCGTGATACTACACTGTGGCAGCACTATATCTGTCTCAAGTAGACATTGTCTCCAAAATGACTAAAATACTGTTTATGGGTTGTTAAACCTAATAAACAAAGAAACAAACCAGTATATACTGGTCACAATTATTCCAGTGTATACAGTATTTTTGTTTTCTTATGACTTTGCGAGTTTTAATATACTGAGCTCTAAATGGTAAAGGTCAAACAGCGGATTTTCCTTTATTTTGCAGACTGTGTAGAATCTGAGCTAATAGTTTGTATGAGCTAAGAGGAAACAGATCTGAGATCTGAGCTGTTGTAAACATGTTTACAGTTATTGAAGTGTATAATTAAAACAGGTCTGTAAATCATGTGATGATCTAAAAATAGAAAAACATTATTTATAGGTAACGATATATATCAAAATATATATAACAGTGCATGTATTTATATATTAATGGAAAATTCCATTCACAGAGTTAATATGAATATCTATTGTCACAAGATTGATCATTCTTGTCAAGTAATACTGTAGAAGATGTTGATGATGTAGTGTTGGACAGTGATGATGATAAATAAATGTCCTCTTTGAATATGGATTTTGAATTCTGATTCAGCATAGGCTTTACGCTGGGTACCGCTATGGTATTTGGTTATTTTTGTACAATGTTTTTTGCCATTAAATGAAATAAAATATAAATGGAAACTGTGAGAAAGGAGGAAATCATATAATAAAAAGAGGTAATTATAGTAATTTAATAGAATAGCAAAATGTTATTTCTTTAAAAAGATTACTAAAAAAAAATAAAAAAATAATTAATTGTAAATGAGAGTATAAGTAAAGCATATAAATGTGGCTAAATTATACATTAAATTCTTGTTTGTCAAACTAAAAATAAAAGCAAGTTGGGTTTGTAATGGTCTTTTTCTGAATTTTTTAAATGTTACAGTATTCACTAAATTTTGAGCACACCAAATGAAAATGGGTTTAACCCTTTCCCTCATATATACCCCTTTTGACGCCCTCAATAGGTACCACATAAAGCCTGATCTGCAGAAAGCCACACTTAAACCTTACCAAATTTAATTACAAAATCCTCATTTCCAGACCACTGAGGAGCAGCGAACAGCATAAAACCTGATCAGCCTGCGAGTTACTCGCAGGCTGATCTGGTTTTATGCTGTTCGCATAGGTCTTTTCATGGTTTCCTCTATGAGGGAAAGGGTTAAATGATGTATAATATATTGTTTTAATCAGAACATTTCAGTTTAAATAAAAACTGGAACCCTACTTTAAGTTTGCCACAAAAATGGATCTTTTATGTGTTGACTTTATATACGCCGCAGGAGGCGGTCGTATATTGGCGTCATCTTCTCCGTCTGTCCGTACGTCCATATCTTGTGAACGCAACTCCTCCTACCTTTCTGAATGAATCTTTTCAAAACTTGGTCAATGTCATTACTAAAATTGGTAAATGTGCATGAAGTGGCAATTTCCAGTCCATTGATTTTTTTCAAGATTTATATCCCTAGAAACTTAGTCTCTGTAGCTGATTGATATTGCAGCCTTGTGAACACAACTCCTCCTACATTTCTGAATAAATCTTTTCAAAACTTGGTCAGTGTCATTACTATAATGGGTAGATGTGCATGAAGTGGCGATTTTTCGGTTCATTGATTTTCACAAGGTTTGTGTCCCATGAAACTTAGTCTCTGTAGCTGAATGATATTGCAGCCTTGTGAACGCAACTCCTCCTACATTTCTGAATGCATCTTTTCAAAACTTTGTCAATGTCATTATTAAAATTGGTAAATGTGCATGAAGTGGCAATTTTCAGGTTCATTGATTTTTACAAGATTTATGTTCCTTGAAACTTAGTCTCTTTAGCTGATTGATATTTCAGCCTTGTGAATGCAATTCCTTGTATGTTTCTGACCTAATCTTTTCAAAACTTGGGCAATGTCATTACCAAAATGGGTAGATATGCACAAAGCAGGGATTTTGATGTTTATCAATATTTGCATAGTTATGTCTTTCTAAACATGGTCTCTTGAAAACACAACTCAAGTTTCTAAACTGTTAAAAGTGCATAAAGAAGGGATTTTCTGGTACATTGATTTTTGCAAGAGTTATATGGAGAAAGAAAAAAGGATTCATATTGATACTACTATTTGACCTACTTTCATATTGGAAGCATTTTTAGGGTTCTATCTCTGTTCAGCTAAATTAATTGGTTTCACAGACTTCATTATGAGCTAATGCTTACAGAAATGTTAAAAGCAATAATTAAAAGGCCCCTCTTGGTCTTTATATTTTGTGGAGGCATATATTGTGGCATCACTGGCACACTTGTTCACCTAAAGTGAAACTTTCTGAGGTAATTTGATAAAAATGGATATGTTCGGCAAATGTGATATTGCAATTATCATTTGGATGATATTAAAATATTTGACTGATAATGCAATATTTGGATGAATTTGTAATATTTAATTACCACAACAAATCGCCAGTGTTTTTGTAAAATATAATTTCCTGACTGATAAAATGTTTTTACATGTTGCTTTGCTTTATTTTCTGCATATTATTTGTTTATAGTATATCTGGTAGGAACGATGAAGTTTTGAAACCACATTAAAGATAAAAAAAAAATTGCATGGGTTATTGGGTCTGGCACATCACTTTAACCCTTTCCCTCATAGAGGACACCATGAAAAGACCTATGCGAACAGCATAAAACCAGATCAGCTTGCGAGTAACTCACAGGCTGATCAGGTTTTATGCTGTTCGCTGCTCCTCAGTGGTCTGGAAATGAGGATTTTGTAATTAAATTTGGTAAGGTTTAACTGAGGTTTTCTGCAGATCAGGCTTTATGTGGTACCTATTGAGTGCGTCAAAATGAGTCTATATGAGGGAAAGGGTTAAGTCAAGTTCATTACATGAAGTGTTATCATTTAAATCTACCACAATCTGTCCAGGAATTAGGTGTTGATATAAGACTAGACATTAATACACCCGGTTAAGATTTAATCACATCGTTAAACATCAGGTGAGTGGTTTTGTGTAATGTTTGGCATATATGAGTTTTTTGGGGTTTTATTTTTTGACACAGCATTGTTTAAATAAGATATATAACTTGGAAGATGAATTTTCTTACATGTGTCATTTCCATTCTATACATACAATATTGAATTCATTAAAAAACAAAAAGTTTCTAATGTAAATGCAGTAAATTGGTTGGTCATGAACATCTAGAATTGTTTGTATAGCATGACTGGTTTTAGTTTTAGCCATCTCTCTATATAAGTACATCTGCCGTTTTGAGTCATGTGGGCCATATATGGGACTAATCTGAAAAACCCAATTAAGAGCAGGGAACTATTTGCATATTTTCTTGTTGTAACAACATCTGAAAAACCCAATAAAGAGCAGGGAACCATTTGCATATTTTCTTGTTGTAACAACATCTGAAAAAACCCCAATTAAGAGCAGGGAACCATTTGCATATTTTCTTGTTGTAACAACATCTGAAAAAACCCAATTAAGAGCAGGGAACCATTTGCATATTTTCTTGTTGTAACAACATCTGAAAAACCCAATTAAGAGCAGGGAACCATTTGCATATTTTCTTGTTGTAACAACATCTGAAAAAAACCAATTAAGAGCAGGGAACCATTTGCATATTTTCTTGTAACATCATCTGAAAAACCCAATTAAGGGCACCCGAACCATTTGCATATTTTCTTGTTGTAACAACCATTTGTTTTCTTTCTTTGCTCATACAATAAAATAGAGTAGCCCAGATTCTACATGTAGTCGGTGTGGGGACGAAAAGATCTAGTATTTCATATACCATTTTAAGTTGAGCAAATTGATATTCGCAAATTAGTCATGCATTTGTTCATGAATATTCATGAGGTAGATGGTTAAATACAAGAGTTATCAATGAAACCTCATGTAACCAGTACAAAACCTGATCAACCTGCGTGTAATGTGCAAGTAAAATGGTCCAGTGGATCAGGTTTAAGGTTTGAACCCAGAAAGGGGGAGGGGACAAGATTATTTACTTGACCAACTCAAGAAAAATGGGGAAAAAAAATTCATCAAAATCAGAGTATTAAAGAATCCATTTATCAGGGGATCAAGAGATGACCATGTACATGTAAGACCTGATAAAACTGAGAATTTCTTATTACCTTCTCTGGGTTTCCTTTTGTTTACAAATACAAATACAAATACATGTTACTTATATAGCGCAAAAATTATATAATATTCTATTGCGCTTTACAGTCTCTAATGCCCAGCAGTTATTGGTAAAATAGGCCAAACAAATGAGTTTTAAGTTTTGATCTAAAAGAGGCCTCATTGTTAATGATTTTTAAGTCACTTGGTAGATTGTTCCACCACTTAGGACCAACAACAGTTAAAGATCTGTCTGCCATCTTTGTTCGCCGAGTAGGAATAACAAAGTTATTGTCACTTTGTGACCTAAGTCTATAGCGGCCACTTGCTGGGACAAACATCTCTCGCAGGTAACCTGGTGCAGTGCCATTGATGACACGAAAGACCAATACTAGGACTTTGAACATGATCCTAGCTTGAACTGGAAGCCAATGGAGTTGTTTTAGAAGATCAGTACTTGGCTGATTTACTTGAATATATTTAGGAGTAAAGTGGCATAACTAAGTACTGATTAAAGTTAAGTTTGTTTGCTTGTCATGTCAGGCACAGTATTTAATAAGGACTAGATAGTAACCGATATCTGTTTTTAGCCTGTTATTATAAAATATTAAATGTTATTCTCATAAAATTGGTGTCAAATTATGATTGCATTTTCTCTAGAGGCTATTATGGTATAATCCTATACCATGGAATGTAATGAATCTTATCCCCTTGTGCTGGTAGCATTATTATCATTATTTCAGCATTATTTTTTGTCCTTATGATGCATTAGGAGATTGAGCACTTTAATTGTATCCTCATAAATTGAAGAGCAGTCCTTTCTAATATCGTGGTTACTGAAATTTACTTAAAGGCTTGCTACAAAACAACTGTAACTGCTTTTTCACTTATATTAAAATTAATACCATGCTCTGTACCTTATATATACCCAGGTCAGATGGACTCTGGCCAGGTTGCTCATACAATTCTACATGACCTGTATAGAAAAGAAAAACCCACTGCTTCATATGTCATTTAAAGTTCATTAAATTATAATAAATATCCAGCAAAACAGATCTGTGCATGAGGAGTTAATAGTTCTGCTGTTTGTTTATGCATGCATGTCATTTAGGTAATCTGCATATTTATATTTAACTGTGTAAGAATATCTTCTGAATGAAAATAATAAAAAGAAAAAACACCCCCATTCTTTTTCACTTTCCTGCCTTACATAGTCACAGTACTTCTGCTGTGAAACATTGTGTGTGTGACCTTGACTTGCATATAGCTCAACCAAACCTTTGAATGTATTGATGAAACACTTGATATTATGGCAAACACTCCCCTGATGGCAGGGGCTGGCCACAGATTATAACGCTGTTGACACAAGCTGTTCACAATCTTGGATTAGGTTTCATATTTACTGATACGTAGGGAGACATTAATACTTAAGTTCTGCCCCTTTGCTATAGTTCTGTCCCTTTGCTATAGTTTTGTCCCTTCTTCATCACAAATTTTGTCTGCTCTGTATCAGACTTAACAGTGTTTTAATAGAGCTCCGGCATTTGTTCAGTTGCCAAACCATATGCAACCATATGCTTACATTCAGCTATGAAACTGTCTCATTGATTTCCTAAACAATTTTGTTCACGTATATTAATTTACAGCATAGGGTGCACATGGACAGCATGGTATATGGTCCTAAAACAACTCCATAGCTGACTGTAAGCGACGGGTTGCATACAGTTTGGAATACTGGACACATGCCAGGTCATGGTTAAGTTCCCTGGCCAAAATACACCAGACAGTAAATTAAATTCAAGGGCTCAGCGCAAAACGGTCGTAACTTGTTCTTTAATACATATAAGTTATGATTGTTTTGCGCTGAGCCCTCGCAGTGTTCTTAAAAATGGTACTGGTATTACTTTCAATGCTTTGCACTTGGCATAGTTTTAACAGAGTGTGGTATCATGTCATTTGTCTTGTGACATGTTATTGGAGATACAGAGAGAATGTTTTGAAATAAAGGATGAAAAATAATAGATTAAAAAAGATATGTTTTGAAGCATATACATGTACCATATTTAAACATTTTTCATAATATGTAAACAGTACAGTTTTTACTTATGGTTATTCCGCGTAGGTTTCGAATCTCGGCAGGGTCATTCGGATTTTCATGTGAGGCAGCCTTCCAGCTGGCTTGCGGTAGGTCGGTGGTTCTACTCGGATGCCTGTGTGCATTCGGGGTCTTCCCCCACCTGTAATTAGCTGGACGTCGCTATATGACTGAAATACTGTCAAAGCAACAGTAAAATCAAATAGTCTAGTCTAGTTATATTATGATTATTAAGCTTCAGAATTTGTCAATAGGCTGTCTTAAAAGCTACCTTAATGATAGATTGAATTCCTTAAAAACAGACAGTGTCATTGAGATCCCAGAATCAGTCAAGATGGAAGCAGGAAGAAAGATGTATCATTATACTAAATACCAATAAATATCTATAGGCAAGCTTTGAATTTGTCTACTGGTAATTATCAGTGAGTAGGTCTGTACGACACAAGCCTTAAATTTGTCAAATACTGTTAATTATCAGACAATATATGACACAACACCTGAGCCCTGATCACACAGTCTGCAGTATAAGACTTATGAAGTGAACACCTCACACAGTCTGCAGTTTTTAATACTGATGGAAGAACACCTCGCCAGGTGCATGCATTCTGCAGACACCCGCAGACATCCAAGGAAGCCATGTGAAATATCAAAACTAGGTCAAGGAAGTATCTTATATTCACGGGAGGAAGAAATGTTACTCAGAAAACTAGACTAATAATTATGCTTCTGTGATTTGATGTTCGTGTTTATTAAGCAAGCTTGGAAGAATCATAAATGATAAGGCACATCTCATTTGTATTTTAATAAAATTCATATCATTCTCTTTATCTTATATCCTAAGCAAAATGTCTAAAATAATCTAATATTTTGAAATGTTAATAATAATCTTAATGTTTTCATTTCTCTTAGAAGGGTTTATTAATACAAAACACTTTCGTTAAAGTATGTACACATATACATTATAGGGTGTCACAAAGAGTCCTCATTTTTGCCTTGACTATTTGAAGAGCTCTACTACTAACCATAGTTGGCGTTGGTTTAACTGGGTTTTTTTAGAGGTTGATATCTTGTATACTATCAAAGGTATTTGTGTCAAACTTCACATACGGGTACTTACTTTCTAAAACAAAGTGGATAATTTTGACAAGTTACATAACTTTGTCAGAAGTAATTTCAGAGATATGCCCCTTTTAGACTTAGACAATTTAGATTAGTGTTGGGCATAAAAATTTTTGGTCTGTGCAGTTGCGCATCGATTGTCTGTTCGTCCATCACACCTATATTTCATGGTTGGATGCACATGGTAAAATTGTTGTTCTGCCTCAGTTTTGCCTCAGGTATACCTTTTTTCTATGAAAATGACTTCACATCTTTATGGAACTGAGTACATATGTACAGCATAATATCATCTTTTTAATGTTTATGCAAATTTATGGCTGTGACCTATATTATGGTTGGATGAACATGGTAAAATTGATGTTCTGCCTCAGGTTTTCCTTTGAGTTTATGCTTTTTTTCTATGAAGATGAATTCTCAGGTACACATGTACATGTATCATTATATAAACCATTTAATATTTATGCAAAGTGATGGCTGTAACCTATATTTATCGTACAGATGAACATGGTAAAATCAGTTGTTCTGACTTGGTTTATCTTTACTTGAAAGCCTTTTTTAGCTCACCTGAGCACAACATGCTCATGGTGAGCTATTAAGATCACCCTGTATCCGTCATCCGTTGTCGTGTGTAGTGTGTCGTCAACAATTTGCTTTAAACGACATCTCCTCTTAAACTGCTGGACAGAATTTGATTAAACTTGGCAGGAATGATCCTTTGGTGAACCTTCATAAAAGTTGTTAAAATAAACTTGATCCATGCAGAACTATGGTTGCCATGGCGACAGAAAAAAAAAGAAGAAAACTTTAAAAATCACTTCTTCAAAACTACTGGCCAGATTTCAAAATGTTTTGGTACAGATGTTCCTTGGGTAACAATCTACCACGATTGTTAAAATAATTTCGATCCATAAAAAAACATGGCCAACAGGGGCAGGGCTAATTTGCCTTATATGTATATAGTGAAACCTTTAAATGACATCTTATCTGAAACCGCTGGACAGTATTTGATGAAACTTGGCAGGGATGATCCTTGTGTGAACCTTCACAAAAGTTGCTAAAGTAAACCCGATTCATGTAGAACTCTGGTTGCACTGGCAATAGAAAGAAAAGAATTAAGAGAATTTTAATAATCATCTTCTTCAAAACTACTGGTCAGATTTCAAAATGTTTTAGTACAGATGTTCCTTGGGTAACCCTATACTCAGGTGAGCAATTTAGGGCCTCTATCAGGCCCTCTTGTTTATGATAAATATTTGTTGCTGTCACCAACACTTCTTTGGTGGCAAGTCTGCCTCAAGGTCTTCTTGAACCAACTGTGTGAAAAATTCAATTAAGACAAAAAAAATGTCCTATGGACACAGATGCCAAGACTTCCTGCTTTATCGCTTTTTCAGTGAGTCAGGGGCTATAACTCTGCTGCAGTTTTATGAATTTAAAAACAAAACCCTTAGTGCACAACTCCAGTGCTGGTGAACATTCCTGTCAAGATTTATGACTCTGGCTCAAATAGTTTTGGAGATTTGTGATGGCCCCATTAACTAGGGAAGATCTTTAACCCTGCAGCCCCACACTCTAGTCATAGTAGAGGCATAAAAAAGTTTACATCTTTGATGTTGGAGGAAACTGGAGAATCTGGAGACAACCAGTGTGTCCAAGTGAACCACCAAATATCATTTCACATACTTAATAGAACTGACCTAGGATTCCATGTTGAACTAGTGTAGAGAGTGAGTGTTAACCAATATGCTGTCCAGACACCCAGATTCAGTTCTCAGTTGTTGGTCTGTAAAGATTGTGAGCTTGATCTCACTGGTTGATTCATTTCATGTGCTATAAGTTTTGTCACATCCTCCTCCACTGAAGAAGTGTTGGGACTGGCCCAGGTGGCCAAGTGTCTAGAGCCTCTGTCCCATTTACAGGAGGTTGTGGGTTCAATCCATGTACGTCTCACTATACTAAAGTTGTTAAATATGGCATTGGTACATTTGCCTTTTGCTTAGCAATTCATGCAGACTAAAAGTCCCCAAATGATCAAGATACTGTTGATATAAATGTTAAACACATCTGCAATCAAAGACAGGCTTTTATGATTATCACGTGTTTATAATAAGTGCTTCCGGATTATTTTTACCATATCAGTGTTACTTGAGATCTGCTAACGCAGGAAACTCATAAAGTGCTAATGGGTTTTTCCATTTAGAGAACAAATATTTGTCATAAACATTGACACAATTGCACACTTAAAAATATCATTAAGACAATCTTTTATGTTATCACGGTGATCTGTTGACTGACCTGTGTGGTGACTTCAATATTATCTATAATGTAAGGTTTTGTTGATTTAGAATACCACTGCATTGTAACATTGTATCAGGCAATGTAAATGATAGGTTTTCAACACTGACCTTAGAGTAATCTCTATCGGTTATTTTAATCACCATGAGTGAAACTGGAGAGATAATTTATGAGTCCCTGATTTAGAATAGTTCATGTAGAAATGTTGAAGTAATTATAAGTCAATTTTACACTATAGGAAAGTATAAGACACTGTTGTTGGTTTAGGATATTATGTTGGTATTGGTGAAATAAAAAAAAAAAAAATTTGTTACTAATACATTTTTAATGTATATTTTTCCTAAATGATTATTTAAGGGATAAGAGATCAAAATAATCCCCCTATTTTACATTAATTAGATAAGAAAAAACAACACACACAAATAAAAACTGTTTATTATACAGATCAATGAAACTATTAACTGGATAAAGGAATTTAAACAAATTTTCAAAGAAACTTGTTTAAATAAGCTGAAGGTTTCAAGACATTTTTATACCTCAATGAAATGTTAATTGTCATAATTCCAAACAAATTGTTTCCATATCTTTATAGTATGAGCTACTACAGCTACAAGAAACTGTAGTTCTGTGGTAGAATACATGACTGGACATGACTGGACTACTACAGCAACAAGAAACTGTAGTCCTGTGGTAGAATACATGACTGCGGACTACTACAGCAACAAGAAACTGTAGTCCTGTGGTAGAATACATGACTGGACATGACTGGACTACTACAGCAACAAGAAACTAGTCCTGTGTAAATACATGACTGTTGATCCTGTGATTGTGGGTTTGAACCCCATTGGGAGTAAGAGGAACATAATACTGGTCCAGTCTAGGAACTATTGTGGGGTTTTGCATGTTTTTACTGTCAGTAATATTAATTTCTAAGAATATAGGAAATTTTAACCTCTAAGACTCACAGTGGGTGGAACTTGAGTGATAAACATTAGCCATAAATACAATATCGGTATTATATCAAAGATTTTATACATATGGCTACTAAAATGTTTATTTTTCCAATTGTTATTTATATCTGGTATTTGCCTATATTTCCAATGCCAGAAAGTATATAATTAACCTGATTTAAATCAGCTCCTTAATGATGCTTCAGTATACATGTACTCTGCTGTATTAGGATCCTTGTCTTTAGGGGCTGATTTTAATTAGATAAAGAGCAGTTATTGATAAACTTATCAAAATGCTCTTTGCATTCACTCTTGAGATTTGTTGCATTTTCTTGACACTATCCTCCAGTTTATATCTTTACATGGAAATCCATTTGTAGAGTATCTAGGTCATCACCAAAAATGGAAAAAAGCCCTGTTTATATGTATTGCTCAGAATCCTGTTAGCTGTATTTATTATGTTGTTATTGAAACTATTCATTTCCTTCAGCTATAAATGGCAAGTCATTAACCATCTCTAAATGTCTGTTTACAATGTAATAGACTTGTCCTGTAGGGCTCTTAATTTCCTAAAGCTAATTTGCCCGAAACTCTCTTAAAACAAAGTCTTATTTCAGGAGCATATTAAGGGGAAACAGACCTGTCAAACAGGATGTGAAATTCAGCATGAATGTCGTATCTGTGTCAGAGATTTCCACAGTTTGAGCTATGAAACTCTTCAAGAAAGCCTATGCCCGCCACTCCTATGGCGTGCTGAATTGAATAAGTATCTTCCATCAGAAATCTTACCATTTGGCGTTGTTATAGTGTAAAAGAATTTCCATAAAGATATTATGTATTATTTTGTTCTGTTTTGACAGGCTGTGACGTAAGATGATCTCTCGATTGGAATGAACACGCTAGCAGAGATGGATGGATCAGAGTTGTCGTGGCAACAAGATCATTGCTGAATCTGACTCTCTCTACCATTTGTTGGATTTTCATAGCCGTAAGTAGATCTTAAATGTTACTTAGAATTATTATTAACGTAAACAAAGTTTTATTAAATTTCAAGTATTTATTGAATATTTGTATATTTGACATTGTTATAATGACACCTCCATTTTCCTTTTTTGTCATATTTTGTTTTTCATGAATTTATATTTTCTTTTTAATATTCTTAATTGTTGATACATTTAAGATATAAGTAAGTTTGATTTTTTTTTTTTCGGCAACGTCTGTTAATAAAATTTAATGGAAGGATGCCATTTTATGCACCATCGTAATTTTTTTTTTTTTTCTTCCTAAGGCTTTGTTTGACTCTTGATATGGAGGGAAAATGTTTTTTTTTTGTTCTTAAAACATCTGTAATTTCACTGATGGTTAGTGCATGAATTATTATAGTTTGCTCCTCAAAGAGAAGTTGGGTTTTAATTCAAATTAGGCTCATTTCCACATCCTGGCCAAAACTGTTGCATTATGTCTTGTCTAACTTAACAAAACATCTTCTCATTTTCTTGTAGTGGAGGTATTTATCACCTTCAGTGATAGCCCTTGTTACCTTTCTATCAATGTAATATGATAAGTGATTTTTTTTTTCATTTTTATTTTCAATATACATGTAATATCATAGTTATTAAGTTAATGAATGGGATCCTGTTCCACTAGCCATACTTAGCAGTGTTCAGCACTAAGTAATACTTACAGGTTTTTCAACTTTTTTTTTCAAGGTGACAGATTTTTGTCTAAATTTTTTTTGCACTTTGGGACTTTAAGTAAATGATATATGAATTAGAAATAGGGATTCAGAGATTAACCCTTTCCCTCATAGAGGACACCATGAAAAGACCTATGCGAACAGCATAAAACCAGATCAGCCTGTGAGGAACTCGCAGGCTGATCAGGTTTTATGCTGTTCGCTGCTCCTCAGTGGTCTGGAAATGAGGATTTTGTAATTAAATTTGGTAAGGTTTAACTGTGGTTTTCTGCAGATCAGGCTTTATGTGATACCTATTGAGGGCATCAAAATGAGTATATATGAGGGAAAGGATTAAGCTTATTGTAGAACATCACTGAAATTGATTTAAAAAAATGTGATTTAGAAATTAGAAAAATATGTCTTGGAGAACATAAAACTCATTTTTCAGAATATTTTATCACAATTTGTTTCTTATATTCAGTTATGAATAAGTTACAGTAGGAAATACTGTCATACATGCATGGAAAATATAGATAAAGCAGGTCCAAAATGTATACAAAAATAACAGAAAGCTATGAAAATTATATATATTTTGTAATTGAATTCTTTTTAGTGGAGAGATTTCCATCCACTGAAACATATATAATGGCTTCCTGAAAATGTTAAGAAAATGAATACCTCACCATGTTTGTTTTTAATTAAATCTGCTAATTATTTGAATTTTTAGCCAAATTTGCATAAAAACATTAAAAAATTTTTACCTTCAAATGAATTTTAAAATTTGGGTCATCCTTAAACATTCTGCATAATATAAATGATTGTTTAAATAGTGTTTAGTGAACATTTTGAAACATTGAATGCTGAAATGTATAAAAAAAATAAGAATAATTTAAATACCCAGTTTTGTAAAATTCCTATTATAAGGGAAATAAAAAGAATCTAAAATAATAGATCCCCCAAATGGAAAACTTAGATATTTCAACACAGATAGAAAATTTGTCATGAAATTAGGGCCAGTTTCATTATATCAGAGTGCTAACAATTACAACAAGGTGCAAAATGGAGACCACCTGAATGATTCTTTCTGATATCTTGAAGCTGGCTAGCTACTTAATTTATTACCTCATATTGACATGTTTTGAAGTTTTTTTCAGTTGGAGCAAACCCAGATTAGACAGCTTCTTGAATATTCATCAAGTCATGAATTAGTAATATTTATGAGGTGTCCGCTAACTCAGTTTGAACTGTATTTACAGCAGCAGCACAATGTCGAACCAGATTTCATTGGATGACTCTGCCCAGGACAAGTTTGCCTCAGCTGGGGAGGGCAATCACAATGACCCCAATGTCCACGTCTTGCTAAAAATTGTCATCCTTGGAGTCATTGGACTTGTCAGCTTTGTCGGGAACTGCATTACCTTGGGCACGCTCTTCTACTACAAATCCTTGAGAATATCAATCTACATTGTTATTGGCGGCCTAGCACTCGCTGACATCATTTTAGCGGTCATGAATGTACCAGAGGAAATCATTACTCAAGCTAATAAAGGTGAATTGAAATCTGAAGCATGGTGCAAAACATACGGGTTTCTCGCTTATTCCTGCCAGTATATTGCAGCATTTCATCTCGTCGTCCTTGGCGTATTGAGGGGTATTTTGTTGACCGACAGGGCCCACCATGGACTGACAGTATTCATGCTCTCATAACGTGCGCAATTTTGTGGGCCGTATCTTTATTAGCAAATATACCGATGATTTCATCGTCTATTTTAGACCCATTGATGCGAAAGTGTGTTGTTGTTCCCGGTAAATCGAGAGATGGACTAAAAACCATTGACTCAAGTGCGGAGGAATTGTATTTCATTTTGTCAGCATTATTCTCCTACTTTTTACCATTAATCTTAATCATTATCATATACCTGTTCACAGGGTATATGAGTAAACGATACTTCGAGGACAGCTACTCACGTCGCGAGCGTCGGATGTCAAAAATGATATCGTACCTTATTGTCACATTTGCATTGTTTCGTCTTCCTTCAGAAATGGTAACATTACTGTGGTTCTATCAAGTGAAACACACAGATGTGGTAAAAGTGTTTACGCAAGATACTAAAAAATACCATGTTTGGATCCATGTGCGAGAGTATCTCATGATTTTGTCCATGTTGGATATGGCTCTCCGGCCAATCATATATGCAACAATGTCACGAGAGTTTGGACTTGTGTTTGACCGCATCATTAATTGTACGTACTGTAAAAATGAGGAAGATCAACCTGTGCGAAGGGTTCGTCGCCGTGGTGAAGAGATACAGGAAGTTATGCACACCCCATTACATCAGCCGCGTGAATCTGAGGGCAACGAAGAAGAAACTGAAGAAATCTTCTGAACAAATCATTTGTGAAAAATTTCAGAAGTGCAAATCTTACAGTGACCTAGAATGATGGGCATTACGAATATACTTTGCTTCTCTAACCCTGAGAGAGGCGGTAAAAAAACAACAATTATAACGTTCACTTTCACAAACAGAAGGTGAAGAAATTTTCCACAAATTGTCAAAATTTTGATTACCTGAAATTGTATACATATAGTTCAATACAAGTACCAATATTCATTGTATTTTATATTATTATAGAGACTTTGATGATATTTCTTATGAATGTTTAGGTCTTGATATTAGAATAATACAACATTTAATTCTGTAGCACTGTTAGCTTTAAACACATAAATGTTTTCATAAATATTCTTAAATATTGAATTGTCACTTAAAAAAAGAAATCATGAAATTGAAATGAATGATTTAAACTTAAAAGTTGGTTAGAATGTTGGACATAGGGTTTAGAGTATTCATGATAATGTGCATGTAGTGTACTTACAACGTGCCACAACTTGTAAATGGGGGCCTCTGTAGCCCAGTGGGTAGAGTAGCTGACTTGCTATCACTTCGTCTCTGACCCTCTGGGTTTGAGTCCTGGGTTAGTCCTTTTGTATTATTCATGTGCTGAAGCCCTCCAGCTAACTTGTAAGTCAATAGTTTTACCAGTGGTATTCATAGCCATTCTTCAAAAGTGGGCTTCGCTATATGACTGGAATACTGTTGGAGCATCGGTGCTCTTCAGAACAGCTTTCTTTTCTTTTTTTTCTGAGTAAATACACTTTGTAAGTAGATAATCTATCCAGCTAAGCACTATATTCAGGTGTAAAATGAGTTTGATCACAGACCATATTACCAAGTTTGATCACAGACCATATTACCACAACTTGTAGTTTTTAATCTGAAGTGGATTTTGACAAAACATTTTGTATTTATGCATAAATACCACTACATTTATGTGCACCATGGCTGATGGTTTATTTTCTAGCCCTGATGCCAAGTACTGGTCCAACCCAGGAACGTTTGAGAGGTATTGATTAAAAGTTGTTTAAACTTATTTCCCAATAAAATAGAAACTAAACATTAATGGAATAACTTTTTGTCAAAATCTAAATCAAACTTGGTTTCACATTTTCATCCTGATATTGTACATATACTCAAAAAATTAAATCAACAGTGTGTTATTTCAAAGCATTGCTTAAAGGCAGCATTTTTATAAGGTTTAAGTTTTCATCAAAGCTTCATGGATTATTTATATATCTAGTTATTGGAGTTTTCTCTAAGATTTTTTTTTTATTTGCCCTGTATATTTTTTGCATCTGAAAATCAATAAAATTTTAGATTTTCAAAGAAAAAAAGTGACAAATATTTTTTGATGTTTTATATGTCTTGGGTTTCAATCAGCATTAAGGTTTGACTTTAGACAAAGTGTGCTGCTGTTTACTTGAGGGTAGTTTGATCATTCTCTTGTTTCCATAGTCAGTTTAAGTTCACAACCTGGTCAAGCTCTTTAGCTTGAGGAAATAAAAATCCAAGTTTTTAATTTTGGCTTACCATGGATCTGTATAGATTTCATTCCATCATGCTAAATTTGTGACAAGAATAAATAACCAAAGGTGAACTTACTGGAGTTATGTTATCAGCCAGTTACCATTAAAAGTGGTCGGACTACTTCTTGTAGATAATGCACATTGCATCTGCTGTAAAATTACTTTTGCATGCTGTCTTATATGGTTTGTTTTTTACTTCTGTGAGAGAAAAAAAGTTTTTTTTTGTTTTGTTTTTATTTGTTTGTTGTTTACATCATATTTTGTTAATTGAGACTGTATCAGAGGCATTTTCACGGGTACATTTATTTTTGGAGTCATGTTCTGGAGGAACTGAGGTCGATAGGTACTGGAACAAAATATAGGGGTTTTATTAATCTGTCATTGAAAGTGAAGATTTTACTTTATCCTCATCTTGTCATTTGGCATAATTACATTTACAGTAAATATATCTTTTCTTACCTTGCATGGAATCAACAAATATTAACACCCCCAAAAGAAAATAATGAATTTTACTGTTTTGCTAAAACTGAAATTCAGTATCCCATTTATAAAACCTTTATACGTTGTAAAACTATTGAATCACAACATTTTTGAAACTTTAGTTTGTCTTATTATTCTATTGATTTCATTTTATATGATTACGCATATTAAAGATGTTTTTTTTTTGTTTTTTTTTTAATATCAGTTTAAATTTGAGACAGCTAAGTGGAATCAATAATTGAAGGAAATATGAAATTCTCGCAATGATATTCTCTCGAGGGGCTGTATCCATAAAGCATCTTAAGTTAATTTTCACTAAAAGTGAAATACCAGTGATTTTTGATAGGGAATATTTCTGTGTTACCATTCCTTGATTTTATGATTAAATTTAAAAAAAAGAAGTTGATATTAGTTGATATTTGTTTCTCTCATCTTGTAAATTAGCTGTTTCATTTGTGAGTTAAATCTTTCAACAAATACAGAGTTTGTAAATTTTACTTTCAAGATGTACCGTATAACCACATTTAAATGCCGCACCATATACCATACCATATAACTACCCCTAAATGCTGTACCGTATAACCACATTTAAATGCCGCACCATATACCGTACCACATAGCCACAATTAAATGCCTCTGGACTTTGCAATTTACCATCATGAAATTTAGATTGCTGAAGGAACCTTATTTAATGCAGCCCCCTACCCACTTGCTCAAAAGTATTAATTTCTTCTACAAATTTTTTAAAGTACATGTTGTTTCATGGAAAGTTTAAAGTTTATTTTTATATTAGAACAACTTACAAGGACTGAATGCCTATTAACATAATACCTGGAATGGTTATATGATATCTTTAGGATGTTTCATGAATACAGCCTCTTTCAACTCGTTAAACCAGTGTAAACCTAGATCATCCTGCAAGGCCATTGCAGGCAGATTGTGTTTTGGATTCATTGTTGACCAGTAAACATACAGAGCTCGATCAACCAGCAAGCCCCCTATGATCTTTATGATAGTTAATATTAACATAATATATCTTAGACTTGATATTCTGTAAGTGGGGACACATTTGAAGACCCTATTGAGTAACCATAGTAACAGAAGGAGTAAGCTTTTTTTTTTATTTGTTTATAAGGGATGCTTATTGATAGATCCATGACCTTTTGAATTTGCTTTACTTGGCAAATTTTTACCACAAACCAGGATGTAACAATAATCAACTTGACAAGTTGTGTTGTAATCAAAGGTATCCAGTATGTTGCTTTGACCGAAAAACTGCCACATTTTAAAAAAAAAAAATCAACCTTATATAAAAAATGATATATATAAGGTTGTTGAATTTTTTTTTTTTTTAGTGTGGCAGTTTTTTGGTCAAAGCAACATACTGGATGCCTTTGGTTGGGTTGTAATCTGATTAACAGTTCACCACTCGGATCTATCTGTTCTCCATTGAGGTTTGTTTTGTTTTAGATATGGTGCTGTAGGAGTTGTTGATTTTGCAATATTTTTTTCATATTATGCTACATGTCCCATCTGTTTTATCCTCATGCATGCATGAAGGCATGTATTCTTATAGGCATTTGTAATATAATCATCTGCATGTTTGATTTTGCTTCATCAAGTGTGAAATTGTAACCATTACTTAAATGTATAATTATGTAAATATTTCATTTTTGTTCTTGTTTTAAAGCTGCTTTTTGTTGATTTTATGTTTGCCAGCTTGAATGCTTATAGTTTATTTTTTCGTTAATTCGT
>CM037780.1:51358629-51408629 GCA_021229015.1 Solen grandis
AGAACGGTTAAATTGGTCAGACCTTCATCACTTCTGGTTATGACGTCTCCATGTGGTTGTTTTGCCATCTCATTTTGTTGTACAGAATTATTGTTTCCCTCTATGCATCCCCTGGTCCTTCTCCAGTGATATCCTCAGTATCTGATGTGACCTCCCCAATGTGTGTAGGTGATAGTGCGATATCTTCCTATGTATAGTGTTGAAATGAACTTCATCATCAGAGTCTGCCATTTTGTCACCTTAATTTGTATAAAAATACATAACATCTTGTAAATTGGGCAAAAATAAACAGGAAATGAAATAACAGGAACAGGAACAACATCTGCTTCAGGGGTTCCCCTATACAGACAAAAATAAAATCCATTACATAGGGCTTCTATTGATGAAGCTCTTCTATTTGACTGGTATCTACAATATATACAGAGTTGATGATTAAGTGCTTCCCTTGTTGAATCCCCAAAATTTCTGCTCAGTCAGGTACCCTCCAGGAAAATGAGTCCGTCGCTGGGATGCCCTTGTAGAAATAGGACATCCCACTTCTGACACCAGTGTAAGGGGTTTTCTACCGGCCTCGCTGGTAATGGCCGGTGTCTTATTTGCATGACATACCCTTATTATCAGGATGAAACACACAGGATTCTGGATGGTTTTGAGCAGGAAATAATGGAAACTCAAGTCTGGTGTAGTGTGACAATAATAAACTTTAATGATATCCATTTATCTTTTGGTCACACTAATCAATAATAATTTACAATTGTAACAACAGCAACTGTAGCATCATCAATGTATGATACCTTTACATGTATATAAAACATCAGCAGTGGTAGCTTAATCATCTTTTGGTACCTGCTAACATGATACATCAACAACAGCATTTTAAATTGTCATCAAATTCCAATATTTAATACAACAGCATCATCTTCATAGACAGCAAAATCATCTTAGATGTTATATGACAGTTACTTTATCTGGAAGGCTACAAACATCTTAATCATCTTGGGTGTTAAATAAACAGCAACAGCCATTGTCATCTGGTGAAGTAATAAATTTTGGAACATCAATAGTATAAAAGGCACATCAATGGGGAACCGAGCCTATGTAATGGATCTTCTTCTTCACATGGATATTTCTATCTTAATAACTTACATAAACTATGATATTGCAGCTTTATAGAGTACCACAACTTCTAGTAGACAAATGACCAGTGTAAGAAGTCATATTTCTTCTTAGAATTGGAAAAACACCATACAGGATTGTGCTGACTGACCCTCAAGTGGTACTTCATTGTAGGAATGTATTTGTATGAATATGGTAACAGCTATATATAGTTTTACAACAGCATGTTTACATTCTTAATTATTATCCAAAAATAAATAATTTCTTTACTATATTAGATAGATTGTTATTTCTATTACAACTTCAGTACTCTAGATACTTTGATTTACTCAATAAATAATCTGCTTCAAGTCGTCTGGATTATGTTTTTGGAACGACCAGTACCTTGAGATATGATCAAGAAGATGATTTGAAATTGTGACGTCGCTCATATTTATAAACTTTGAGGGAGCGTCACGTGACAGTACAGACCAATCAGACTACAGGTTTACAACAGGCCTAAGTGTGCGGCAGAGATACATTCTTTGAAATACTTATCTAAAATATAATATATTCTCAGGCTCTTGACTATAAGAAAGGCTTTTAGGAAAAGCACACTTAATTTACAACTTAGATATAATTATTTCAACAATACAGAAAAAGCCGGGGCTAAAAGTCATAGCGTATGAATATGCAGACGAATTATCTTGCGCCATAAAGTTATAGTACAAAATGGTTATTCCTAACAAATACATCAAATTTACATTTAACTTCAGACTGGCTTTTTACTAATTTAATACCAATTATATTGTTTAAAAAGTTCTATAGGTTCTGTGCACTAATAAAAGAAAGCCAGTGATTAACAGGTATAAAAATAGTCCCAAAGTCACAATGCCGCTCGATTACGAACGCCGATGTTGATGTTGTGATCTACGATGTTAAAGTGTCCTCTGGAATCAATCCTTTGATGTCAATGTTCATTTTGGATGCTGTGGGTGATAAGTCACAGTCTAACATTTACTGGAATGTGCCCTGATAACAGTCTCTTGGAGATATCTTCTTCATAAACTTTCATTACTTGACACTTTGTAACAGTTCGTGAAATGGATACATAATGATTCTGGCGATGTAAACACAGTTTAAATGAGGTAAGAGTCCTTTTCCCCTGAAGATCCAGAAAGACAATAGGCAATAAAAGTCCCTTAGATACCTAACACTATAATTAGTTCACTAGTAAATAGTTCATATGTGCCCAAACACAATTGTCACCGGTTTCGCGAAAATAAGATTCACTTGTAATGGCGGTTCCATTACAATACCTTTAGTCTCTCACACACATTTTCATCTTCAGATTCAGTTTATTCAGCAACATTGTCATTCTCCACAACTGAGGTGTCCAAATCTGTAGTCTTGGCAGGGGGAGACAAGTCGTAGCTGTCATCTCCAGATGGGCTGACCTCTGCATCGGAACCGCTCACAACATCGCTACACTTCGGCTCTGAAGAAGGAAGGAACATATATTAATTAGGTTGTGTTTTGAGAAATATGTCTTTCCTTATGTAAATGTCTATGTGCTTTTTATCTCTATTTTGGGAATCACCTACCAGTATTTCAGAAAAATCACTCTACAAATGTCACTTTTTTAATGTGTTCAGATGTGAGGTATACATGTATGGAAGGTAGGTCTGAAATTCAGATCCGTAGTATCAATGGAAGTGTTCTTTATACCTTTAGTCTCACACACATTCTCATCTTCAGATTCAGATATTTCAGCAAACATTGTTATTCTCCACAACTAAGGTGTCCAAATCTGTAGTCTTGGCAGGGGGAGACAAGTCATAGCTGTCATCTCCAGATGGACTGCCCTCTGCATCGTCACCACTTCTAACTTCCCTAGACTTCAGCTCTGAAGAAGGAAGGAATATATCTAATCGGGTCGTGATTTTAGAAAATTCAGTTATAGAGGTATGTTGATTCTAATCAATACTACACTGTTCACCATTTTCGCAAAACTAGTGTGGCCATGTCCAAAGATGTGTTAAATAATTTGCGTAGCTATCTATCCAAAGACTACAAAATATTGTGTGGCTGAAGCTCCGATATTTTAAGGGACTATGTCTATTGGTAAAACCAAAACTAGTATGTCAATTTTGCACTGAGTACTGGTTTCAGAGTTTATAGGGGTTTGCTGAGCTCCACAAGGAAGTGATGGTTTATAACTATAGTGACTACATTTATAAGACTAAAACACTGTTGAAGATTAGATAAACTCAGATACACTGCCCATACTAAAATGTTAAAATTTATGCTCCTGGGGTTGAAATAAGTTCCACCTGTGGTTTTCAATATTACATGGACATATTTAGAAACCCTTTAAATGTACCTACCTAAAACAAAGTTTTGGTGAGTGATCCATACCTTCACGGCCCTTTTTATGATTATTTATAAATTGTAATTATCTTGTTTTAGCCATATTATATGTAAATGGGGAGATTTGTGTTTGTATTCTAATTAGGCTTTATTCAAATATTTTCTAAACACATTAGATATAGAATATTTACACTATTATTAAATCCTAGTGCTTTTTTATTAACAGCAATCTCTTATTTTGAAGACATAATTCTCACCATTTATGTTTTTTTGTTGTTGAAAGTTGATCTCATATTTATTAGAGCTGGGTCAATATTGCATTTTTTTTATCATGATTCACATTGTGATACAGACAAAGTAATATATTTTGAAATCCATGTGGAGTCACTAATCACTACTCAGTGTCAATGTATGCTAGTTTTATAAAACAGCCTTGCTCGTTTTAATTATTGTTTATATATATTGTTGCAAATTTAAAAAAATGCTCAGTACAATAAGATAGTATGTAGAGTGAATCCAATCAAAAACTTGCAGCATTTGCAACTAAGCATATTATGTAACCAGCTCACATATCTTAAAAATTACAATATATATGGTTGATCAAGTAGATAATCTCGACTCTTTATACATGTATAGTATCGTATCTATAAAGGGACTGTCCACCACTGGTGATGTTGACTGGGTCTAAGTACCTATACTTTGTTCTACTGGCAATATTTGTCCAGCTCTATAAACTTATTATTAAATCATGTTTACAAATAATTTAACCCTTCCTCATAGAGACCCCTTTCCCTCATAGAGACTCATTTTTGATGCCTCAAAAGGTACCACATACATACATGGTAATAAATGTTTTGGTTACAAATATCTAGAAATTGAATCAAACACATGTGTGTGTGTTGTTAAAAGCAGTTACAGATTCAAACCTTTTGATATTAATAGCAATAGGAAATTGAGTTCAAGGAACCTCTCAGTAATATTGTTATATTGAAACGGCTAAACTATACCCAACAGTGTATTGTTGCAAAGGAACCCTGGTGTTTAGTTTAATTGAAAGGCCAAAACAATCCTGCAGTGGTTTTGTTGCATTGAAAATTGTCAAAGAACCCAACAGTGTTAAGTATAACTGAAAAAGCCAACCAAACCCACAGTGGTATTGTTGCAAAAGAACCCAACAATGTTTAGTTCAAATTGAAATGGCCAAAGAACCCACAGTGGTATTGTTGCATTAAAAGGCCAAAGAACCCAGAGAGTTTAGTTATATTTAGGGATGGCAACAGATATTGAATATTCACATTCATTTTGATATTCGAATATGATTTTTCCATTAGATATTTGTGACGCAAATGTAATTCTGAGGTTAAAAATGAATGTTTTTTTATTGTTTTATTTCTTTTTTTGTTACTCACAATTTCTTTCGTTAATGGTTTTTATTTTATTTCGACAATGTGTCATAACACTTAATTGCAGATTATTATAACAGCTAAGAAATCATAATTTTTATTATATTAAATGAATATTATTTACATAAATGAACACCTACAAATTCAAACACGCAAACAGACTCAGATAAAAACTAAAACATTTATAGAATAAAAGTTTATTCAAACTTTCGATTGATATAGATGTTCTTTTAATTGTTATAGAAACGTTATTATTCTCCAAAATATTATTAACTCGACAGTGGAATTGGTGCATTAAATTGCCAAAGAACCCCACCTAGTTTAGTTATATTGAAATGGTCAAAAGAACCCACAGTGGGATTGCTGCATTAAATGGTCAAAGAACCCACTAGTTTAGTTAAGTTGAATGGGCTAATTAACCCACAATGGTATTGGCTGCATTAAATAGCTAAAGAACCCCACATAGTTAAGTTATATTGAAATGGTCAAAGAACCCCGCAGTGGTATTTCTGCATTAAATGGTCAAAGAGCCCACATAGTTAAGTTAAATTGAATGGGCTAATTAACCCACAGTGGTATTGGCCATCCCACATGGCGTGTCAACAGATGTCGCCATCCAACATGAGTGTCATCAGATGTCCCCATCCAACATTACATGTCAACAGATGTCGCCATCCCACAGGGACGCATCAGATGTCGCCATCCAACATTACATGTCAACAGATGTCACCATCCCACATGACATGTCAACAGATGTTGCCATCCCCATGATGTGTCAACAGATGTCGCCATCCTCACAAGACGTGTCAACGAATGTCGCCATCCCACATGGTGTCAACATATGTCGCCATCCACATGACGTGTCACAGATGTCGCCATCTCACATTACATGTCAACAGATGGTCGCCATCCCACATGACTGTCAACAGATGTCGCCATCCACTAAATGTCAACAGATCACCTCCCACATGACATGTCAACAGATGTAGCCATCCCACATGATGTGTCAACAGATGTCGCCATCTCACAAGGACTGTCAACAAAGTCGCCATCCCTCATGACGTTTCAACATATGTCGCCATTCCACATGGCGTGTCAACAGATGTGGCCATCCAACATACGTGTCAACAGATGTCACCAATGCTCAAGTTAATATCAATACCCTGTTTGATTTTCAAGAACTCATTGATGATAAAGTGCTGGCAGTGGTTAAAAATACATTTGATTTTCCTTCCTCTGAACATGAGAAAGAAATAGAAATTGCTAATTCACATACAGATTTACCTTCAGAAAATGACTTAAGTAACACAATAAAGGTTATTGTCTTAGGCCATGTTTCTGATACAGAAAGTGAATGTAGTGACATTATTTAAATGCAATTTCCCTCAGTTGTCACTGATAAGATAAGAAATAAGTTGCCATGCCAGAGTACTAGTAATTTGGTCAATACTAATGAGAGCCATTATAGAAGGGATTTAAAACGCAAGAATGATGAACTTGGTGAATACCAGAAAAGTGTTAAACAAAAAAAGCAATCAAAGTTACACAAAGAGGTTTACAAGGATGTAAATGAATCAAATTGTGAGGAACAACAATGTGAAGACAGAGGTGAAGATGAAATGAATAGTAAGAAACAGTCAGATACATGTGAAGAGGAGAATAATATATTTATGTAAATGAATCAAATTGTAGGATCAACATATGTAGACAGAGTGAAGATGAGAAATAGTAAGAACAGTGATACATGTAAAAGATAATGATGATATTGATGACCCTATGTGATGGAATGAGATATTAGGACAGTAAAGACCTGTCTGTACATCAAAAAGTTTTGTCATCTGACAACAAAATGGCAAAAAAGAGAAAAGTACACGAGTTTACAACAGCTAACACTCATGCAGATAATGTAATATATTGGTTTCGAATTATGCGCAGCACATGAAAAGAAAGCATATGAACAAAACTGAAGTTAAGGCTGTATTTGAAACTAAAGATGATCAGTTAAGAAAGAAAAAAATAGCTCTAATGAGTGCTGAAATGTACAACATATACAATGTGCATATCAAAAACAAGGGTTACGGTGAAATCCTGTTGTACAGAAGGCCTGTCGAAAAATTCGATTTTGACTCCTTTGGACCATGCCCAGCTTGTCTCTTATGGGTGTCCAAAAGATTGTTGCCTAGACACCAGAAAATGTGCATGTCAGAAGTCAAAGAGAAACATCTCCAGCATTGGTGAAGGAAGTTTATGAACAATGATGATGTTGGATATCTAGCAAGAGAGGACCCTTTGATAATAAGGCTTGGAAACCTTTGGATGGAGAAGAACATAGGAAATAAGTTAAAAAGAAACAAATACACATCACAGATTATGCGTATTGTTGCAAGACTTCTTATCAATGTGAGAAAAGAAACCAATACCAACTACTGCTTATCTGATTATCTAAAACCTTGTTTTTTTATGATGTTGCAAAGGCAACATGCAGGGCAATGTACCAAAGATAATGAGTACCTGGAGTCTCCATCAAACGCCATTAAACTAGGCCATGATATAAAAAGGCTTATAAACATTAAGCTTGGTCTTGCAATTATGTTAAGAGATCACCAGGCTGAAGAAGATGGAGAACGTTTTCTACGTACCATGAAAGTGTTCTGGGGGCCACGTGTTACAAAACTTGCTAGTACAACACTAGTTGAAAGACAGTTTAACAAACGACAAGTCCTACCAGAAGCGGATGACATTCAGAGACTGAATAATTACTTGAATGCAGAGCTCACAAAACTAGATGTAAATAAATCAGAGACCTACACAAGAACTGCGAAACTGATATGTGCAAAATTGTTGCAGTATAACCGAAGAAGGCCAGGAGAAATAGAGGCCATAAGGTATGTAATATTTTATTTGATTACTATTAATAATAAATACATTTTAAAGTCTAAGTTTCGTGCCATGTGCACGTTCACCGACTTTACAGTATGTATCCTGGTCATGGGGCTATTTGTACAATGTATCTATCTTTCTATCTCCCTGGGAAGTCCTTCCTCTCCGCTTAAGGAAGCCGACACATGGCGCCACGGAATTATACCGCACTTGCAGGTAACCATTAACACCTGGGTGGAGTTGAACAGTGTGAGGCAAATTTCTTGCTCAAGGAAATAACAGCGACCCAAAATGGGATTCGAACCCGGGACCCCTCGATCCCAAAGCACTGTCCTACCACTGGACCACTGCTCCCCACTATTAAGTGCCCAAGATTAGCTTTTACATTGTGTTTAATATGGTCTGTCAAATCATTTTCTCTGTTTCTGTAGCAGCTAAAAATCGATATTGCTGTAGCAGCCAAAAGAACTAGAAATGGTTTCTATTTTTGCAGCCTTGTAGACTATGGATCAAGGATGACGGGTGCCAGTGAGAATGCAGTTTTTGCTGGAGATCTTACACAGTTTGAACGCAAACTTATGGAGACGCAAGAAGTTCTCACAACTAGAGGAAAGGTAAATATACTTCTCCTTATAGACCAAAATACTGAACTTAATCTTTTCATATATCAGGCTTTTAGTTCTGTGAACAATGTTTCAGTATATATTTTTACAATATCAGATGAGAATGCTTAATTTCTTCTTTGATTCTCATAAAAGTAACCAATTAGGTTGGAAGTTTTGCATGACATTCTAGGTTTTGAATTTTCATGTTACAATTTCACACCATCCTATCTGTAAATAGTTTGACTAAATAGTAATCTGATAATACTATCAATTGCACACAAGTATTTACCACTGTTTTTCATCTAATCCCAAACTCGCACCGGTGGCCTAGTGGTTAGAGTGTCCGCCTTGGGTATGGGAGGTCGTTGGGTACCATCCCAGCTGTGACTACCAAATTTATTAAAATGTAAGTGTTATAGATCCCTTGCTTGGCGCTCAGCATAAAGGGAAAGTTGCAGGACTGGTTGGCCCTGTGTCAGGATAATGTGACTGGATGTGGTATCATGCCACATGTCTAAGGCGTGATACTGCAGTGGGACAGCACTATATCTGTCACAATGAGGCATAGTCTCCAAATGACTGAAATACTGTCGGTGTGGCTTTAAAGCAAACAAACAAACAATATAATCACAAAGCTTTAAAGGGGTGAGGGATTTTATCATAAATTGTTTTAAAAGAAGGGAATTAAGGCCCAAAGTGGCCTTAAAACATTTATGTGAGACATTTTTGTTGTACTTAAACTGTATTGGCAAGTGAATTGTTGTGGGGTGAACATGTACAGTGCATATTAATGCTTTTTGGTTGTTTGCTTATGGGGAGCACCCCATAACAAACTAGATGGTTCCCCATTTTAACCAATCATATTCAAGAGCTACATTCATTTCAAAATGGCAGAGGAGGTGTTGGACTTGTTAATAGTTATCTGTGTCTTGATTTTTTTTGTGCTGTTAACTCTTGTTCTTATTGCTGTGCAAATGATTATGGTTATCAGAAGATGGTCAAGATTGTTTTGTTTTTTCATGGAACAATGATATGCAATAAATACATTATGATTCATGTAATACAAGGAAACAAAGAGGTATGCTTACTTTTACATACATTTTAAAATAATAAATACATGTACATTTATTAAAACTGGAACAGCAAAATTTTTGTCGTAATTATTGTGCATGCCTTTTTTGTTTATTTCCAGGGTCACCGAGGCGTTCCAGTTTTAATTCCAGAACTTGCAAAAGCTGGACTTCAATTTATTACCAACAGGCAAGTCAGAGAATTGGTTAGGGTGGTATACGATACCTACCTTTTTGCTATACCAGGTAAATTAGCAGATCATTGATTTTTTAAATCATTTAGATTTATTGAAAATATAATTTTAGTTTTACTTTTATCTTTGTTTTTAAATCTTTAGCAATTTTTATATCACTTTTATGGTACACAAGAACCATAACTTGCTGTCTCCTTTTTTAGTCTTTGCCCCATTTCTTGAGTGCTTAATTTTTGTCTGGGCCTATCACAAAAAGTATGAGAGATATAAATTTGAAATTTCATATTAAGATAAATCTTATTGAGGGGAAGTGCCGTAAATAAGATCATACAGGTCTCTTGATGCCCTTATTAGCTCAACTGAGCACTTCAGTTATTGCGACCAGCCATTGCCTGTTGTCATGCGGAAATGATCCTTGGCAGGTCCCAAAAAAGTTGTTCAAAATGGTTCCAGCTGATTGCACATGGGCCAAAAATAAAAGGGTTTTAATAATGCCATTTTGAAAAGTCAAATTCTTTGAAACCACAAGGCTCAGAGCCTTTACATTTGGTATGTAGCATCATCTAGTGGTCCCTTATCAAAATTGTTCAAATTATGCCCCTGGGATTGATCAAAATTGGTTTCGCCCTAAGGTCGACTTTTAATGGAAAAACCTTTAAAAATTATTTTTGTCTGAAACCACAAGGCCCAAGGCTTACATATTTTTTGTAATTGTCTCTTATTTTAAATATTTTATATTTTATTTTTTTCATAATCTTCAGGGAGGACAAAGTCAGTGTTTCGAGTGTACGATTGCTTGGCTGACTGCTGTCAAAATGCAAACCTGCAGTACCCGGAAAGAATTACGGCAACAACACTCAGAAAATTTATGGCAACCATAACTCGGGTAATTGCATCATTTTAAATGAAGTGTCTTAAATAAAGTGTCTGTATCAATATTTTCATTACTTTTTATACATGTAGTGTGTATTACTGTGTAGTTCTTGGAAGCTCTGTATGAAAAAATTAACAGCACTGAATATTTTCAACCAAATATTTTTACCAGACATTATTGAATTGTTGTGTTAAACATATTAAAAATATGAATAATGTTTGGCACATTTTAGACAAGTGTGGAGCTTGATGTTATTCACATTGATGAATTGGGGTCTTTATATTGTTGTCATTAATCATGTCTGTAAAGCTTTAGTTTAAAATAATAATGTCTGTACGTTATGATCAAGTCTGAACATGGATAAAAATAACTACCATGAACAATAGAATTTAATGTATAGTAAAATGTTATTGAGTCAGGTTTAGCAGCTAGCCCCTTATCGCTGTGGGTTCGTAACAGGGAAGGGTAATTCGGACTTTTCATATGAGGAAGCCTTCCAGCTGGCTTGTGGTCGGTGGTTCCCCCCGTGTGTCTCTGTACAATTGGGGTCTTTCTTCACCTGTAATTAGCTGGACATCTGAAATACTGGCGAGGTGGTGGTAAACACATCACATTCACATTCACCTTTGACAGTTAAGACAAATACTATAAGTGTTGCTTATTGTTTACATTTCTGAAGACTAAAAGCTCTAGTAGCACTAAAATAACTTTTTTTTATTTAAAACACTTTATCCTTTTTGAGGTAGACAGATATTTTGCTGCAGGTCTTGGACCTCAAACCTCACCAACTTGAGTGGGTGATGAGGCACATGGGCCACTCCCTGGATATCCACAAAATCTATTATCGTAATACAAGTGATGTAATAGAACGCACACAGATTGCAAAGATTCTCCTTCTCCAAGACTCTGGAAGGATCGAAGAGTTCTTCAACCAGTCACTTGAAGACATTCAGTTATCAGGTACAACATTCATATTCACAAAGCTATGTTTATGAAAGGAACATTTCATTAGGTCTAAGGGTGCTTTTGTTTACATTTGTTTAATTACAAACACATTTAATAGCATTCAAGGTAACAATACTCTTTTATTTTACACTTCTTCCTTGTTTAATTTGGCAGCTTTGGGTGATAAATAAGTGTATCATGTTCATTACATTTACTTACTCAATGTTTTCCAAAGGTTCAAATAACGGCCTGGATCTCTGGGTAGTAGTATTTTATAACAATTAATTTTATTTAAATAATGATGATTATTATAGTTTTCCAAATAATCAAAGTAGAATAGAATTATCATATGATAAAAAGACAATGGAAGCTACAAATACTTATTCTGCATACTGTTTTGGGCTACCTGGCTGGTCACTGTACTGACATTGAGATCTCAGTGAGATTGTCCATTCTTACATGTAATGAAATGTGTGTATATTGTGTGAAAAAAAATTGATATTGATGCCATAATGTTCAACTCAAACACAAATAAATTCCTCTTAAGGCAATCATTTTTCACGGAAAATTTAATTTTTGAAATAAAGCGTTTGAATCAATGAAAAGAACAAAGTTGGTATAAGCCAATATTTCTAATATTAAAGTATATTCCTAAAATCCAAATTTGCTTTTTTTTTATGAAAATCAAATGCTAAAAATTGGAATGGTTAGCTTAGAAACTACATGTTCAAACATTATTTCTCATTTAGACTTGGCCGAGGAAAGATGCAAAGATGATATTCCGCTGTCTGAAGTTTTGGACGATGGACTAGCTATGGACGAGGGAGTGGCTATGGACGAGGGACCGGATATGGAATATGAAGAAAATGCTTCGAAGAATAAAACAAATTCAGCCTCAACACGCGTGCAGTGAAGTGAAGAGGAAGAAAAAGAAATAAAATACATTTTCAGAAAATGTTTCAATGACAAGAAAAGGCCAACTGCAGCACAAGTAAAAAAAGCACTTGCAATTAGCAAGAGAAAAGATGGGATAATACATAAGAGAAAAAAAATATGTTCTTAAAAGGAAAGTGTTCAGGATGATAGACAAGCATTTGAAAAACTAATTATTCTGGTCAGGATGACATTTAGGTTGTTCAAAAATGTTAAGTGAAATATGTGGAATTTTCTAAGATGTTTGACCCAAATGATGTCATGAAGACAAATGATGTTAAAAATTGCCAATCAAAATTAAGTGTATTTTATTTGAAGTCTTGGCTTGCTGGTAAAGGTAAATGGAAAATTTTGATGTCATATTCAATATAAAATATTGTAAGCATTTGTTTTTCATACATAATTATTGCTCTTGAAAAGTAATTACACTCGGGTTAACATTACATTTACTTTTCTTTAGACATATTAATCTTTCATGTGTTATAATGAAGCTTACGATTTTCTGAGAAGTTAATAAATTAACATTATAATAAAAAATACACACATTGATTTTACCTACATTGATCTTTAAATTGATACCAAATTTCAATGTCATGTGATGAAAAATCTACATATCATTAATATTAATAATTGTTCCAAACTTTTTTAAATGGTCTAATTTTTGTTATACCACTGCAAAAGAATTTTTGGGATTGTATATTGAAATCACTGTCTGTCAGATGGCCGTTGGTTTCTTTGCATGTCAAACACAAGTTTTGGGAGGGAATGACCCAAACTTTTCTTAAGTGATATGGATTGAAACTTCAAAACATGTCTTCATCATGAAAAGTAAATACTTCTGAAGCACATTAGTATTTTACTCATATATTTGTCAGAAAACCCATTGTTTTCACACATAAATAAGTAAGCCTTATATTCCGAATTTGCCTTTTGATACTTATTTTAATTGTTACAGTCTTCACAATCAGGTGGAATAATGAGTTATAGCTTTACGCACCCTAAGCATTCCTATGTGTACAGTTCACAGATATATTGTTCCCAAGGACCCATCGTCTTAAGTGATTGGATTGAAACTATAATGTGTTTTCAGCATGAGATGTACATTGCAAGACATTATTTTTAATGTATGTGGATCCACACATACTACGATTATGTCCTCTTGAACTTTGGCATATTTTATACTATTATCTCACACAATGTCACAAAATTGTGGAGAAACTACATTCACATTCATGTTTTAAGTGACTGGATTGAAACTTGTAATATATTTGTATTTATGACTAAGTTTTCTTACATGCTGATTCAAACATCGTACACCAGTTATTTGCCCTCACTTCACTTCGTATTTTGATTTATTTTTTTGGTGGCAAAGCAGTGCTGGGGTGTTAGACTGTTAGTCACATCTGTTTGTTAAACCGTGCCAATATAAACTGCTGGTTGTCAGCTGTTAAAAATGTTTCACGTCATTAATAATTAAACCCAAAGACATTTAAAAAATTAAAATCTGTACCATTTTGATAACCCTTTCTCGCATAAAGGACACCTGGAAAAGGCCTATGCGAACATCATAAAACCAGATCATTACTCGCAGGCTGATTAGGTTTTATGCTGTTCGATGTTCCTTAGTGGTCTAGAAATCAGGCTTTTACCATTAATTTGGTAATGTTTATCTGTGGCTTTCTGTAGATCAGGTTTTATACCTATTGGGGGTGACAAAATGAGTTTTTTTGAGGGAAAAGGTTAAAGTAATTTTTTACAAAAGAATGAGATGTAATATGTCATATTTTTTTTTATAATTTGATTTGTTCATCATTGTCAGCAGTTATTGTTTGTTTACAATTGACCAACAAGTTTGCTAAATGAAACTATCAGTGTTGATTCTTTAGTAATGAACATTTTCTGATAAATGTTGATGCATATTTCTTGGGCCAAAAAGTTGGCTTGTCATTGCATTGTGTTTAATATCTTCAAAAGTACTAGATACCCTTGATATTTTGATCTTGGCATATTCACTGGGGTATTTGTCACTTGTGTGACAGATTTAGTTATGTGATTATCATGCGACCGTTTAATAAATTGGCAATGGATGGACTTTCATAGGTGGACTAGTTATATTTTACATCAATAAAGGTAACCGTTAGATCAGTGTACATGTATACTGTTTTACGTTCTAAATGCTGAAATAGCATTAATTTGTTACTATAAACATTCTTATGTATGTTTTGGGAATTAACATATTTTAAGTTTTTGGTAAAAACGATGAAATTTCATTTGAATCATTTGTTTCAGGTAATTGATTGAGAGTTCAAGAATTATGTTCACCAGTTGATTATTATATTTCCTTTTCAGATATGTTTTGTGCATTAAAGTCATTAACTAGTTTTAAATACAGTTAATGTTAAAAATGATAAAGAGTTTGTTTATTTATTGCTGCATTGTACAGATGGTGTTAGATGTATTCAGAAAGTGCAATTCACCAGAACTACAGCACTGCATTTTTCAGAGTTTAGTTTTAGTTTTTGGACATATTGCTATTTGTATTTCCATGCTTATGTTATAGCCAAGCCATAATTTGAAACTGGAACTCTACTGATAGCTAAATCTTCAGTTGGAAAATCACGATTCACAAATATTTTAAGATTGCCATTAATATTTTGAAGCAAGTACTCTTTAACTTTTATTTGTCCACAGCTTCTTCCAAAACTATGACTAAACACTTATTTACATATATATATTTTAAATACATCACTCGAGAATGATGCAGTGCATGGAACAAAATATTTTTGTTCACTTTTAAAATAAATGGTTTGTGGTAAAGTTTGTCCACCTATAACTCAAAGACTTATGTAAGAAATTTGAAACCTGACAAGTAAATAGATAGATAGTTCTCCCATCGTGAAGACAGTTTGCCAGTGGCATACATCACTTCAGTGTTAATTCAAATTGACAAAAAGAATTTAATAAACATAAAGAAAATATTGCATTGTCTCAAGTTGACATCATCTCCAAAATGACTGAAATACTGTCGGTGGGACGTTAAACCCAACAACAAACATCAAAGCAAAACAATCTTATTTTTAATTCAGATTGCCCTTAGTTGCATTTCATGTTTTCAAATAAACACAGTGTACATGTATAACAATCACCGTGTTTTGAATAAGAAAACTGGCGACATTACAGTGTGGAACAAAAAGCCTAGAAGTACATCCTTTTTTTTAAATTGACTTTCAGTAGATGTCATTACATTTCCAGTAAAGGAAACTTAGTAACTTATATAATAAAGAAATCATGCAGAAACCGCATGTAAGCATTACCTTTTAAGGTTCTGGACCTATAATAGCTATCTGGATGTACAAAATTGAATAGTAATTTAAGTAGTTTAGAGCCTGTTTAGATCCCTAGACATACAAGACAGTTGCCAAATGTCTTCAACATATTTTGAAACTTTCTTTGATTATCTGCCCTTGGGACGGATTACCTCCCTTGAAAACAATAAAACTTAAATATCTAGAGATTTTGTATGGTGACCATCCCTTTTTATTGCGGGATTTAACAAGGGAACATTTTTACAGGATTCTACCGCGAGCTTTTGTACAAAATATTCTATATTTAAAATTATTGAAGATTTTATTTATTTTCCATAGACCTCAATGTTAAATAAATACTTAGTTATCTCTCCTTTGAAACACTTTTTCCAAAAAAAAAAAACTCTCGGTGAATGATCTTATGTATTTAAGAAGTACATAGAGGAGAAGTTTCATCTTGATACTGCTATTAATAAAAAAGATATCAACATTGCCCATTACAGTACCAGAACCTTAATGTCAAAACATTGATATACTGCCCACCTGCTTAACACACTAGCTGATATTAATCTGTAGGCATATTTATTTCTTCAAAAATTCTAATTTATAAGTACTTCGCTAAAACCCATAAGGCTATTTGGCTACTTTTAGCCCGAAATTCCAGTTTATAAGCACTTGACCCCATACAGGTACTTGGCTAGTTCGAACCCTTATGCACGGACAAAACTGCAACCCAGAACTGTTGTTTGTACTGCACACCCCACATGCACAGAACCCCACAGATGACATTCAGGTGGTCTGTCCGTCCGTCCGTCCGTCTGTCTGTCCGCTCAAATCTGGATCCCGCGATAACTTAATAACTAAGCAAGCTAACTTGATGAAACTTGGTTTATGACTAGATGCCAATGTGTAGATTATGCACGTCGTTTTATTTTTGTTCTTCGACTAAAATTGTGGTTGCTATGGTACATGTAACGGAAATAGTGAAAATATGGCAAAAATGGGATCCCGCGATAACTTTATAGCTAAGCAAGCTATCTTGATGAAACTTGGTATATGACTAGATGGCAATGTGTAGATTATGTACATTGTTTTATTTTTTTTATTCGACTAAAATTGTGGTTGCTATGGTAACGGAAATAGTGAAAATATGGTATATTGAGTCAAGATGGAGCCGGTAGGGGACTTCATGCGTTGCATACAACACCAGTTACTTGTATTAAAATCATATTCCACCCACCAACTTTGCACTATGTTCAATGAAAATCATGAATTTTATCGAGATAAAAGTAAGATGTCGATAAAAAAAAAGATACACGAAAATATAAAATAATAATAAGTGTTGTTCTGCGCTTATATTTATTTAAAAAAGTGTTTACCCATCATGTAATAGAAGTTGCATGGTACCTAGATGAATATTGAGGATTTTTATGTTGTAGATTTTGAAAATCTTGATAGAGGCTAGTTATGTCATAATGCACATCTCCATTCGGTAATGGGTTGTACATTAACTGAAAGGACTGTACAGTTCTAGTATATTTAAAAGTATATAAATTGTCCAATTATTATTTAATTAAGTTACCAATGTCCATTATACAAATTGTCCAATTATCAAGTCACCAGTGTCCATCATTATATAATATGTCTATATCAATGTGTCTTTCAAATGAAAACTATATAAAGATTTTATGCACTAGTCACACCAGATCTGATTTTATAAATAACAGCTTGCATTGCTTACAAAACAATGAATGGCACAAGTTAAGATGCATATGTTATTCTTATTTTCTGACTGTAACCAATATTTAACCCAAAACGAATTTATCCAAAATTATGAATATCCAAATTTGAGCAACTCGCATGTATTTGTCTTCGTTTTTCCCGACGATTTGAAGTTATTTAACAGGTATAGATACATTAACTGCCATGTGAATGTCTTAAAAAACTTACAGATACCAGCACTGTCCTCCGCAAAACTATTTCCACTCGTAAAAACTCAACAATGCCAAAATTCCTAATATGCGCTATGTTTACTTATTATTTAATTCTTAGAAGATATTAGATGTATATTTACGATTGTGAAGACACACATTAAATGGATATATTGTAGGCATCTGGATTAGCGTTTAATTCACATCGGACTGTCTATTTGTGACTGCCTCTACTTGTCAATCGTGACCTACATAATTTGGACACAAGTGCATGTGCACAGGTAAACAATTAACTTCACAGTACCATTATTTATCAAATCAAAGATCGCCTTCACCGATTTGAAGGCGGAGCTTAATTTTTAGACAGCCTGTATGGATCAATAATTGTTTGTATACGTGCGGTGTAATGCATGTGTCACTTGATAATACTGCTAGTTGGCGCAGATTATACAACTGTCGCATTTATCTTAGGTCCAAGGACGGCTTGTGGTCGATCGGCTTGTGTGATGTTTAACTGATTGTTTATTGCGATTTCCGGGTGGCTAATTTATACGCCCGAGGCAATAAATAGCATGCCAGCTTTCACGATTTTATGTGTCATTTAAGTGTGAATTCGTCGTCAAGATTTGGTTTTCGTCAAAGCTTTCGCCAATTTATATTTTTTGTCGCCACTTTTCTCATTTTTGCGCATGATTATGTGGTTAAATAGCCACATTTTGCTTCAAGCATTTTGAGCAGATGTGGCTAAAAAATTAATTTAAAAGCCATGCAATATCCCAAGAATTTAATCTATTTCTATTCTGGTAATTCTCGGTATTGCAATAACCAGGTGTTTGTAAAACAAATTTAATCAGAAACATTCATTCCTTGGCTTTCATTGTTGATCTCTTTGCATCTTCGTTTTAAAACATGAAAATATATACACAAAAAAAAAATGAGTATCTTTAGGCCCAGGGAGTGTTACGGCTATACTCTGTTTGAATCTGAACGGTTGATGCCTAGCTCCAGAAAGTTAGAGGGGAGGAGTGTAGTGGATTCAGGGTTCCGTATATCGGATGCCCGGCTAGCTCAGTTGGTAGAGCACCTGACTTGCAAGCAGAAGGTCGCAGGTTCAAGCCCTGTGTAGGGTACACTTTGTTCGAGCCATGTGTCGGGTACACTTTTTCTCCTCTGTTTCTTTAGGTAATTGTAAGAATACTGCACATTGAAAAATGCAAAACTTCAAGGATGTATTGATTTATGGGATTTTTTGGACTCAATAAAATGCTCACCGTTACATGATATGCTGTCATCTTCAAGAAGACATTGACAAACTAGTTCAATTGATACCCCAATTGACTTTCAGCCCTTACCAATTACAATCAAATGAAAGTGAAAACAGAATGTTTTTGTTATTACACAGTTTCACTACTTTTTCATCATCACACAAATGATAGGTTTTAACACCATATATAACTTTGTCAACATTATTCGTTATTATCAAAGAACACTGCAAGTCTGTCTGTAGTTAACAAGCTAGCAAAATTCTAAACTGATACGACGATGTCAGGAAGATAGTACACATCTTTCTTTTCAATGCCTATTTTCAGTCCAACTTAGAAACAATAAACTCCAACTGCGATAAACAGTAACGATTATTTGTGCAAATTAATACGGCAACCAGTAACACAGCAATTACAAGAGGGCCAAGATGGCCCTAGATCGCTCACCTGAGAAAAGTATCATTCATTGCCTGTACAAAACAGATTGTGGCCTCTAGAGTGTTAAGAAGGTTTTTCTAAGATTTGACCTACTGACCTACTTTTTGATCCAACCTGACCCATTTTCGAAAGGGTTCAAGATATCATCAAGACAAACATTCTGACCAAGTTTGAGTAAGATTGGATCAAAATTGTGGCCTCTAGTGTGTAAACAAGATTTTTCTAAGATTTGACCTACTGACCTACTTTTTGATCCAACCTGACCCATTTTCGAAAGGGTTCAAGTTTGAGGAAGATTGGATCAAAATTGTGGCCTCTAGTGTGTAAACAAGATTTTTCTAAGATTTGACCTACTGACCTACTTTTTGATCCAACCTGACCCATTTTCGAAAGGGTTCAAGATATCATCAAGACAAACATTCTGACCAAGTTTGAGGAAGATTGGATCAAAATTGTGGCCTCTAGTGTGTAAACATCAAAATTGTTGACGGACGACAAGATTTTTCTAAGATTTGACCTACTGACCTACTTTTTGATCCAACCTGACCCATTTTCGAAAGGGTTCAAGATATCACCAAGACAAACATTCTGACCAAGTTTGAGGAAGATTGGATCAAAATTGTGGCCTCTAGTGTGTAAACATCAAATTGTTGACGGACGACGGACAATCAAGTCTCCCAAAAGCTCACCCTGAGCTATGCTCAGGTGAGCTAAAAAGGCCGTTTACGATTTCCATTTTCAAACACAAAATGTCGATTCTCGGAAAATCAGAAAAAAATGAACTCAAAAGAACTAGCGATCTACACAAATCGTCACGTGTACAATTTCTGGACTATCAGAAAGCCACCAAAATTAAACACTTAAAATTAAAGCTCCACAAGCCTGTGTTATGTTGTTGTCCAATTCGTTCCATCTTCGCAGCTTCCACTTTGCGTGGCTGTCACATTTCGGAAGTGCGAGAATGCGCATGCGCGAGGTAGTGACTAAAATCCGGAAATTTAAAACCCGGTACCCAAATACCCTGCGCGACGATGCGCATGCGTAACAATATGACGGAAATAGCCGAGAGGTGGCGAAAGGATCAAGATGACTCTATGATCGAAGGGCAGTATTAAGTTTGGGTGAAATTGGCTGAGTATTATAAACGATTTCTTTCATCTGGTACCAACCACAATTATAAAATTCATGTGAGAAGACAAAGAGCATAAAGTGCAGATGGTAAGCTAAAAACTTACAATTGGAGTCATCTGTGTTTTTATTTGGATTATATGTCAGTTTTCTTCTGTAAATAGTTGACATTGGCAAAGGGGTTGTAGAGTTGTCCATGTACCTTTTATATACTGGTTTAGCAGGACCTAAAATGAAACAAACAAGAAGCTCAATTGTTGACAAGAGAGTGCATAGCCAAGGAGATACTTGCAAATGGTAAATGGAAAGTTTAGCCCTTAGGTTACATTAGGGAAGGAAAGAGGTTTAAGAATTCAATATTCTTAGCTTACATGTTTAACCTGATTTTTTCAACTACTACTTGATACTTCTTTAAACAAGATGGCGCTTAATCACTCATCTTAGTTCATGTTATCACAGATGATCCATAATCAATCTTGACCTACAACATCTAGAGTGTTCAAAGGACTTTCTATGTTTGGGATTAACCAATTTGTGGCCTTATTTCTGAAGAATTGAACACAAATGTTTGAGTTATTAAGTGGAAAGAAATCGAACAAAGTGATGGTGACATTCGGATCATGAGCATAAAAAGAAATAAAATTTCCTTTTAAAATGAAGGTTTGTCCAGTTTACGATAAATTGATATTAAGCCAACCAAATCCTTGCATTTCATTTCATAATACTACAAGAAAATTTGAAAATATCCATTGAAATGTTAAACTTAACTTCAATTTGCAAAATTATTTTGAGATTTCTCAGATACAAGTTTAGTAATGACTGCTGTGCATACCCGTGTAAATGGAGTCTCGCACTTTGGCTATCGTGTCTAGTTACTTGAATTAGAGATGACTTTCAGTTATGTAGACTTTTACACTTCCGGCAGGTGTAAAGAAATAAAAGATGTATTCATAAACAGTTGAGTTATTTTTTTATATTTTTTCGATGAATGTATAGTACAGGATCAATATTATATATAGTGATAAATGAGCACCAGCCCTAGATCTTTCGTACCATAATCATGTGGACAGAAAGTGATTAGCTCTTGAAATCTAGTTTCATATGTGACTGATAATCATGAATATAACCACCTAAAATTTCATCAATAGTGTTGATTTTACAACCGCATGGAGAAACCCATAACATAGAGTACACATTCAAAACCGTATCAGTAACCTAACCGGCTTCTAATAATAAACAGTATGTCAAATGAAAAGAAAATGCGAACTCATTAAAAAATGGTTTAAAAATATTTACTACATGAAGACTAATACAATATCAAAGTCAGAAATGTCATTTGAAGTTCTCTCTTAATATGGCAAATAAGCCCGACCCCTGGTGGCCATCATATTTTTTACGGCTCTGAATTATTTTAGCAACCACTAAGGAACATCTCTACCAATTTATTATGAAACTGGGCCTGTAGTTTTGAAGGAGATGTTTAAAGTTTTCATATTTTCTTTCTGTTGCCCTGGCAACCAGAGTTTTCCATGGATCAAGATCAATTTTAACATCTTTTGTGCACATATGCCTAAGCATCATCCCAAGTTTAATCAAGTTCTGTCCAGGGATTTCAGAGGTCATTTAAAGCAAAATGTTAACAACACACAAGGACGGACGAAGGTGATCACAAAAGCTCACCTTGAGCACGTTGTGCTCAGGTAAGCTGAAAATAAGATAATAGGACAACTATGCACTTACTTTGCTCGTAACAATCAGTTATATGGTACATAATTCTACGTCGAGATGAACGGTATGCTCCACAGAATTTACAAATGAACCCTGTTTGGTTGTTGACCTTTACCTCTGTGTAACAGTCTTGTTTCTAAAGAAAAAGAATATCACACATACACTTCAATATATTAAAATATAACTTTGAACAACAACAACAACCAAAAAACAAGAGGCTCAATGGCGATATACGCTCACCAGAGTACATCATCAAAATGAAACAAGTCTTTTCTAAAACAAGTCTTTTCTATAACGAAACTAAATGTCAAAAGCGAAACCTCACTTTCAACAGATCATTTGTATTCTTTTTTCTTTTTGTTTCTATGTCAACCAGAGTTCTGCATGGATCAACTTTATTTGAGTAATTTTTGTAGAGACGCACTCAAGGATCATTAATGCACAGTTTTACCGAATTCTGCCCATCGGTTTCAGAGGAGATATCTTTTAAAGCAAATTGTTGACGACGGACAAAGAGTGATCCCAATAGCTCACCCTATGCACTTCGTGCTCTGGTGAGCTAAAAACATATATACATGTCTAAATTTGCACCAAAGTACACAAGTACATGTGTCTATATTGAGTCTATGAGAGTCATTTTGTTCAATGCAGTTTTAAAATCATGTTAGAAACTTCACATTTCCAGCCAGTAAAAGATGCTTTCAAAGCAGTCGTACCGGTCTGGGGCCTGATATTGGGAACCTGTTTTTATCAATACTAGATGCATTTCTTAAATATGAACATTATCAATTTTGATATTTTTTTTTAAAACTAAAGAATACTTGAAGGTTGTGCATTGTATACCTGAATACTGTCAGGTCTTGGACCTAGCTCTACCCCAGCCATTTTCTGCAATGTCTACCGTTTGTGTCCCGGGAAGTAAAGAAAAAGTTGCAGCTCTACCCCAGCCATTTCTGAAATGTCTACTGTTTGTGTCCTGGGAAATAAAAGAAAAAGCTGCAATGCATTGCCAACACACACACACAAAGCAAACACACATAAGTCTAATAGGTCTTGGTCAATTCGTATTCAGTAATTATATTGATAATCTTAGGCAGTTTGAAAATAATTCATAGTAAGTACAGACCTCATGATTTTTTATGTTTATAATCCTAAGAATATAATATGCCTACTAAACAGATGACATTTGTAACATAAGTTATTTAAAGTATTTAAGGGTTCTCAGAGTTGCCTGTTAGGGGCTAGGCATAATACATTTGTAACGTTAATGTATTAAAATCAATCATGTTAGATACTTTCAAAGTTGTCAAATTGGTATGGGCCTGATATTGGAAACCTGTATTCATCAACACTAGATGCATTTCTTAAGTATGATCATTATCAATTTTGATTTGTTTACCATTGAAGTTGTGCATTGTATACCTGAATACTTAGATTTAGGTCTACCACAGCCATGTTCTGCAATGTCTACCATTCTTATCCTGGGAAATAAAAGAAAAAAATGTTAACTGCTATGCATTGCAAACACACACGCACACACAAAAACAAACACAAATTAGTCTAATAGATCTTGGTCAATTTGAATTCAGTAATATTGATCATTTTAAGCAGTTAGAAAATAAGTAACAGTTAGTACAGACCTCAATATTCCAATAAAAGACAGAAACTCTTTTTTGCATTTATAATCCATAAAAAGCCAACACTGATTATGGTCAGTCTTTCTCCTACTTTACCATATTTATTTGACCATGACATGATTATGTAAACAATGGTAATACATTGTAAGTACTACACTTTGAAATATCCTCATTAAGTATGTTGATCAAATATTTATCAACTGGGCATAAACAAAACTGTTAACTATAGTAAACCCATCATCAAAGCGAGGACAAACAAACATTTGTCTGCAACGCTTTGTCATACAGATTTTACGTATATGCGGTCTGACGATTTTTTAGTTTGTGTCAGTCCGAAAACTGGTAATTTTAGGTGGCAAGGGGCATTTATGTTCTTTACCAGAGACTGAGTTTGGTCATCGTTTTTGTATTTGAATAAATGGAGAATTGGTCTTGATTTATTGTATGCAAGTGTTGGTCTGTTATATATACGAACTTTTTTCAAGCTTTCCAGAAGTCTGTTTTAATATTTCAAAATCGTTTTTTACATCCACTAAATTTTTCAAAACAATAGTTACTTCAAATTTGATTAAAAAAAACTGAGTAATAAACACCTACTTGCCTTGTCTCACGCTTGTTTTCCTCAGCGGCTCACTTAAATCGGCGGCAGACTCCACATGGTAGCCATTTTGTTTATCCTATAACGCCCGTTTTGATTGGTTGATATATATGGGTTTTACGAATCAGAAATCTGTTAAGTAATGCAACCGTTACGCGATCTACCGAAGCGTTTGTTTTTTTAGTGTGATTTTCTCAAAACTTTTGTATATTACTGTTATAACATAAAATATTCAAATATTTCTTAATAAAAGAACGAGTAATTAAATTTCTTAATAATTAAAAATGGATATTTTTTTGTCAGTTTTATAATCGACAAAATACGGAATGATACGGAATTACCCGAATAAAGCACATGTTGTATTTCATTGCGCGCTGAAATTTTAAATATGGCGTATGCAGATCTTCGTTATTTAGTGCAGTGGGAAGATCGTTATATGGGCATAATATCAGCCAGTGATATAATTTCCCCAATAAAGGCTGCTGACCAGTATGAGGAAGGAGAAATTATTCAAGAGAGATACAAAAAGAAGCTTTACAAAGCTGCCATCAACGAAATCCACAGTGAGTATAAACATATGAAAGGAAAAAAGCAACACTATATTATATCCTGTGGGGACTTATTATCGTGCACCAAATCCAAAGAAAAGAAAATTATAAAATAATTATGTTTAATGACTATTAATGCAAAAATGTGCAGAAAATATTGAGGGTATGTCTTAAACCCTTTTTAAGATACCATTAAATAAAAGGTATCGCTACCGCCATTTTTATTTTCTCAAGGAACCCAATTATCGTGGTAAAGCATATTTATTAATTGAATTCAATGATCCAACATAATATTTTTGGAAATAGTCTCAACAAAGTTTTTGACATTTTTTCTTTGATTTCTATGATCTTTTTTATGCTGGGGTAGCAAATTGGTAAATTTATGATGTTTTTCAAATCAAATTATTAAAAAATACTTCTATTCAGCCAATTTTGTGAGTCCAGGACATGCAGATAAAAAGCACTATAAATTAATTATAAATATAATAAACATTATTTCCTTTTATGTAAAGCTAAGACTTTTGAAATTAGAGCGTCGAGTACCTGTGGTTTTTGCATAAAAATGTTTGATTTACAAATTTTGATAAGATCTGAATAGTCAAGTGTGTGGTCTTAAGGATAGCTCTTGTACATCTTTATAGCACATTTGAGTACATCTTGAGAACCGTTGTTGCACCCTAGCCCCCAACAATACCATGTCATTGTTTGACAAATTTAGGTTTTTTCCTGATGCAAAAATGTTTTTATTAAGCAAAGCCCCTATACATATGTGTTAATCAATTTCACTGATTTTAATTTTGTTATTTCTTCTTTTTTTTGTTTTGCAGCTAACAACAAGTATCTTCAACAACAGACAAAACTGCCACCAAAACATCCATATAACGTTGGTAAGTAGTCATCATGTGACACGTTAATTTCTTCATTATGTATCTTTTTTTTTTCAGCAACTGCAACTGCATTTTTGCTTTGCCATGAAAAATTGTCGGTGTAACTAAATAATATACTTAACCCAATCTCTTTTTTTTTTTTTTTTTTGCTTGTCAGACATAATGAAATTGTCTGCATCTTCAAATATTATCTTGTTGGCATAATAGAAATAGAGGCCTCATTTTTGCTCCAGTATTCATAAAACTTGCTCAGAATGATTGCTCCTAAATTTAAGTTATGGTAGAATTTTCTGGTTTATCTTTTTTTCTGTTGCTGCTTATTAAAAGTACCTAGAACAACAGTGTCATGAAAATCCTCAGACAGCTAAGACAAATGGTAAGAATTTTTGGTGATTGTTCTTGAATAACCTAAAGCTGAAATTAATTTACACTTATTATGAATTGTACCTTCTAAAAGCAAATATTTTGGGTTCATCGTGAAAAATATAGTTCATCGTGAAAAATATAGGGTTACTACTGGTTCATTACAAATGTGATTGGTGATAACCTCACCAAAACCAAATTACATGATGTACATTTATTGACAATGTATCTTAACATTTGCAAGATTAACTGGTAAAACCTAGATTTTTTTCTTATCCCTGTTTGGGTTGAGAATGTTACCTAGGCAAAATATACTGGTAGTATTCGTCTTGTGGGTTAAAAAAATGGTCACAAAGTTAATTATATCTTAGACAATGCTTTGACGCCACATATTTTGTCTTGATTTTTCATTTCCATTGCAGATGATGGTCAGTCATCTTACGAGGCACCACCTAAAAGTAAGCCATTGCAACCAGCCTTCCAGTTACAAGCTGTGGTACCTAAGGATCAAACAACAGCTTTGTCGACACTTCTGATACATGTCAGATATTCAAATTTTGTCATTTACAAGTAAACCCAGATCTCACAAGCTGTGAAATGATGACAACTTATTTTGTACAGAGCCATGATTGTAAAGTACTAAAGAATTTATTCAATCTATGATGTATCTTTGAATAACAAGAATAACAACAAATATGGCCTAAATAACCTTAGTATAACCTGCCTCCGTGGCAGAGAGGGTAAAGTCGCTGACTTACACTCACTTAGCCCCTCACCGCAGTGGGTTCGAATCCCAGCTAGGTCATTCAGATTTTTATGTGAGGAAGCCTTCCAGATGGCTTGCTGTAAGTCGATGGTTCTACCTTGATGCCTCCATGGGTCTTCCTCCACTTGTAATTGCTGGACATCGCTATATCACTGAAATACTGTCGCAGCGATGGTAAACCAGGTTCAAGTTGTGAGTGGACTGGTGTCTGGTGGCCACATGTTTTTTCTCCTATGCCATTTTTTTATGTTACTGTTTGTGTTATTTGTTCCCACTGCAGATGGTGTTGAGTTATCAACCAAGGAAGAAAGTCTGCCTGTAAGTAGACCATTATGGCCAGGTGACCAGCATACAGTTGAGAAGCAAACAAGTCGGAGCTTTGCCGGCACTTCTGATACAGGTCTCCAAATTTTTTCAATTACAAGTAAACCCAGATCTCACAAGCTGTGAAATGCTGAGGAGTAATTTTGTACAGAGCCATGATTTTAAAGTATAGAATTTACCAATCTATGATATAGATTAACAACAAATATGGCCTGAATAACCTCAGTACGACCTGTCAAGTTTAAGTTGAAAGAACTGTGGTAGGGGTTGGCTGATGGGGAGCACAGGATTTGGTACAAAAGAACTAGGATCAGTGCTCATGTATCACTATATACACTACAAGGGATACTACTCCCTACTGATAATAAACCATACCATCGAAAAAAATATCAATAACTCAACCATTTATGAATATATCTTTAATTATTTTGTACCTATCAGGAGCGTATACATTTATTTAACTGAAAATCATCACTTTTTTAGCTTAATTCAAGTAATCGGAAACGAAAGCCAACCTCTGTTAAGTGTTTTTCAAAATTTCGACACAGGTGATCACAACAAGTATATCGTGTTACCAGTGTAAACATGCATTCCAGTGACAAGAAGAGGTAAACCGTTGCAGTGGTTCCAAAAAAAAAAAAATTAATTGTTTATATCATCATAGAAAAATCTTTTCTCGGCAGTGAGAAATACAGTAGAAATCACCAGTTTCATCCGCTGACGTACTTTCACTTTGACATGTACCATTATTAAAAGTGAAAGTAGACTGAGGGATAAAATTGGCGCGATTTCTACATAACTTCTAATTGACGAGGGCAGTTTTTACCAGATGGTATGTATAATTAATTAGTGTTTTTTTAATCATTGCATCGGTTTACCTCTTCTTGTCGCTGGAACGTCTGTTTAAACTACCCATGTCGAGATTTTGAAAAACTGAGGTTATCTTGCACTTTGGCTATTGTGTCTGATTACTTGAATTCGCATGAGCAAACAAGTGATGATTTCAGTTAAATAAATGTATATGCTTCCGACAGGTCCAATGTAATCAAAGATATATTCATAAACAGCCGAGTTATTGATATTTTCACGATGAAGGTATGGTTCATGATCAGTAGGAAGTAGTATCCCTTGTATTACATATAGTGATATATGAGCACCGGCCCTAGTTCTTTCGTACAAAACTCCTGTGATGGGGAGGATGAAGGCCAGCATTTATTGATCATGCTCATGGATGACCAATTAAACTTCTGTTAATAAGGTAAGTTACAGTCAGGGAAAATTGGAAATTGGTTAGGGAATTTTATTTTTTCTGCTTTGTGAGAACCCTGAAAAGGAATTGGTACCCCCCCCCCCCCCCCCCCAGAAAATTTCTGAAATATCCTGCAGTTTTCCCCTTTAATTGATTTTATTCTTGACATTTTGTTCTCCTTGGCTTTATTGGCAATATAAATTTTCCCTGTTTTCTGATCACCCGTTTGGTGTCTGTGCATGCGTCCGTCTGGCGTTAACAATTACTTTGAAAAACATCTCCTCAACGGCTTGATGAATTTTGACCACAGGATTGTTCCTTATGCTGTTAAAATTATTTTGATGGTCAAAAACCTAGGTCACAGGAGCTAAAAATAGGTCTTAAAAGTGAAATCTTAAAAAAAATATTCTCCTATAAAACCATGAAGCCTAGAGCTTTGATATTTGGTAAGTAGCATCATCTAATGGTACATTACCAAGATTGTTAAAATCATGGCTCTATGGTGATAAATGACCCGGCACTAGAAGTCACATGTTTTACACTTAGTAATATAGGAACCTTGAAATTAGTTGTACATAGTAGTGGTATTCAGGAGTGATTTAGGGCCATCATGACCCTCTTTGTAATTTAAATTTCTTACAGAAGAGACTTTAAATTAATCATTTTGCAAAAGATGATATATTCTGTGTATAGGCCTCTTGTTTTCATTAATACAAGGAAAAGTATGGTGTTATAAGAAAAGCTCACCATGAGCATGTTGTGGGCAGGTGAGCTAAAAAAGAAAATTATCTTGTTAACACACTAATTTGTGATGGGAAAATTGCTACATTTTCTTATAGCCAAAATATTCTTGACATTTCCTACATTGTTTTGATGATTTATAGCTGTGTAAGAGTAGAGTACTGCATTTACATTTTCTCATCTATTTTAGATTGTATCAATCTAATGGATCATTCTGAGAATTCAGATGTATGCATGGAAATGAGGTAAGTAAAGTTATAATGCTTTTTAGCAAAACTGCTAAAGTCTCTTCTTTTAAAGAAACTAAGTTGGCTATATTGTGATTACTGGGTTGTCATGCTTAAACAGATGCCAGAACTAAGAAGGAATAAGCTTCTTGCTCCTGTCACATTGGCATCATTATGTTAGGTATATAATGTCAAAGACTACATTTGGCTTGGTTCAGTATGACAAACAATAACAAACTGTCATCTTAAAGCTCGCTATAAAATTTTCTCAGTGTCAATTCTACTATGTTCATTTAAAACCCATACACAACATAGGCAGCTCGTGAACAACATGCTATATGGTCCTAAACAACTCCATAACTGGCTGTATGCTTATGCACACTCGCTGATGGTCACTAGTACATCTTTATTTTACCCAGTAACATCAAAAACAATAGCCATTTTCAGCACCCTTACCAAAGTTCATTGACTCCTTGAACTTTGGTAAGGGTGCTGACGATGATTGAACCTAAGTCCATCAATGGCATCAGTTATTAATCAGACTGGAATTCAGCTGAAAGTCACTGTGACCTTTACCTTTGACCCAGTGACCCCAAAATTGATACAGGACATCTATTGGTAATGGCCAAATCCCAAGTTCAAGTGAATAGCAAACAGTTTCATGAAACCATGATGCTAAATTCTGTATAAATCTGATAGCAGTATCTATAGTGTTTAAAAATCATCAGTTGTCTAAAGTTTATAAGAGTATTTGCTTGATTTCAGAAATGAAAATGGTGCTACTGGGCCAACCAGAGAAGAATTTAAACAGCTAATGGATGATGTGCGTAGCTTGAGGAGGAGGGTGAGAAAGCTGGGAGCTGAAAAGGGAAGTCAAAAACTAAATTCTGATCATGAGGAGTCTCTATTTTCTACGATACAGCATTGCGATAGTGAATTTGAAGCTGTGGAAACACTGTTACTGAGACCTTTTGACATTGAAACAATTGTTAACTCGTCAGTCAGTGGAAAGAGAGCGAATTCAAAAATCGTTAACGCGAAAAAACCATTAGATTTTCTGAAGGTTCTCAACATGAAAAGTGTTTTGAAAATTTTTTTCCTGATATTAAAAAATCGGACCTCACTGCAAGGATCCACTCTGTACAAAAAAAAAGTTGAGAAGACAGCAGCAGAAAATTTAAAAATTATGATATATATAGCAAAGGTGCTGAAAGCATTGATTTGACCTTAACCCTTTCCCTCCATGATCAGGTTTTATGCTGTTTGCTGCTTCTCAATGGCTTGATAATGAGGATTTTACAATTAAATTTGGCAAAGTTTAAGTGTGGCATTCTACAGATCAGGCTTTATGTGGTAGCTATTAAATGTATCAAAATGAGTCTATGAGGTAATGACTAAACCCTTTTTCTCATACTCATTTTTTGACACCCTCAATAGGTAAAAGATAAAGCCTGATCTGCAGAAAGCCACACTTAGACCTTACCCAATTTAATTGTAAAATCTTCATGACCAGACAGACCACTGAAGTACAGTCAACAGCATAAAACTTGATAAGCCTGAAAGTTACTCGCAGACTGATCTGGTTGACATTAAATTATAAGGAATAAATAGAATATTTTTTTGTTTTCAAGTTATGAAAAAAAACCTGATCACACATTTATATGGTTTCATACTGTGTGATCAAGTTGTGTTTTTTTTCATACCTTTATGAAAAAAATTATATTTATTCCTTAAGTAAATCAGTATATATTAATAGATAAATATATATAATTTAATGAAAAAGTCTTGTGGAAAAGTTAGGTTTAAGTTTTGACAGTGAGGGCCTACCCAGAATGTTCATACATGGATATTGCATACCTTGTCTATAACAATGGGGGGGGGGGGGTTCATTGAATTTCAGGAAAGAGAAAACTTTGAGGTCAAATCAATTCGCCCAGCACCTTCATGTTAACTTGTTAAGGAGTTAAGGATTCAGGTGTTTAAGAGTGTAATGTTTTCCTTGTAATGATTTTAGCTCACCTTAGAACAAAGTGCTTATGATGAGCTTATTGTGATACCAAGATGCCCGTCGTGATCTGTAAGAAACGGTATTATTAAAACTCAGCACAGTTTTAACTCAGTCTTAATGCTACTTGGTCAGAATGTTCTTCTCCATGAAAGTTTGAATCTGGGTTAACTCTGGTGAAAAGTGACCCTAGGTTATATTTTAGTAAAATCTTTTTTAAAACACAAGAGGCCATAATTTTCACTAAATCTTAAAAACAAAATGTTGTTCATAATGTTTGTCTTGTAAGAATCTATGCTAAACTCATATCTTATGGAACTCAGGTGAGAAATTTGAGGCAATATGGGCCTCTTTTAAACGTGAAACAGTGACTTTGTGTTATTACTTTCAAGTGACTTGTGTTATACTGTTTAGTGATTCATATAGTTGAGACTGGTGTACTTCGATATGTTAAATTAAGTTCGGCCATTGATTTTAAAATCAGAAAGATAAAATTTACTGATATAATGTATCCTTGTTTTTCCATTAAAATACCATTGTTCATCTTTAACATTTTGATAATGATTAGAGGTTTCGGGACTCTATTTTGTGGCGCATATATTGTGACACTGGCATTCTTGTTAGGAAATTCTCAAAATTTCCACTGCAAGATCATGTTGGCAAATTTGCAGTAGTGACTTCAGTACAATTACTTCCAAATGCTTATGTAATGAGGGTACACATGAATTGAAATAAAAAGGCAAATTTTATTTCTTGTAAGTGCTTTGCAATGGTTTATCTTTTTTTGTACATTAAAGTTGTTTTATGATTGAACTGCTTGTCACTGTTACTGAAGTTTTAGTTCACATGAGCACCTAGTGCTTATGGTGAGGTTTAGTGATTGCCCTCTGTTCCAGAGCGTCCTGTGTCGTCAACTATTTCTTTTCTCAACTTAACCTCCAAAACTTGATTTTAATAGGAGTGCTCTTTGGATGGATGAGAGTCGTTCAAATGCTTCTGTTTGACTCATGATATATAATCATGGCCAATTCCACAAGGCCAAATCATTTTCACACTATCATGGTCATCAAATCTGGAGGACAATATTCCAACTGAGGTCAAACCATGTTTCATTCATCGTCATATGACTGTCTAGTTGTGGTCATTTCAGTTCATAGTCATTGCCAGATCATTTTCACAATATCATGGGGATATCATGGTCATAACCCTTTTTTTAAAAAAACCTTGTTTTGGCATTGTTTTGGCAGTTTTTCACATGCGATCTTACGTTGACCATGTTCTAGATCTGAAATGAAATGTCTCATTTGACATTCGTGGTCAAACCATGTTCCATCAGTTGTCATTTCAGTAAAGCATCACTGCCATATCATTCCCACAATTTCATGGTCAGACCAGGGTTACAACGTATCACAAGAACCTTGTTTTGGTATTGTTATGACTGTACTTTTGACCATGTCTGGAACATGGTTTAGACCGTAACAGCATTGCCATTTCATTACCAAAACCATTTAGATAAAAATCTGATCTGGCCATTAAACACCTATGGTTTTTAGAGAATGTTCTGACCGAAATCAACCATGGTCAATTCATATTCAATTCAAATCTACTTGCAAGTAACATATCATAGTCATTTCAAGGTGTATTTTGACCATGTTCAAGATCTGAAATGAAATGTCTCATTTGACATTCGTGGTCAAACCATGTTTCATCAATGGTCATAACGTATCGAAAATAAGCTAGGACATGGTCATAGAACATGGTTTAACCATGATTGGACCATTGCTGTACCATGGTTTGTCCTTGATTTTTTCTGCCGGGAAGCCATCTTTTGGGGGACATTGGCTACCCTTGTTGACCCCATATTTCAACCCAAAGGGTAATGCACCAGAGGCATACAACATGTACATACTTTATTTATTTGCATCAGCGTGAAATGAAATTAACATGGTACCACTTTATTTCAGTTAACTTTTTGACTACATGTAACAGATTTTATAACATTGCGGACAAGTGACATGATACCACACATACTCGTGTTTAATCTGACAGTCCTGTATTTTTCCCAGTCTCATGTGTTGTCCAAAGTTATATCAGTGCTATTTTTAATGACTCTATATGATTTGCCTTGAGATCAAACTCAATTCATTTAAGGGGCAAACATTGTAACCCCCCCCCCCCAAAAAAAAAAAGAATGTTTCAAATAATAAAAAAACATATTTACATGGGTAACATTTTTTTGTACTGGACTTAGGCATCCACCAACACACACACACACACACACACACACACACACAAATATAACAAAGAAAATCAACATACTTCAACATTTTATTGTAGTTTATATGATAAAAAATAAAATCAACAATCTATAACAAATTTACTGCAGTTTATGTACCCAAAAGTAATATAATTAACAATCTTTATTAGAAATGTTGTACTAGTTAATTATAATCAGAATATTTCTATATATTAAATTACACTAATTACTGTAAAATCACATGAGGTTTGGATAATGATTTTATTTTATAAAACCAAAGTTACATATATTTTTTTCGTTGCAGAAGCCACAATATCACACGATCTAAGATAGAACGAGGGATTGGCCAACTAAAAAGACACTTTGGTGTGCTTCACAGGGAAATTCAGCTGCATCCTAATAAAGTTTGCAAGTAAAAATAACGTTACAAACTAAAATAAGCTATAAATGCATGTGATCATTTATTGTGTCAATAATTATATTATGCTTACTTTATCAATTGAATTGTCAGTTAAGACAATTAATGATGTTTGTCGACTTTACCGGAAGTGTATTACAGGGCATAAACCTTAAATGAAAATGTATTTTATGATAACAAAACAGTAAATTGTCAATTTGAATAGCTGATTCTAATGGTAGGGTTTTATAAAGCTGTGAAACAATTATATTGTGAATGGAAATGATTAGCAAGAAATTTATTTTCAATTAATTAGAGTGATAATTGCCTGTGCTGTGCTCCACAACATCTGTAAAAGAAGTAGCAGAACCAGAATCTAGTTTGGCTGCGCTACAGAGATCATGTGGCAGTTACACACTTTAGTAATTACTATTGTTTTAAAGAATAGATCTAGCATGAAAATCATAAAATGGAGGAAGAAATATTGTTTGAAACCTCCTTTAGAATATTAATATATTTCTTCCAATAGTTAATTTTTGTAACTTTATATAAGTAAGCTTTTAAGCTAGCATATATTGTAATAATCAAAACTGTGGTATATCAAAGTCTTTCAAAATAAATATTTATGTTCAATGTCAAAAGTTTCCTTAATAATTTATTGACTTTCTCCATTAAAAATCATAATGCCCATCAAAACAGGTATGAAATGGCAGTCTTCTCCAACTTGCAAGAAGGAAAATTTGAAATTGCACTTTTACTGTCAAAAAGTCTTTAAGTTACCAAAGATAGATAATATAGAACATTTTTAAAGATCCAAAACAAGATCAAATATTGTCTTGTAAATACAATAATAAATGCTCTCATCTTTGCTAATTTTACAATGAAGATATATTATTGAAATATGACATGTACAATTAATCAGAAGAATATTGAAAACAAAGTCAAAGTTAATTTTTAATTAACAATCAAACATTTCTTTTTCTAAGCCCCTATGTGATTTTTCTATTGATACTGACAATTTCTATTATGACAAAGCCATACCATTTCTGTGAATACATTGGCCTCTTGATGAACGCAATAGTTCATAAAAATAGTTCATCAAATTTTTTAGCTCTACTATTCCAAAAATATGAGACTTAATGCAGTCATCTTTGCGGGAGCATTTTTTTCTTCTTTTGTTCAAGTTTTACAAGCAATTTACTATCAAACTTACATCTAAATAACCATTCATGGTATTGACTTGAAATTTTATGAATATGTTCAAAAACATCATATAGCCAAATTAGAAAACTATTGACAGAATTCAATATTTTTCTTTCAAAATAAGTTATTTCAATATCAAATTAAACCACTCCAAATTTCTTTTCATTTTATACTTACTGATGGTGAAAAAAATGTGAATGTTTCCAGTTCACATGCGGATGATTCCATGTAAATGTCTGGCATGTAAGGCAATGAATACATAATGGAATGTTACATATTCATTAAGTATACCGTAAGCATTAAAGGTTTCAGTAAAAAGTAATTTTGACATATCTATATCAATCACAGTATGGGTGATATGGATTTTATCTCATCAGTTAGCATAAAATTAACATCATTTACATTTTAAGTTTTTTTTTCCAACAATGCAATCTCTAATTGCAATTTTCTCTTTTTTAGGTTGATGATGTCAGTGCAGGCTGGACAATGTGTGCACTGTGGCTGAACACAAATTGTGGCTGTGCTACTGCTTGTCTCTACTGAATCTGTACTGATAAGCTCTGTTTGTAGAGGAGTTCTTCAAATTGACATTATTGAAATTGCATTTATATCAATGTTTTCTCATTCTGTTTTCCTTTTTTTTTGTTTCTAAACAGCTTGTTCACAGATGATCATTGACTAAGAATTTGATTTTTAGCTTGACTATTTTCGAAAAATAGAATGAGATATTGGAGTCACGTCGGCGTCAACGTGGGCGTCCACCTCCCAAGAAATGTTAAGGTTTGTTTAATGTTGCCATTATCTCCACTATTACTCAGTGGATGTCCCCCAAACTTTACACATGTGTTTATCATCATTAGATCAACCAGTAGAAACAGGAACAGTAAATTTTTAAATTTTGTGCATATTTATGGGTCTCTTTGGATTAAGAAAAAAAAAGTTAAAACTTTTGTTTAACATTGGCATTATTTACAATATCTTTCTATGGATGTCCCTCATAACTCACATGAAATTGCATACCTATGTTGGGGGTCAGGCTCTGTCATGAATTTTAAAATAGTTATGACCCTTTTTAATTTAGAATCTCGGTTAAGGTTTTCACACCACCTCATTTTTTCACTTAACTGTTTTAGGTATTGCTTTTAAACTTTAAATAAATACCTGTTTATGATCATCACCCTTTTTCTGATTTGATTTTTTTTTTTACTTACTCACTTTCTCACTGAACTCTTTGAGATAGTGCTTTAAAACTTTGAGCAGATGTTTATTGCTCTTGTGTATATTTTATTAATGCAGAAATTCTCATTTTGCCTTTAATTAAAATTTTTATTTTCATAGACAAGCTTTCAAATAGTCGAGCATGCTGTCTTATGGACAGTTTTTTTTAAAAACATATTTGTGCCATAGTGTGGCAGCAAATATATATATATATATATATGTTTCAAGTAGACATTGTCTCTAAATGACTGAAATACTGTCGTGGGACGTTAAACCCAATAAACAAATGGTATTCAACCATTATTAAGAATTATAAAAAAGTCTTTGCACATGAACTTAATTCACATGTTTACATCTAATAAAGTTTTCATGTTAGAGTCTGTCAGTAAAGATACTTAAATAGCATTAACAGAGGAGAATATAAAACTTTTTTCTCCCATATAGAACATCTGTGAACAATATGCTTTAAACAAATTAAGAAAATTTTGATCTGTCTTTACGACTAGTGCACATGATGTTTCTAATTCAAATGATTGTAAAATGTAGTGAATAGTCTCAATCTGAATTTTAATTACTTCGGTTATCACTTACAGTTTTGTTACATGAAGCATATATTGTATTCAATGTCTTTCTTACATTCTTAGAAAACAAGATATTTTTTTTATTATAGTAATTTTACGGCTGTATTTAGGAATGGTTAATCATCTTACATTACTTCAGGTGTTAAATATGAGACATCTTCAGAGAACTCGCTGGTGCTTGTTCTAGAATGGTTCAAATCTAAATTACACAAATTGGAAAAATAATAAGCATTTATGAAAGATTAACTGTTTTTATTTAGGAGGTAGTGTTGCGTTTTGAATGATATGTGGCAGAAGAGTGCATTGTACTACCAATAATAAAGTTAATTAATCAAGAAGGTCATTAAACTGAATGGTTAATTACAAAGCATCTTTACGCAACACTGTTTTATTCTGCTACATATATCATACAAACAAAACTCTATTTCCATTCAAACCATTTCTTACTAAAAAGTGAAATTTTAAAAGTTGTACAAATGTGTTGATTTTTATATATATATATAATTATTCAACATAGTTTTTTGTCTTGTTATAACATTTTTTAAAAAACATTGACATTATTTATATATAATAATATGACAGCTGGCCAAACATTGAAATGTTCTTGTTACTTAATTTGTATAATTAAAACAATCCAATTTCTTGTTCGTAAAATGTTTACCTATAGAGCTGTATCATTGTGGAGTCCAATCTGCCAGATGGAATGTCAATCCCAAAGACATAAACATTTCCTTTTCCAATGACATTCATCACAGCCTCAGTTATGTCTGACAATTTTGCATGACTCTGACCGCCTCCTTAACAAGGGTAATGGCAGTTAAATACTTTTCATAGTTTTGTTCCATAGTTTACATTCAATACAAAAAGTATTAATGATACATTTAAATGCTATCAAAATAATTCAGTGGATTAAGTGATAAGAGTGTCGACCTGCAGTTAGAGGTTGTGGGTTTGATCAATGACACCAAAATATCAAAGCATTAAAATAGTACTGGTAGCACGATGCTTTTCACTCCACATATATATATGTATATATCTACATCATCCAGTAGACAAAGTATCAAAATTCAAAATACTGTCAGGTAGACATTGATATAAATTAAGAAATAAAAATACAGTAATGTATGTGTACTGTATTTGTATTGCATGGGCAGATATTGGAGCGTCAGTCTCAAGAGTGAGAGGTCGTGAGTTCGATAAAGATGCCCGGCCGCAACATACGAAAATCGTAAAAAACTGTTATAGCTACCTTGTTTGGCGCTCGCCATAAAAGAGTAGCTGCAAGACTGGTTGATAATTACAACGATAATTACCATGTCCAGTTCTATCTGAAATTCACTGTACGTGTGTGTGTTGTGAGGGTGGGGGTGATTCCAGACCGTGATTTTTAAACATAACAAGCAAATCCTAAGGGGATGGGTGTCATACCCCTTTTAACCCTCTTTTATGCAAGTTTTAGGCAGATTAAATCTCAGACCCCTGGTTCCTCCCTTCTGGATCCGGTCATGCACTTAGTGTCTAATTGTTTAAATTTATGTTTAATAATGCTCTACCTGTACTCAGACAAAATTGTCTATTGTTCACTATATCATACAATAATGTAGACCTAATGTCAAACATTTATATACCTCCGATTTACACATGCTAACTGATACATCCATGTCATGCGGGAACAACAAGCATCACCATAATAATAGTACAAAGGAGGGAGGAATACAGTATACTTGTACATATTTTTATTTTTTATTTTATTGTATTTATTTATTTATTTATTTATTTATTTATCTATTTATATATTTATTTATTTTAAATGGAGCCTTTAAATATAAAGCACTATATAAAATTTGCGTATGGTCTATGGGTGCGTTAAAAAGAATCATGATATCTGATTACTTGATGTAAATCTATGTTTTTTAACTCATGGTTGCTCAAACCATCTATAGGGATGGTTTCCCCATTTTGTCGCACTATAAAAGGCAGTCCAACAGTGTGAAATTTGGACTCCTTTTCTTCTTAGGGGTGCATACAGATCCGTCCGACATGATCGTCTGCAAAATGGTGTCTTCAATTGAGTCCGCGCGTAACGATATCCGGTTATGTTTCTAATTTTAGAACAGAAAAACCAAAATTCGATTGTATTTTTAGCTTTTCACGTTCGCACGCGCTTGGCAACAAATCTTAGTTAAATCTTAAAATTTCCCTTATCTTTAAGATTTTTTTTAAGCAAGAATCCACTTAGATTTAATCTAAGGTAAAATCTAAGGTTAAGAAATATCTTGAGGGAAAAAGTTAAGCATAAGGAAATGTCTTTGTTAAGTCTAAGATGTATATTGAATACGGCCCCTTGAGTCTAGAGGAGAATGATGCTATTGAGGTTGTGACGGACTGTTTGCGTCAGTTGAGGATGGATGGTTACAGGGATGAGCTGAAGTTTTGTTAGGTTTGCCATTGCCTGCAAAAAATCTGTCACACCTTTTCATGACCTGGCCAACATCCTGATGTGTATCCAAATGGTGCTGAGGCAACTAGCAGAATTCTTGTAGCTCCAGTGTTCACAGTAGACTGCGAGCGAGGCTTCAGTAGGCGTTCAAGGTATGGGCAAGGATGAAGTCGAGGAGAATCATGAGTTAAACAGTTTGACTTTTGTGCTGTGTGGTGTTAATGTAACCAAATAACATTCAAGGTTTGGTTTCTTCAATTGAAGGTGAAAAGTATATATAAAATGTATATGTATAGCAGATGTCGTTTTTTTATTGTCAGTCATAAAATGTTTTATTTGAGACAAAGAAATTAAATATATATGTTAAAGAAAGTTGTTGTTTGGTTATCTTGAAATTCTAACATAATTCCCCTGACAATTGTCCTGAACTGAAACAAACTCCATATTATCAAAAGCATATACCAGTGGTAAATCCCAAAACTCTACGTATGTCTTAAGTTATTTAAAGATTAAATATCTGTACATTTAGATAATATATGAAATAGTGTTTGCTTTACTTAACACATGGTGCATTCATAACATTCATTTTTTAATGCAAAGATACTTATAGATGAACTTGATGTATACATCTACAATTACATTTATTTTTAATTTTTAGACGGCGGTAGCAGTCTTATGCTGAAAAACGAAATCAGGCCTTGCTAATTTGCATATTTTTCACAACAATTTTAACTGTACCTCTCCGCATTTAGTGCGGATCTATGCAATGCGATTCTGTACTAACGAATACGAGTGGAATATGTTACACAGACGTTTAAATCATAACCGTAACCGCTTTTAGTGTCTTATTGTTTGTTAACATGTTTTCTTTTGCCATTATATTGCACTGGAAGCATCAATTTTAAGCGTGAAAAAATATCCGTGACATTTCTTAACCAGAACAGCAACCCATTTTACGTACATGAATATCTACTCCTGTAAAAAGATAAGTAGTGTTCCGTATGTATGTCATTTACCTAAAGTAGTCCACACAATATTTTGCATGATGGCGAGTTAGGTTTCTCCCAGGGCATTTCTTAACTTTGAAATAGATAGGCAAACTTTCTAGTATCTTAAATAATCAAATACCTGGTCAATTTCTACACATACAAAACAATAGATAGAATTCGCTAGTACTAGAGAAAGAGAATGACCTACTTAGGTATGCAGCTCTTTATGAATGAAAGGTTCATGACCTTTACTCCGGATTATTATGTTACAAACAGAGCATCAGCGGGTGAGTTTTTGTCGTCATGTGACTGCTTCAATAACTTCAGAAACGCAACGCTGGGTTTAGAATGTTAATCCCGTCGCCGTCTCTCAGCGCATTGTGCGCTTTGATTAAACATGAAAGCACAAAAACGTGAGACGTGAAACGTAAAAATTAAACAACACTTTATATACAAATTTTTCACTTAGAAAGGGTAAATCTTACCAAAAGTTTGTTACAACACTATTTTCTAATCAAATTACTGGCTCAAATGGCTCCAGTTTGGCGCTTATCTTTACTATTTGGTGGAAATTATGACTGAAAAAGCCAAGGGAGGCCCAGTTGATCTACACTCTGTCTTAATTTTAAAGGCAGTTTATTCCAAAAATTTGGTCCAACAGCACTAAAGCACTAAAGCTTCTATCACTGAATATTTCTTATTTTAAGAAGCAACATAGCTTATTAATATTCCGAGTTTTGCAGCATGCGTTTGGAAACTTTGTAATACAGGTCTATTGAATATCAAGAGGCAGTTGTAAACATAAGTCAATATCTTGAAAATATACATCTCACACTCAACAAGTTGCTGACAATATTGAGGGCTGTCAAAATGGGCCATACAAATTGTGTATGTAGAGCTTATTGTTTGTGCGATATTTTACTTTGCGGGCAGCGTTATTTTCAATCGTATACTTGTTTTCGTTATATAGCAAATATCAGTTGAGCACAACTTTCCTCGATTCTTCTGAATCAATACTGTGATAATTGCTTATTCGTACTTTCAGAACTTTGATTAGTTTTATTAATTATATATGTTTTATTATTGCTATAAGCGGTAGACAGGAAAGCTCAAACAAATCTACAGAAACTAAAGATAAATAATAATGAACAGGTAACTTTTGAATTAATATCAATTAGATTATTTTGATATATTTGTTTAGTTATTGTTTTAATGATATTTAGATCCAGTATATTAGAATTTTTATGGGAATAACACATACTCTTGACTTTCTGTTCGTCAATGCCCTGTCGTGACGACAACGGTATTAAGTCATAGAAAGGTTTAGACATTTCCCAAAAGCATATAGATAGTGCGGTTTCCTTTTAAATTGGTCATTCTGTTCTTGGTCGTGGAAGAGAGAACACCTCCAGTGAAAAGAACTAAGCCTTTGGTTCTACGGTAAAAACGTATAATATATTATCCGAGTAAAGTCAGTAATATATCAAAAGCTAAACTATCGTGGTTGAACGTTAGAGTTACTAAGCTGGAGGCTATCTGTCCGGTAGAAGCACGGTGATAAGTGCGAGACATATACCTAATTATATATACCCTCGCTCATCTATAGGTTCTTGCTGGAATTTAAGCAAGGTGAACGGTACAGATAGGAAGCCGATCTAGTCACATAAAAGGTCGGGCATCGCTTTAGGGTTCGGCAACGTAATTTGCCGATATAACATCATAGGTCATAGTTACTTTTGTGAATACATTATATCCTTTGTCTCATAATCAAAGGCAGGTTCGTCCCCAAGGAAAATTCAATATATAGCAGCTTATTTTTTCTTGATTATTGTCCATCCAATCATGTCATAATCATTTTGAATCAGTCGGTCAAGATAGGCTCGTGGAAAATTATATGTTTATAATAAGAATAGGTTGATTTTTATGTTTGATCATCATCTATTAGCTCAGTTAGATAGCCGAGCGGAATTTTAATCATTTTTTTGAGCATATACACGTTACAATACGTACAAGTACGCTGTTGTGGACAATATCCAACATGCTAATCTTACGATCATACCCATAAAGTGGTGTATTTTTTATTGCAAGCGATTCTAACAGGCATAATACAATTCATATTTAAAAAACGACATTTAAAGATACCTGGGATATTATTGCGAATAGAATGAAACACCAATACGATATAAATCAAATAATCGCCCTATTTCCTATTCTATCAATACTTAATCAAGTTATCTCAACAAATATAGAGCACGAAAGCTTATTTTAAATCAACATTCAATCTAAATAGAGTTGTCAGGTTTTACATTCTCACCAAATATAGCTGGAGCCAGTCACACCATAAATCATAAATCAGTCCAAAACCAAATAAAACATACTTAATACCAATAAACAAGAATTTCATTTCCTGTCAGAGACTGAATTGATATTATTTAAGTGACGGACAATAAACTATGAAAATAACGATTAAAGTAGTTACTTTGCGTATTATGATCAAAATCGATCTCTACGCTGCATATATAGCAAACCTATGTTCCAAATTATTATGTGTTTGAACAGATACTGTACATAAGTATGTGCATATTTTACAAACAAAAACATATTTTCTTGAACTGATGACCAATCCTCAAAATTCATTAGCATATTCTGCAACATTCTGTACAGTAGCTTTATATCTTTAACCAATTTTTTTTTCAAACGCATGCAATTTGTTATACAATTGAATTTGAAGCAAAATATGAAATGTAACTTACAATTAGTGTAAAACTTCATTATATATGTTACCGTTTATATTTTGAAATTTATGGATTTGTCGCAACGCTCCGCTTCGCGTCGCTTGTGATAAATTCTATAAAATCTTCTTTAAAATATAAAAGTTAATACATACACTACCGTATGTCCCTAAACCCTTGATCAATGAGCAAGAAAATCCTATACAGTGCCTTGATCATATATTCACCTTGTACTCACTTGTTCCTCGGCTTATTACAAGCTTTCGACTAAGTATGGAGAGCTGGTTACGAGACTTAGGTATTTGGTAAAAATTAATTGATATCCCCATAAATGGATTTTTTAACGTTACTCTTCACATGTACCGACATATAATATCGTATAGGTCATGACATGACGAGGTTTCTGTCATCATTGTAAGACAGGGAAAACATTGTTATCTATATTCATTGATGATCTCCATTCAAGTCGAATATGTGTTTGTGCTAAAGGGTTCGGAACTCAAGATCATACATGGCATTATGACTTATACTTTTCGGCCTTACTCTACGCTGATGAGACCGTTATTCTGTCTGATAATCCTGATGATTTCCGAAAATAGATAATATAATTTTTACAAATATTGCCAAGAATGACATTTAGAAATAAATGATAACAAATCTAAAGTTGTATTTTTTTGGTCTCGGATATCTATTTAATGTTAAAACTGGGGAACAAGAACTGTAACTAATAAAGATATCATTACCTTGGTATGACCTTCTACAATAACAGATATTTTTAAAAACACATAGCAAATAAAGCAATTCATTTTTGTTTCTAAAACCAGCGACGCTGACGTTCCTATTGACTTGCTAAAGATTTATTGGACAATACAGCGTCATATCTAATTGACCTATGTATCAGAAATATAAGAAAAAATACACATTAGTTACCAAAGATTATAATTACTCTAATATCAGAATGCTACGCAAGCAAACGGGTTTGTAAAGCTACCCAAATGGTACTTAATGCCACATATCTTATCTTATCTGACTTTAAAATGCGCCACAAATATATATATATATATATATATATATATATATATATATATATATATATATATATATATTCGACGATGGTCCGTCCGACTTCAGAAATGTGAACAAACACGGGTGAGATAAGACTAAAGTGTGAAAAGTATGCGTAAACAGACAATTAGGAAAACCGTCTTTTCCCTACCAGTTTCAAATACTTCAAAAATATTGCCTCTGTAGGTCAAACGATTGGCCCGATTGTTAACGATAGGACCATTGATAAATTAAATGTTATTTTTCCGAATATTTACTCGAAATATATTTCCGAAATCTAGCTCCAACTCTGTCACGAAGTAAGATCGACTTTCGTATGTCATGCATGATCAAAAAACAGGTGTCTGATGAGTTTCCCCATGTGTAACCTGTGCGCGGTTACACGATTCCCTTGTGAAAATTGAGGTGTGTATGGTTTTACTATATGCGTCAGGCACTTGTTGGCCAAACAATCCCATTTCCTATTACCCAAAAAATAGAATAAATGCATTCTCTAGTTGCATAGCATTTGTTTTTCATTGGAGAAAAAAATCAATGAAGTTATGCACTTTATCCCCAGAATGTAGAATTCATGTAGTTTTATTTTAGATGTCTTGTATTTATATTTATGTAAATTCAGCACTTTTCGAAAATTGTAAAAAACAGAATCAGTGGTCGTGAAAGTTTGTAATTGTTGATACGATCACGGTATTGTAGATAATCCATAGGTAATAAAATGGATCAGGGGATTATGCACCTTTTCTTTACTGAAGGACTGTCATGGATGATAAATGTCCTTGATTTGTTACAAATTGGTAGTTTCAAAATATTCGACCTAAATTGACGTATCTTAAGGATTGCATCTTTAAAGAAAGCCAAACGAAAGAAAAAAGCAAACGGAAAAAAAAAAAAAAAAAAAAAAAAAAACACAACACACACACAAAAACGGTTTTATACACAGCAGATGTTAATAAATACCAATATAGCTGACGTATATAAATATCATTGCTCGAATTCTCTGTTTAGATTAAAGAGCATTCCATAATTTTATTTAAGCTAATGCTGACAAATATTCACTGCACTGAATAACAATTATTTGTAAAGGATTGGAGTTTAGAGTATTCCATTAGAAAAACAATAGTGATTACATTCATTTCTAAGCATATGTATTCAAGTGATACTTAGCGTGGCATTTGAGAATGGCGACGGTAAGTCTTAGGAAGACGCTCACTTCATCGCCTGTCTAACTGCTCGTTTGTTTATGGCTTGACACGCGTGGCAAGCGACAATATCAACATCACTTTGGAAAATGTCCTGGGTCGGAAGATAGTCTAATTTGGAAAATTAAACTTCCTCCAAGGAATCAACGCAAAATGGTTAACTTTGAGACATTGATGTCCCCAGCAATATTGCTTAATGTACATGTATGCAACAGAGCTTTGTACTTGACATATTATCACACGGTAACTAATTCAGGACATGCATCAATTTCCTTAATCCTCGCGTTACGTCAAAGCATCTCGATCAAAGATGATCATTAGAAATGAAAAAGGTTTTCTTTTACTCTCTCTAGTTACTTCAGATCTATCCTATAGTGTGGCCATACCATGTGGCATATAAGCTAACACAAGCATCGATTCGGCGGAAAATACTGCTGTTTTATTGCTTCATGAATTTAAATAGCTCATGCGAAGCTGAAAATTGTGCTCTACACCAAAGACTTATTAAACACTAAATGTCAACTGGTTTAAATCTCTCAAAAGCACTCAGAATATTGTCTAAATCATGGCTGCGCCACTAAGATCTCTTGCGTTGGACACTGCATTGAAAATGGAAAGTAACGTAAATAAAATGTTTTAATACTCTATTAAAATATTGTCAGTAGAATGTCTTTTTGCACTGTATATGACATTTAGAGAGAAAAAAAAAACGTATACTCTTCCTTATTTACCTATATTGTTTTCGTTATCTTTTAAGGACAAATGCATCTTTAATTAATGTAAATGAGATAACGGAACTGGCAATCCAACTAAACCATATCTTCCATATCATCTGTCTTTCTCTTTTCCTTTCATACTAAGTACTACTGCTACTACTACGTATAACCTACTTGTCTAGTATACAAATTTAATAGCTGTACCATGTCTCCTTTTTCCTTTTTTAAACCGAGACCTACATGTTACTTAAATGCAAATTATTTTTTGTTTAATTCTTCGTGTTGTATACGCTGTTTGCCAGGATAATTGATAAAGTTGTGCTCTTTTCTTCTATTCTGTTCACTTATTTGGATGGCATTTGTAAACACGATCCATTGCGATTATATAATTACTATCTAAACCATAATCTACACTGTTTCTAATTCAGGCGTTTGCTTAACTCTTCCCTGCAAATGATTAACCGAACTTGTTTTCTTAGCTATCCTAATAAATGCAGCTTCTCGTAGGTATCGGTCATTTCAGTTTCACGTACCCATCCTTTATTTTGATACAATTTAAATCCAATATATCCCTTTCCCTCATATAGACTCATTTTGACGCACTCATTAGGTACCACATAAAGCCTGATCTGCAGAAAACCACAGTTAAACCTTACCAAATTTAATTACAAAATCCTCATTTCCAGACCACTGAGGAGCAGCGAACAGCATAAAACCTGATCAGCCTGCGAGTTACTCGCAGGCTGATCTGGTTTTATGCTGTTCGCATAGGTCTTTTCATGGTTTCCTCTATGAGGGAAAGGGATATCCTACAACTATTATCTGCTAGAGTGTTACTGTCTAGAAACAATTCCTTTGAAAGCTTATTCTAGTGACAAATGCATACGCCAGTCTAAATCTAACCTTGAAATGTATTGTTGCATTTCCATGATATGTTTTTGGCTCCCCAGATACCGGATGAAAGATTATGCTGGCACTTTCTTAGTTGCAGTTTATTTTTCATGGAGTGAAAATACACTACTTGCAGCGATATCAACTAACGCCTTGATATTTTTATCTCCAATTTATCTTTATTAAACATGATTTTAATAAAAACATTAATTACATAGGGAAATAGTTGTTTATTATAGTAATACATTTCATTACTCTTACCAGCGAATTCTACATAGCGAAATGTGACATCGTTTCTCTGATTCTTACATTTTTGAAATAATTTAAATTTGTAACATTCTTTCCACATACAGAATGCCCCTAATCTTTTCATATATTTGTTTTTCTGCACATGCGCATTAAATATTTCTGTTTTCATGCTTATTTTAATCATTTCTTTATGAATATTTACGTGACTACCGGTAACTGTGAAATAATTAATTTTATAGTCGATATCGGGTAGGGTTTTGTTTCACGAATGTCCCAAAGATTTTTCTATTTTCACAATTTGAAGAAAAGTTATAAGACGAAAATCTAATTTTTCGTGAATCGCGATCAGAATCATTTCCTTAAATGTAACCAAGCAAAATTGTTCTATAAAACACTGAACAAAGGTTTAGACTGCGCCCTCGGTGACTTTAAATGCTTTTAACTTCTTCGTTATTAATGATAGATTGTTCGCAACTGATTTCCGCCATGTCTTGAGCTGAATCACTTTTACAGAAACAGAAAATAAGACTTTTTAGAATAGGAAGAGATAAATATCAGCAGCTTCATTTTCTTGCATTTTTGTACGGAAAATTTTTCAATATATTTTTTTTTTCGATGCTCGTGCAAATGTCTTTTATATCCTCATGGAAAGGGAAAACAAAGAAACGGAAGTAGAAAAACAAATTTCATTACTTTGAACATGAGTTTCCGTGGTCAAGATATGACATCATATACAAGTAAAAACACTTTTACACTCACAGATCAGTTACCGCGAGTAATCTCGCGATTGGCGAACGGGGTGTACTTGAGTATGCCAATTCATCACATTCCACCAAACGACTTTAAGTCACTATTCTATCACATGACTTTTAGTCATTAAATGATTACCTTAATATATTATTTTTGCTGTATTTTATCCATTTAAGATAAAAAGAAGCATAATCTAGGTTTCTAGTTAAGTTCATCATTTAATTCTAAGTTGTTAATTTTATGTAATTTTATTGTTTTCTATTCGTTCCAAAATATTATCAGGCATAATAAATGGATTTAAACCATATTTTCTACGATACTTAATACTTACATGCTTAAATGTATTGCCGAAATTTAATGTAATTCAGATTTTTTTAAACAGGGTAGCATACATTTGACCCTCGGACAACAATTCGAGGCTATATTAAGAAATTTATATTTATATGTATAGACCCCCGACAACTTTCTTTTACTAAACATTGAAATAAGTTATAACTTTGTCTTCTCTCTTATCACTAAATGGTGATAATTTTCATGTTTATTTCAGTACGATTGCGGTATGGAAGTCAAAACTGAATTAAAATGTGTTGAAAATCGATTCTGGAGATACCGTGTTTAATAAACTGTAACGAAAAAAGGAAGTACGCAGGAGAAAAAAATCGCACTTCATTCGGAGATTTTTGTGCCATAACTGGCTGAAATTTCCAACGATAGCCAACAATGTAAGGATAAAATTTAATTTACTTGCAACAGTTTGCCCAATACTCCAATGGGTAAATTAGTCATTCTGTTCGATTCGGCATTTTAAAAGGGGTGTGGGTTCGAGACCCAACCGAGGAACATTTTTTTAAATTACTTTTGCATTATAAGACACATTTTTACATGTGTATATAAGGTCTAAAACATTTGTGTTTCTGGTGGTCCGACCAACCGTATTTTTTGCCACTGAATGTATTTCTTTTTTCAACATGTACAAATTGTCTCCCTAGATCACCGACATTTCCCAAATACATCATAAACAAAAAATATGCGCGTTTCCGAAAACACGTAGATTTCACATGCATATAACGCATTGCAGTTACAGACGACAAATTAAAACAATTTATTCATCAACAAACCCGTTGCTATTAGCAACAGATAATCATGGCTATCAGCACCATTGTCATTGCTGATTATTGAAGAGGAAATGCGTGAACAAAAACCTACAGCTCTTTAATAATGTTCACGACTCAAGTTAATTTCGAAGTGAAAGTAAAAGTTGATTTCACGAGGCTGTTTATAAATACGAAATGGATAGCCTAATTTGGCACAACTATTTGTAATATTTCAAATCTGGCATACTGCATTGACACAATATCATAATGTCATAATCATTCACATAAATATTCAAATGTAAGTGCCTCTGGCGGTTTAAATAGCATGTTAAAAAAAATGCTTGATCTGTTTACTTCCAGTATGATCGAAGAAAACGATGAAAAAGCATGCACTGATAAATCTTGTTTACAGCAATATAAAACAGTCTAAAAGCTTTAGTAATGTTTTAAAACATAAATGCTTAAAATGAAAAAAGTGTAATTACAGATTTTACAGTATTATTTGAAATAAGAGGGCCATGATGGCCCTGAATCGCTCACCTGATTAAAAATGAGCAACATATGTTGGATTTTTCATATTGATCTATTTTTTTAATCCACATAACCCACTTTCGAACTTGTCCAAGATTTACAAAAATGTGGCCTCTAGAGTGTTAACAAGGTTTTTCCAAGATTTGACCTCATGACCTACTTTTTGACCCCACATGACCCAA
>CM037780.1:51408729-51458729 GCA_021229015.1 Solen grandis
AAGCTCCGATATTTTAAGGGACTATGTCTATATGGTAATACCAAAACTAGTATGTCAATTTTGCACTGAGTACTGGTTTCAGAGTTTATAGGGGTTTGCTGAGCTCCACAAGGAAGTGATGGTTTATAACTATAGTGACTACATTTATAAGACTAAAACACTGTTGAAGATTAGATAAAACTCAGATACACTGCCCATACTAAAATGTTAAAATTTATGCTCCTGGGGTTGAAATAAGTTCCACCCTGTGGTTTTCAATATTACATGGACATATTTAGAAACCCTTTAAATGTACCTACCTAAAACAAAGTTTCTGGTGAGTGATCCATACCTTCACGGCCCTTTTTATGATTATTTATAAATTGTAATTATCTTGTTTTAGCCATATTATATGTAAATGGGGAGATTTGTGTTTGTATTCTAATTAGGCTTTATTCAAATATTTTCTAAACACATTAGATATAGAATATTTACACTATTATTAAATCCTAGTGCTTTTTTATTAACAGCAATCTCTTATTTTGAAGACATAATTCTCACCATTTATGTTTTTTTGTTGTTGAAAGTTGATCTCATATTTATTAGAGCTGGGTCAATATTGCATTTTTTTTATCATGATTCACATTGTGATACAGACAAAGTAATATATTTTGAAATCCATGTGGACGTCACTAATCACTACTCAGTGTCAATGTATGCTAGTTTTATAAAACAGCCTTGCTCGTTTTAATATATTGTTTAATATATTGTTGCAAATTTAAAAAAATGCTCAGTACAATAAGATAGTATGTAGAGTGAATCCAATCAAAAACTTGCAGCATTTGCAACTAAGCATATTATGTAACCAGCTCACATATCTTAAAAATTACAAATATATGGTTGATCAAGTAGATAATCTCGACTCTTTATACATGTATAGTATCGTATCTATATAAGGGACTGTCCACACTGGTGATGTTGACTGGGTCTAAGTACCTATACTTTGTTCTACTGGCAATATTTGTCCAGCTCTAAAACTTATTATTAAATCATGTTTACAAATAATTTAACCCTTTCCCTCATAGAGACCCCTTTCCCTCATAGAGACTCATTTTGATGCCCTCAAAAGGTACCACATACATACATGGTAATAAATGTTTTGGTTACAAATATCTAGAAATTGAATCAAACACATGTGTGTGTGTTGTTAAAAAGCAGTTACAGATTCAAACCTTTTGATATTAATAGCAATAGGAAATTGAGTTCAAGGAACCTCTCAGTAATATTGTTATATTGAAACGGCTAAACTATACCCAACAGTGGTATTGTTGCAAAAGAACCCAACAATGTTTAGTTCAAATTGAAATGGCCAAAGAACCCCACAGTGGTATTGTTGCATTAAAAGGCCAAAGAACCCCAGAGAGTTTAGTTATATTTAGGGATGGCAACAGATATTCGAATATTCACATTCATTTAGAATATTCGAATATGATTTTTCCATTAGAATATTTGTGACGCAAATGTAATTCTGAGGTTAAAAATGAATGTTTTTTATTGTTTTATTTCTTTTATTTTGTTACTCACAATTCTCTTCGTTAATGGTTTTATTATTTTATTTCGACAATGTGTCATAACACTTAATTGCAGATTATTATAACAGCTAAGAAATCATAATTTTTATTATATTAAATGAATATTATTTACATAAATGAACACCTACAAATTCAAACACGCAAACAGACTCAGATAAAACTAAAACATTTATAGAATAAAAGTTTATTCAAACTTTCGATTGAATAGATGTTCTTTTAATTGTTATAGAAACGTTATTATTCTCCAAATATTATTAACTCGACAGTGGAATTGGTGCATTAAATTGCCAAAGAACCCCACCTAGTTTAGTTATATTGAAATGGTCAAAGAACCCCACAGTGGGATTGCTGCATTAAACCCCCCCCGGATTTCTGCATTAAATGGTCAAAGAGCCCACATAGTTAAGTTAAATTGAATGGGCTAATTAACCCCACAGTGGTATTGGCCATCCCACATGGCGTGTCAACAGATGTCGCCATCCAACATGACGTGTCATCAGATGTCGCCATCCAACATTACATGTCAACAGATGTCGCCATCCCACATGACGCATCAGATGTCGCCATCCAACATTACATGTCAACAGATGTCACCATCCCACATGACATGTCAACAGATGTTGCCATCCCACATGATGTGTCAACAGATGTCGCCATCTCACAAGACGTGTCAACAGAAGTCGCCATCCCACATGATGTGTCAACATGTCGCCATCCCCCATGACGTGCTAACAGATGTCGCCATCTCACATGACGTGTCAACAGAGGTGGCCATCCCACATGACGTGTCAACAGAAGTCGCTATCCAACATGACGTGTCAACAGATGTCACCATCCCCCATGATGTGTCAACAGATGTCGCCATCCAACAGGACATGTCAGCATATGTTGCCATACAACATGACGTTTCAACATATGTCGCCATTCCACATGGCGTGTCAACAGATGTGGCCATCCAACATGACGTGTCAACAGATGTCACCAATGCTCAAGTTAATATCAATACCCTGTTTGATTTTCAAGAACTCATTGATGGTAAAGTGCTGGCAGTGGTTAAAAATACATTTGATTTTCCTTCCTCTGAACATGAGAAAGAAATAGAAATTGCTAATTCACATAAAGATTTACCTTCAGAAAATGACTTAAGTAACACAATAAAGGTTATTGTCTTAGGCCATGTTTCTGATACAGAAAGTGAATATAGTGACATTATTGAAATGCATTTCCCTCAGTTGTCATCTGATAAGATAAGAAATAAGTTGCCATGCCAGAGTACTAGTAATTTGGTCAATACTAATGAGAGCCATTATAGAAGGGATTTAAAACGCAAGAATGATGAACTTGGTGAATACCAGAAAAGTGAAGTGTTAAACAAAGAAAGCAATCAAAGTTACACAAAGAGGTTTACAAGGATGTAAATGAATCAAATTATGAGGAACAACAATGTGAAGACAGAGGTGAAGATGAAATGAATAGTAAGAAACAGTCAGATACATGTGAAGAGGGTAATGATGATATTGATGATCCATATGTGAGTGAAGATGAGATAATTAGGGACAGTAAAAGACCTGGTCTGTACATCAGAAAAGTTTTGTCAGATGACACTACAAAATGTGGCAAAAAAAAAGAGAGAAAAGTACACGAGTTTACAACAGCTATCACTCATGCAGATATTGTAATATATTGGTTTCGAATTATGCGCAGCACATGAAAAGAAAGCATATGAACAAAACTGAAGTTAAGGCTGTATTTGAAACTAAAGATGATCAGTTAAGAAAGAAAAAAATAGCTCTAATGAGTGCTGAAATGGACAACATATACAATGTGCATATCAAAAACAAGGGTTACGGTGAAATCCTGTTGTACAGAAGGCCTGTCGAAAAATTCGATTTTGACTCCTTTGGACCATGCCCAGCTTGTCTCTTATGGGTGTCCAAAAGATTGTTGCCTAGACACCAGAAAATGTGCATGTCAGAAGTCAAAGAGAAACTGACATACGCTGACTTAATTACCAGACTAGACATGCTAGCAGACAGAGTTCATGAATTTGCATCTCCAGCATTGGTGAAGGAAGTTTTCCGGATTATGAACAATGATGATGTTGGATATCTAGCAAGAGAGGACCCTTTGATAATAAGGCTTGGAAACCTTTGGATGGAGAAGAACATAGGAAATAAGTTAAAAAGAAACAAATACACATCACAGATTATGCGTATTGTTGCAAGACTTCTTATCAATGTGAGAAAAGAAACCAATATCAACTACTGCTTATCTGATTATCTAAAACCTTGTTTTTTTGATGATGTTGCAAAGGCAACACTGATGACTGCAGAGCAGTGTACCAAAGATAATGAGTACCTGGAGTCTCCATCAAACGCCATTAAACTAGGCCATGATATAAAAAGGCTTATAAACATTAAGATTGGTCTTGCAATTATGTTAAGATATCACCAGGCTGAAGAAGATGGAGAACGTTTTCTACGTACCATGAAAGTGTTCTGGGGGCCACGTGTTCCAAAACTTGCTAGTACAACACTTGTTGAAAGACAGTTTAACAAACGACAAGTCCTACCAGAAGCGGATGACATTCAGAGACTGAATAATTACTTGAATGCAGAGCTCACAAAACTAGATGTAAATAAACCAGAGACCTACACAAAAACTGCGAAACTGCTATGTGCAAAATTGTTGCAGTATAACCGAAGAAGGCCAGGAGAAATAGAGGCCATAAGGTATTTTAAAGTCTAAGTTTCGTGCCATGTGCACGTTCACCGACTTTACAGTATTTATCCTGGTCATGGGGCTATTTGTACAATGTATCTATCTTTCTATCTCCCTGGGAAGTCCTTCCTCTCCGCTTAAGGAAGCCGACACATGGCGCCACGGAATTATACCGCCCTTGCAGGTACCTATTAACACCTGGGTGGAGTTGAGCAGTGTGAGACAAATTTCTTGCTCAAGGAAATTAACAGCGACCCAAAATGGGATTCGAACCCGGGACCCCTCGATCCCAAAGCACTGTCCTGCCACTGGACCACTGCTCACCACTATTAAGTGCCCAAGATTAGCTGTTACATTGTGTTTAATATGGTCTGTCAAATCATTTTCTCTGTTTCTGTAGCAGCTAAAAATCGATATTGCTGTAGCAGCCAAAGAACTAAAAATTGTTTCTATTTTTGCAGCCTTGTAGACTATGGATCAAGGATAACGGGTGCCAGTGAGAATGCAGTTTTTGCTGGAGATTTTACACAGTTTGAACGCAAACTTATGGAGACGCAAGAAGTTCTCACAACTAGAGGAAAGGTAAATATACTTCTCCTTATAGACCAAAATATTGAACTTTATCCTTTTAATATATCAGGCTTTTAGTTCTGTGAACAATTTTTCAGGTTATATTTTTACAATATCAGATGCTTAATTTCTTCTTTGATTCTCATAAAACTTTACAAGTAACCAATTAGGTTGGAAGTTTTGCATGACATTCTAGGTTTTGAATTTTCATGTTACAATTTCACACCATCCTATCTGGAAATAGTTTGACTAAATAGTAATCTGATAATACTATCAATTGCACACAAGTATTTACCACTGTTTTTCATCTAATCCTAAACTCGCACCGGTGGCCTAGTGGTTAGAGTGTCCGCCTTGGGTATGGGAGGTCGTTGGGTACCATCCCAGCTGTGACTACCAAATTTATTAAAATGGTAGTGTTATAGCTCCTTTGCTTGGCGCTCAGCATAAAGGGGAAGTTGCAGGACTGGTTGGCCCTGTGTCAGGATAATGTGACTGGGTGTGGTATCATGTCACATGTCTAAGGCGTGATACTGCAGTGGGACAGCACTATATCTGTCACAATGAGGCATAGTCTCCAAATGACTGAAATACTGTCGGTGGGGCTTTAAAGCAAACAAACAAACAATATAATCACAAAGCTTTAAAGGGGTGAGGGATTTTATCATAAATTGTTTTAAAAGAAGGGAATTAAGGCCCAAAGTGGCCTTAAAACATTCATGTGAGACATTTTTGTTGTACTTAAACTGTATTGGCAAGTGAATTGTTGTGGGGTGAACATGTACAGTGCATATTAATGCTTTTTGGTTGTTTGCTTATGGGGAGCACCCCATAACAAACTAGATGGTTCCCCATTTTAACCAATCATATTCAAGAGCTACATTCATTTCAAAATGGCAGAGGAGGTGTTGGACCTGTTAATAGTTATCTGTGTCTTGATTTTTTTTGTGCTGTTAACTCTTGTTCTTATTGCTGTGCAAATGATTATGGTTATCAGAAGATGGTCAAGATTGTTTTTTTTTTTTCATGGAACAATGATATGCAATAAATACATAATGATTCAATTTACTTTTACATACATTTTAAAATAATAAATACATGTACATTATTAAAACTGGAACAGCAAAATTTTTGTCTAATTATTGTGCATGCCTTTTTTGTTTATTTCCAGGGTCACCGAGGCGTTCCAGTTTTAATTCCAGAACTTGCAAAAGCTGGACTTCAATTTATTGCCAACAGGCAAGTCAGAGAATTGGTTGGGGTGGTAGACGATACCTACCTTTTTGCTATACCAGGTAAATTAGCAGATCATTGATTTTTTAAATCATTTAGATTTATTGAAAAGATAATTTTAGTTTTATTTTTATCTTTGTTTTTAAATCTTTAGCAATTTTTATATCACTTTTATGGTACACAAGAACCATAACTTGCTGTCTCTTTTTTTAGTCTTTGCCCCATTTTTTGAGTGCTAAATTTTTGTCTGGGCCTATCACAAAAAGTATGAGAGATATAAATTTGAAATTTCATATTAAGATAAATCTTATTGAGGGGAAGTGCCGTAAATAAGATCATACAGGTCTCTTGATGTCCTTATTAGCTCAACTGAGCACTTGAGGTATTGCGACCAGCCATTCCCTGTTGTCATGCGGAAATGATCCTTGGCAGGTCCCAAACCAAAGTTGTTCAAAATGGTTCCAGTTGATTGCATAAGTAGGTCACATGGGCCAAAAATAAAAGGGTTTTAATAATGCCATTTTGAAAAGTCAAATTCTTTGAAACCACAAGGCTCTGAGCCTTTACATTTGGCATGTAGCATCATCTAGTGGTCCCTTATCAAAATTGTTCAAATTATGCCCCTGGGATTGATCAAAATTGGTTCCGCCCTAAGGTCGACTTTTAATGGAAAAACCTTTAAAAATTATTTTTGTCTGAAACCACAAGGCCCAAGGCTTACATATTTTTTGTAATTGTCTCTTATTTTAAATATTTTAGATTTTATTTTTTTTTCATTATCTCCAGGGAGGACAAAGTCAGTGTTTCGAGTGTACGATTGCTTGGCTGACTGCTGTCAAAATGCAAACCTGCAGTACCCGGAAAGAATTACGGCAACAACACTTAGAAAATTTATGGCAACCATAACTCAGGTAATTGCATCATTTTAAATGAAGTGTCTTAAATAAAATATCTGTATCAATATTTTCATTACTTTTTATACATGTAGTGTGTATTACTGTGTAGTTCTTGGAAGCTCTGTATGAAAAAAATTAACAGCACTGAATATTTTCAACCAAATATTTTTACCAGACATTATTGAATGTTGTGTTAAACATATTAAAAATATGAATAATGTTTGGCACATTTTAGACAAGTGTGGAGCTTGATGTTATTCACATTGATGAATTGGGGTCTTTATATTGTGGTCATTAATCATGTCTGTAAAGCTTTAGTTTAAAATAATGATGTCTGTACGTTATGATCAAGTCTGAACATGGATAAACATAACTACCATGAACAATAGAATTTAATGTATAGTAAAATGTTATTGCGTCAGGTTTAGCAGCTAGCCCCTTATCGCTGTGGGTTCGTAACAAGGAAGGGTAATTCGGACTTTTCATATGAGGAAGCCTTCCAGCTGGCTTGTGGTCGGTGGTTCCCCCCGTGTGTCTCTGTACAATTGGGGTCTTCCTTCACCTGTAATTAGCTGGACATCTGAAATACTGCCGAGGTGATGGTAAACACATCACATTCACTTTTGACAGTTAAGACAAAGACTAATAAGTGTTGCTTATTGTTTACATTTCTGAAGACTAGCAAAAATAACTTTTTTTTTATGTAAAACACTTTATCCTTTTTGAGGTAGACAGATATTTTGCTGCAGGTCTTGGACCTCAAACCTCACCAACTTGAGTGGGTGATGAGGCACATGGGCCACTCCCTGGATATCCACAAAATCTATTATCGTAATACAAGTGATGTAATAGAACGCACACAGATTGCAAAGATTATCCTTCTCCAAGACTCTGGAAGGATCGAAGAGTTCTTCAACCAGTCACTTGAAGACATTCAGTTATCAGGTACAGCATTCATATTCACAAAGCTATGTTTATGAAAAGAACATTTCATTAGGTCTAAAGGTGCTTTTGTTTACATGTGTTTAATTACAATCACATTAAATAGCATTCAAGTTAACAATACTCTTTTATTTTACACTTCTTCCTTGTTTAATTTGGCAGCTTTGGGTGATAAATAAGTGTATCATGTTCATTACATTTACTTACTCAATGTTTTCCAAAGGTTCAAATAACGGCCTGGATCTCTGGGTAGTAATATTTTATAACAATTAATTTTATTTAAATAATTATGATTATTATAGTTTTCCAAATAATCAAAGTAGAATAGAATAATCATATGATAAAAAGACAATGGAAGCTACAAATGCTTATTCTGCATACTGTTTTGGGCTACCTGGCTGGTCACTGTACTGACATTGAGATCTCAGTGAGATTGTCCATTCTTACATGTTATGAAATGTGTGTATATTGTGTGAAAAAAAAATTGATATTGATGCCATAATGTTCAACTCAAACACAAATAAATTCCTCTTAAGGCAATCATTTTTCACGGAAAATTTAATTTTTGAAATAAAGCGTTTGAATCAATGAAAAGAACAAAGTTGGTATAAGCCAATATTTCTAATATTAAAGTATATTCCTAAAATCCAGATTTGCTTTTTTTTTTATGAAAATCAAATGCTAAAAATTGGAATGGTTAGCTTAGAAACTACATGTTCAAACATTATTTCTCATTTAGACTTGGCCGAGGAAAGATGCAAAGATGATATTCCGCTGTCTGAAGTTTTGGACGATGGACTAGCTATGGACGAGGGAGTGGCTATGGACGAGGGACCGGATATGGACTATGAAGAAAATGCTTCGAAGAATAAAACAAATTCAGCCTCAACACGCGTGCAGTGAAGTGAAGAGGAAGAAAAAGAAATAAAATACATTTTCAGAAAATGTTTCAATGACAAGAAAAGGCCAACTGCAGCACAAGTAAAAAAAGCACTTGCAATTAGCAAGAGAAAAGATGGGATAATACATAAGAGAAAAAAAATATGTTCTTAAAAGGAAAGTGTTCAGGATGATAGACAAGCATTTGAAAAACTAATTATTCTGGTCAGGATGACATTTAGGTTGTTCAAAAATGTTAAGTGAAATATGTGGAATTTTCTAAGATGTTTGACCCAAATGATGTCATGAAGACAAATGATGTTAAAAATTGCCAATCAAAATTAAGTGTATTTTATTTGAAGTCTTGGCTTGCTGGTAAAGGTAAATGGAAAATTCTGATGTCATATTCAATATAAAATATTGTAAGCATTTGTTTTTCATACATAATTATTGCTCTTGAAAAGTAATTACACTCGGGTTAACATTACATTTACTTTTCTTTAGACATATTAATCTTTCATGTGTTATAATGAAGCTTAAGATTTTCTGAGAAGTTAATAAATTAACATTATAATAAAAAATACACACATTGATTTTACCTACATTGATCTTTAAATTGATACCAAATTTCAATGTCATGTGATGAAAAATCTGAAGAGACATACACATATCATTAATATTAATAATTGTTCCAAACTTTTTTAAATGGTCTAATTTTTGTTATACCACTGCAAAAGAATTTTTGGGATTGTATATTGGAATCACTGTCTGTCAGATGGCCGTTGGTTTCTTTGCATGTCAAACACAAGTTTTGGGAGGGAATGACCCACACTTTTCTTAAGTGATATGGATTGAAACTTAAAAACATGTCTTCATCATGAAAAGTAAATACTTCTGAAGCACATTAGTATTTTACTCATATATTTGTCAGAAAACCCATTGTTTTCACACATAAATAAGTAAGCCTTATATTCCGAATTTGCCTTTTGATACTTATTTTAATTGTTACAGTCTTCACAATCAGGTGGAATAATGAGTTATAGCTTTACGCACCCTAAGCATTCCTATGTGTACAGTTCACAGATATATTGTTCCCAAGGACCCATCGTCTTAAGTGATTGGATTGAAACTATAATGTGTTTTCAGCATGAGATGTACATTGCAAGACATTATTTTTAATGTATGTGGATCCACACATACTACGATTATGTCCTCTTGAACTTTGGCATATTTTATACTATTATCTCACACAATGTCACAAAATTGTGGAGAAACTACATTCACATTCATGTTTTAAGTGACTGGATTGAAACTTGTAATATATTTGTATTTATGACTAAGTTTTCTTACATGCTAATTCAAACATCGTACACCAGTTATTTGCCCTCACTTCACTTCGTATTTTGATTTATTTTTTTGGTGGCAAAGCAGTGCTGGGGTGTTAGACTGTTAGTCACATCTGTTTGTTAAACCGTGCCAATATAAACTGCTGGTTGTCAGCTGTTAAAAATGTTTCACGTCATTAATAATTAAACCCAAAGACATATAAAAAATTAAAATCTGTACCATTTTGATAACCCTTTCTCGCATAAAGGACACCTGGAAAAGGCCTATGCGAACAGCATAAAACCAGATCATTACTCGCAGGCTGATTAGGTTTTATGCTGTTCGATGTTCCTTAGTGGTGTAGAAATCAGGCTTTTACCATTAATTTGGTAATGTTTATCTGTGGCTTTCTGTAGATCAGGTTTTATACCTATTGAGGGTGACAAAATGATTTTTTTTGAGGGAAAAGGTTAAAGTAATTTTTTACAAAAGAATGAGATGTAATATGTCATATTTTTTTTTATAATTTGATTTGTTCATCATTGTCAGCAGTTATTGTTTGTTTACAATTGACCAACAAGTTTGCTAAATGAAACTATCAGTGTTGATTCTTTAGTAATGAACATTTTCTGATAAATGTTGATGCATATTTCTTGGGCCAAAAAGGTGGCTTGTCATTGCATTGTGTTTAATATCTTCAAAAGTACTAGATACCCTTGATATTTTGATCTTGGCATATTCACTGGGGTATTTGTCATTTGTGTGACAGATTTAGTTATGTGATTATCATGCGACCGTTTAATAAATTGGCAATGGATGGACTTTCATAGGTGGACTAGTTATATTTTACATCAATAAAGGTAACCGTTAGATCAGTGTACATGTATACTGTTTTACGTTCTAAATGCTGAAATAGCATTAATTTGTTACTATAAACATTCTTATGTATGTTTTGGGAATTAAAATATTTTAAGTTGTTTACAATATGGTAAAAACGATAAAATTTCATTTGAATCATTTGTTTCAGGTAAGTGATTGAGAGTTCAAGAATTATGTTCACCAGTTGATTATTATATTTCCTTTTCAGATATGTTTTGTGCTTTAAAGTCATAAACTAGTTTTAAATACAGTTAATGTTAAAAATGATAAAGAGCTTGTTTATTTATTGCTGCATTGTACAGATGGTGTTAGATGTATTCAGAAAGTGCAATTCACCAGAACTACAGCACTGCATTTTTCAGAGTTTAGTTTTAGTTTTTGGACATATTGCTATTTGTATTTCCATGCTTATGTTATAGCCAAGCCATAATTTGAAACTGGAACTCTACTGATAGCTAAATCTTCAGTTGGAAAATCACGATTCACAAATATTTTAAGATTGCCATTTATTTTTTGAAGCAAGTACTCTTTAACTTTTATTTGTCCACAGCTTCTTCCAAAACTATGACTAAACACTTATTTACATATATATATTTTAAATACATCACTCGAGAATGATGCAGTGCATGGAACAAAATATTTTTGTTCACTTTTGAAATAAATGGTTTGTAGTAAAGTTTGTCCACCTATAACTCAAAGACTTATGTAAGCAATTTGAAACCTGACAAGTAAATAGATAGATAGTTCTCCCATCGTGAAGACAGTTTGCCAGTGGCATACATCACTTCAGTGTTAATTCAAATTGACAAAAAGAATTTAATAAACATAAAGAAAATATTGCATTGTCTCAAGTTGACATCATCTCCAAAAATGACTGAAATACTGTCGGTGGGACGTTAAACCCAACAACAAACATCAAAGCAAAACAATCTTATTTTTAATTCAGATTGCCCTTCATGTTTTCAAATAAACACAGTGTACATGTATAACAATCACCGTGTTTTGAATAAGAAAACTGGCGACATTACAGTGTGGAACAAAAAGCCTAGAAGTACATCCTTTTTTTTAAATTGAGTTTCAGTAGATGTCATTACATTTCCAGTAAAGGAAACTTAGTAACTTAGTAATAAAGAAATCATGCAGAAACCGCATGTAAGCATTACCTTTTAAGGTTCTGGACCTATAATAGCTATCTGGATGTACAAAATTGAATAGTAATTTAAGTAATTTAGAGCCTGTTTAGATCCCTAGATATATAAGACAGTTGCCAAATGTCTTCAACATATTTTGAAACTTTCTTTGATTATCTGCCCTTGGGACGGATTACCTCCCTTGAAAACAATAAAACTTAAATATCTAGAGATTTTGTATGGTGACCATCCCTTTTTATTGCGGGATTTAACAAGGGAACATTTTTACAGGATTCTACCGCGAGCTTTTGTACAAAATATTCTATATTTAAAATTATTGAAGATTTTATTTATTTTCCATAGACCTCAATGTTAAATAAATACTTAGTTATCTCTCCTTTGAAACACTTTTTCCAAAAAAAACAAAAAAACTCTTGGTGAATGATCTTATGTATTTAAGAAGTACATAGAGGAGAAGTTTCATCTTGATACTGCTATTAATAAAAAAGATATCAACATTGCCCATTACAGTACCAGAACCTTAATGTCAAAACATTGATATACTGCCCACCTGCTTAACACACTAGCTGATATTAATCTGTAGGCATTTTTATTTCGTCAAAAATTCTAGTTTATCAGTACTTCACTAAAACCCATAAGGCTATTTGGCTACTTTTAGCCCGAAATTCCTGTTTATAAGCACTTAACCCATACAGGTACTGGGCTAGTTCGAACCCTTATGCACGGACAAAACTGCAACCAAGAACTGTTGTTTGTACTGCACACCCCACATGCACAGAACCCCACAGATGACATTCAGGTGGTCCGGACGTCCGCTCAAATCTGGATCCCGCGATAACTTAATAACTAAGCAAGCTAACTTGATGAAACTTGGTTTATGACTAGATGCCAATGTGTAGATTATTCACGTCGTTTTATTTTTGTTCTTCGACTAAAATTGTGGATGCTATGGTAACGGAAATAGTGAAAATATGGCAAAAATGGGATCCCGCGATAACTTTATAACTAAGCAATCTAACTTGATGAAACTTGGTATATGACTAGATGGCCATGTGTAGATTATGCACATTGTTTTATTTTTTTTATTCGACTAAAATTGTGGTTGCTATGGTAACGGAAATAGTGAAAATATGGCAAAAAATGGGATCCCGCGATAACTTTGTAACTAAGCAAGCTAACTTGGTGAAACTTGGTATATAACTAGATGGCAATGTGTCGATTATGCACATTGTTTTATTTTTTATTTTTTTATTCGACTAAAATTGTGGTTGCTTTGGTAACGGAAATATTGAAAATATGGCATATTGAGTCAAGGTGGAGCCGGTAGGGGACTTCATGTGTTGCATACAACACCAGTTACTTGTATTAAAATCATACCCCACCCACCAACTTTGCACTATGTTCAATGAAAATCACGAGATTAAAGTAAGATGTCGATAAAAAAAGATACACGAAAATATAAAATAATAATAAGTGTTGTTCTGCTATTATATTTATTTAAAAGTGTTTTCCCATCATGTAATAGAAGTTGCATGGTGCCTAGATGAATATTGAGGATTTTTATGTTGTAGACTTTGAAAATCTTGATAGAGGCTAGTTGTGTCATAATGCACATCTCCATTCGGCAATGGGTTGTACAATAACTGAAGGGACTGTACAGTTCTAGTATATTTAAAAGTATATAAATTGTCCAATTATTATTTAATTAAGTTACCAATGTCCATTATACAAGATGTCCTTATCAAATGTGTCTTCGATAATGTTACCTATCACAAAGTGTCTATAAATTGTCCAATTATCAAGTCACCAGTGTCCATCATTATATAATATGTCTATATCAATGTGTCTTCAAAGGAAAACTAGAGAAACAAGACCTGTTCTCAAAAAATTCGGTCTATCACCCAGTGTCTTGTCCAATTATTAAGTCACCAGTGTCCGGTATTATGTAAAATGTCTATATCAATGTGTCTTTCAAATGAAAACTATATAAAGATTTTATGCACTAGTCACACCAGATCTGATTTTATAAGTAACAGCTTGCATTGCTTACAAAACAATGAATGGCACAAGTTAAGATGCATATGTTATGCTTATTTTCCTGACTGTAACCAATATTTAACCCAAAACGAATTTATCCAAAAATATGAATATCCCAATTTGAGCAACTCGCATGTATTTGTCTTCGTTTTTTCCCGACGATTTGAAGTTATTTAACAGGTATAGATACATTAACTGCCATGTGAATGTCTTAAAAAACTTACAGATACCAGCGCTGTCCTCTGCAAAACTATTTCCACTCGTAAAAACTCAACAACATATTTGCAGAACACACGTGTCGAGTCATATGCCAAAATTCCTAATATGCGCTATGTTTACTTATTATTTAATTCTTCTTAGAAGATATTAGATGTATATTTACGATTGTGAAGACACACATTACATGGATATATTGTAGGCATCTGGATTAGCGTTTAATTCACATCGGACTGTCTATTTGTGACTGCCTCTACTTGTCAATCGTGACCTACATAATTAGGACACAAGTGCATGTGCACAGGTAAACAATTTACTTCACAGTACCATTTTTTATCAAATCAAAGATCGCCTTCACCGATTTGAAGGCGGAGCTTAATTTTGACAGCCTGTATGGATCAATAATTGTTTGTATACGTGCGGTGTAATGCATGTGTCACTTGATAATACTGCTAGTTGGCGCAGATTATACAACTGTCGCATTTATCTTGGGTCCAAGGACGGCTTGTGGTCGATCGGCTTGTGTGATGTTTAACTGATTGTTTATTGCGATTTCCGGGTGGCTAATTTATACGCCCGAGGCAATAAATAGCATGCCAGCTTTCACGATTTTATGTGTCATTTAAGTGTGAATTCGTCGTCAAGATTTGGTTTTCGTCAAAGCTTTCGCCAATTTATATTTTTTGTCGCCACTTTTCTCATTTTTGCGCATGATTATGTGGTTAAAAAGCCACATTTTGCTTCAAGCATTTTGAGCAGATGTGGCTAAAAAATTAATTTAAAAGCCATGCAATATCCCAAGAATTTAATCTATTTCTATTCTGGTAATTCTCGGTATTGCAATAACCAGGTGTTTGTAAAACAAATTTAATCAGAAACATTCATTCCTTGGCTTTCATTGTTGATCTCTTTGCATCTTCGTTTTAAAACATGAAAATATATACACAAAAAAAAAATGAGTATCTTTAGGCCCAGGGAGTGTTACGGCTATACTCTGTTTGAATCTGAACGGTTGATGCCTAGCTCCAGAAAGTTAGAGGGGAGGAGTGTAGTGGATTCAGGGTTCCGTATATCGGATGCCCGGCTAGCTCAGTTGGTAGAGCACCTGACTTGCAAGCAGAAGGTCGCAGGTTCAAGTCCTGTGTAGGGTACACTTTGTTCGAGCCATGTGTCGGGTACACTTTTCTCCTCTGTTTCTTTAGGTAATTGTAAGAATACTGCACATTGAAAAATGCAAAACTTCAAGGATGTATTGATTTATGGGATTTTTTGGACTCAATAAAATGCTCACCGTTACATGATATGCTGTCATCTTCAAGAAGACATTGACAAACTAGTTCAATTGATACCCCAATTGACTTTCAGCCCTTACCAATTACAATCAAATGAAAGTGAAAACAGAATGTTTTTGTTATTACACAGTTTCACTACTTTTTCAGCATCACACAAATGATAGGTTTTAACACCATATATAACTTTGTCAACATTATTCGTTATTATCAAAGAACACTGCAAGTCTGTCTGTAGTTAACAAGCTAGCAAAATTCTAAACTGATATGACGATGTCAGGAAGATAGTACACATCTTTCTTTTCAATGCCTATTTTCAGTCCAACTTAGAAACAATAAACTCCAACTGCGATAAACAGTAACGATTATTGTGTAAAAATCAAAGTACCGGAAAACGTACACAGCAACAATCAAAGATTCATCTCACAAACCAAATGTCTTCTCAAACCTAGCATTGCACTCAATAGCTAACAAAGCACCGTGTACATTTCCATTATTCCACAAACACAAAATGTCATTATCGAAATCAGAAGCAAAAATGAACTAAAATGATACTGCGATCTACACAAATCGTCCTGCAATTCTGAATCGAAAGCCAAGATAAACACAAAATTAAAGTCCAAAGCAGTTTAAGTATTGGGATCCGGAAATTGGCCCTGAGTTATTATAAACGATTTCTTTCATCTGGTACCAACCACAATTATAAAATTCATGTGAGAAGACAAAGAGCATAAAGTGCAGATGGTAAGCTAAAAACTTACAATTGGAGTCATCTGTGTTTTTATTTGGATTATATGTCAGTTTTCTTCTGTAAATAGTTGACCTTGGCAAAGGGGTTGTAGAGTTGTCCATGTACCTTTTATATACTGGTTTAGCAGGACCTAAAATGAAACAAACAAGAAGCTCAATTGTTGACAAGAGAGTGCATAGCCAAGGAGATACTTGCAAATGGTAAATGGAAAGTTTAGTCCTTAGGTTACATTAGGGAAGGAAAGAGGTTTAAGAATTCAATATTCTTAGCTTACATGTTTAACCTGATTTTTTCAACTACTACTTGATACTTCTTTAAACAAGATGGCGCTTAATCACTCATCGTAGTTCATGTTATCACAGATGATCCATAATTAATCTTGACCTACAACATCTAGAGTGTTCAAAGGACTTTCTATGTTTGGGATTAACCAATTTGTGGCCTTATTTCTGAAGAATGGAACACAAATGTTTGAGTTATTAAGTGGAAAGAAATCGACCAAAGTGATGGTGACATTCGGATCATGAGCATAAAAAGAAATAAAATTTCCTTTAAAAATGAAGGTTTGTCCAGTTTACGATAAATTGATATTAAGCCAACCAAATCCTTGTATTTCATTTCATAATACTACAAGAAAATTTGAAAAGATCCATTGAAATGTTAAACTTAACTTCAATTTGCAAAATTATTTTGAGATTTCTCAGATACAAGTTTAGTAATGACTGCTGTGCATACCCGTGTAAATGGAGTCTCGCACTTTGGCTATCGTGTCTAGTTACTTGAATTAGAGATGACTTTCAGTTATGTAGACTTTTACACTTCCGGCAGGTGTAAAGAAATAAAAGATGTATTCATAAACAGTTGAGTTATTTTTTTATATTTTTTCGATGAATGTATAGTACAGGATCAATATTATATATAGTGATAAATGAGCACCAGCCCTAGATCTTTCGTACCATAATCATGTGGACAGAAAGTGATTAGCTCTTGAAATCTAGTTTCATATGTGACTGATAATCATGAATATAACCACCTAAAATTTCATCAATAGTGTTGATTTTACAACCGCATGGAGAAACCCATAACATAGAGTACACATTCAAAACCGTATCAGTAACCTAACCGGCTTCTAATAATAAACGGTATGTCAAATGAAAAGAAAATGCGAACTCATTAAAAAAATGGTTTAAAAATATTTACTACATGAAGACTAATACAATATCAAAGTCAGAAATGTCATTTGAAGTTCTCTCTTAATATGGCAAATAAGTCCGACCCCTGGTGGCCATCATTTTTTTTACGGCTCTGAATTATTTTAGCAACCACTAAGGAACATCTCTACCAATTTATTATGAAATTGGGCCTGTAGTTTTGAAGGAGATGATTAAAGTTTTCATATTTTCTTTCTGTTGCCCTGGCAACCAGAGTTTTCCATGGATCAAGATCAATTTTAGCATCTTTTGTGCACATATGCCTAAGCATCATCCCAAGTTTAATCAAGTTCTGTCCAGGGATTTCAGAGGTCATTTAAAGCAAAATGTAAACAACACACAAGGACGGACGAAGGTGATCACAAAAGCTCACCTTGACCACGTTGTGCTCAGGTAAGCTGAAAATAAGATAATAGGACAACTATGCACTTACTTTGCTCGTGACAATCAGTTATATGGTACATAATTCTACGTCGAGATGAACGATATGCTCCACAGAATTCACAAATGAACCCTGTTTGGTTGTTGACCTTTACCTCTGTGTAACAGTCTTGTTTCTAAAGAAAAAGAATATCACACATACACTTCAATATATTAAAATATAACTTTGAACAACAACAACAACAACCAAAAAACAAGAGGCCCAATGGCGATATACGCTCACCAGAGTACATCATCAAAATGAAACAAGTCTTTTCTATACATTTGTAACAAGTCTTTTCTATAACGAAACTAAATGTCAAAAGCGAAACCTCACTTTCAATAGATCATTTGTATTCTTTTTTCTTTTTGTTTCTATGTCAAACAGAGTTCTGCATGGATCAACTTTATTTGAGTAATTTTTGTAGAGACGCACTCAAGGATCATTAATGCACAGTTTTACCGAATTCTGCCCATCGGTTTCAGAGGAGATACCTTTTAAAGCAAATTGTTGACGACGGACAAAGAGTGATCCCAATAGCTCACCCTATACACTTCGTGCTCTGGTGAGCTAAAAACATATATACATGTCTAAATTTGCACCAAAGTACACAAGTACATGTGTCTATATTGAGTCTATGAGTGTCATTTTGTTCAATGCAGTTTTAAAATCATGTTAGAAACTTCACATTTCCAGCCAGTAAAATATGCTTTCAAAGCAGTCGTACTGGTCTGGGGCCTGATATTGGGAACCTGTTTTTATCAATACTAGATGCATTTCTTAAATATGAACATTATCAATTTTGATTTTTTTTACAATTAAAGAATGCTTGAAGGTTGTGCATTGTATACCTGAATACTGTCAGGTCTTGGACCTAGCTCTACCCCAGCCATTTTCTGCAATGTCTACCGTTTGTGTCCTGGGAAGTAAAGAAAAAGTTGCAGCTCTACCCCAGCCATTTCTGAAATGTCTACTGTTTGTGTCCAGGGAAACAAAGAAAAAGCTGCAATGCATTGCCAACACACACACACAAAGCAAACACACGTAAGTCTAATAGGTCTTGGTCAATTCGTATTCAGTAATTATATTGATAATCTTAGGCAGTTTGAAAATAATTCATAGTAAGTACAGACCTCATGATTTTTTATGTTTATAATCCTAAGAATATAATATGCCTACTAAACAGATGACATTTGTAACATAAGTTATTTAAAGTATTTAAGGGTTCTCAGAGTTTGTAGTATGCCTGGTAGGGGCTAGGCATAATAACGTTAATGTATTAAAATCAATCATGTTAGATACTTTCAAAGTTGTCAAATTGGTATGGACCTGATATTGGAAACCTGTATTCATCAACACTAGATGCATTTCTTAAGTATGATCATTATCAATTTTGATTTGTTTACCTCTGAAGTTGTGCATTGTATACCTTAATACTTAGATTTAGGTCTACCCCAGCCATGTTCTGCAATGTCTACCATTCTTATCCTGGGAAATAAAAGAAAAAAATGTTAACTGCTATGCATTGCAAACACACACGCACACACAAAAACAAACACAAATTAGTCTAATAGATCTTGGTCAATTTGAATTCAGTAATATTGATCATTTTAAGCAGTTAGAAAATAATTAACAGTTAGTACAGACCTCAATATTCCAATAAAAGACAGAAACTCTTTTTTGCAGTCATAATCCATAAAAAGCCAACACTGATTATGGTCAGTCTTTCTCCTACTTTACCATATTTATTTGACCATGACATGATTATGTAAACAATGGTAATACATTGTAAGTACTACACTTTGAAATATCCTCATTAAGTATGTTGATCAAATATTTATCAACTGGGAATAAACAAAACTGTTAACTATGGTAAACCCATCATCAAAGCGAGGACAAACAAGCATTTGTCTGCAACGCTTTGTCATACAGATTTTACGTATATGCGGTCTGACGATTTTTTAGTTTGTGTCAGTCCGAAAACTGGTAATTTTAGGTGGCAAGGGGCATATATGTTTTTTACCAGAGACTGAGTTTGGTCATCGTTTTTGTATTTGAATAAATGGAGAATTGGTCTTGATTTATTGTATGCAAGTCATGCAAGTGTTGGTCTGTTATGTATACGAACTTTTTTCAAGCTTTCCAGAAGTCTGTTTTAATATTTCAAAATCGTTTTTTACATCCACTAATTTTTTCAAAACAATGGTTACTTCAAATTTGATTAAAAAAAACTGAGTAATAAACACCTACTTGCCTTGTCTCACGCTTGTTTTCCTCAGCAGCTCACTTAAATCGACGGCAGACTCCACATGGTAGCCATTTTGTTTATCCTATAACGCCCGTTTTGATTGGTTGATATATATGGGTTTTACGAATCAGAAATCTGTTAAGTAAAGCAACCGTTACGCGATCTACCGAAGCGTTTTTTTTAGTGTAATTTTCTCAAAACTTTTGTATATTACTGTTATAATATAAAATATTCAAATATTTCTTAATAAAAGAACGAGTAATAAAATTTCTTAATAATTAAAAATGGAATTTTTTTTGTCAGTTTTATAATTGACAAAATACGGAATGATACGGAATTACCCGAATAAAGCACATGTATTTCATTGCGCGCTGAAATTTTAAATATGGCGTATGCAGATCTTCGTTATTTAGTGCAGTGGGAAGATCGTTATATGGGCATAATATCAGCCAGTGACATAATTTCCCCAATAAAGGCTGCCGATCAGTATGAGGAAGGAGAAATTATTCAAGAGAGATACAAAAAGAAGCTTTACAAAGCTGCCATCAACGAAATCCACCGTGAGTATAAACATATGAAAGGAAAAAAGCAACACTATATCATATCCTGTGGGGACTTATTATCGTGCATCATATCCAAAGAAAAGAAAATTATAAAATAATTATGTTTAATGACTATTAATGCGAAAATGTGCAGAAAATATTGAGGGTATGTCTTAAACCCTTTTTAAGATACCATTAAATAAAAGGTATCGCTACCGCCATTTTTATTTTCTCAAGGGACCCAATTATCGTGGTAAAGCATGTTTATTAATTGAATTCAATGATCCAACATAATATTTTTGGAAATAGTCTAGTATCAACATTAACCCTTTTTCTGCCAAATAATAAATGCTTATAAAGTTTTTGACATTTTTTCTTTGATTTCTATGATCTTTTTTATGATAGGGGTAGCAAATTGGTAAATTTATGATGTTTTTCAAATCAAATTATTAAAAGATACTTCTATTCAGCCAATTTTGTGAGTCCAGGACATGCAGATAAAAAGCACTATAAATTAATTATAAATATAATAAACATTATTTCCTTTTAATATGTAAAGCTAAGACTTTTGAAATCAGAGCGTCGAGTACCTGTGGTTTTTGCATAAAAATGTTTGATTTACAAATTTTGATAAGATCTGAATAGTCAAGTGTGTGGTCTTAGGGATAGCTTTTGTTAATCTTTATAGCACATTTGAGTACATCTTGAGAACCGTTGTCGCACCCTAGCCCCCAACAATACCATGTCATTGTTTGACAAATTTAGGTTTTTTCCTGATGCAAAAATGTGTTTATTAAGCAAAGCCCCTATACATATGTGTCAATCAATTTCACTGATTTTAATTTTGTTATTTCTTCTTTTTTTTGTTTTGCAGCTAACAAGTATCTTCAACAACAGACAAAACTGCCACCAAAACATCCATATAACGTTGGTAAGTAGTCATCATGTGACACGTTAATTTCTTCATTATGTATCTTTTTTTTCAGCAACTGCAACTGCATTTTTGCTTTGCCATGAAAAATTGTCGGTGTAACTAAATAATATACTTAACTCCAAGCTTCTTTTTTTTTTTTTTTGCTTGTCAGACATAATGAAATTGTCTGCATCTTCAAATATTATCTTGTTGGCAGTAGTATATCGTGTGTTAAAATAACCAGGCCACATTTGTGTGGACGGCCACAATTTTGTGGAACGCTCGGTGCGTGACGGCGACAGCCGATTGGTCGACGGAAACGCCCGAAGTCGATTCGTGGTTATTTTGACCGGGTCAACAGGTAATTTTTATATGCTTGACAGCTAGTTTTCAAGTAAATTACGCAATGTCAATTAAAAACGGTGCACGGGGGCACACGATCGCTCGACGGAAACGCGCGTAGTCGTTTCGTGACTATTCGAAAAGCGTACAGGTAAATGTCGGTGCAATAAGATAGAGACAACTGTCAGTTTCGCACTGTCGGTTATGGATTAAAAATTCGATAAAACGGGACATACAGCACTTTCGCCCCGACGTTAAAGCGGTGCATAGCTTACCTCCGGTTTTGCTTAAAATTAATCATCCGTCAGATCATGTATTGTTAATCGCAGGATTACGCTCAAACAAAATTTTTAAAACCATTTAAGGGAACAACTCCGATTTAACGCTGAACTGTTCTAATTTGTGCGAAGACGTGAAATGTTCTTTGGAATATGACTTGTTACTGCGGTCATATTCTTTTACGTTTAGAAAAAGAACGCCAGGGTGGAAAAAGATAAGTATGTTTAAGCGACGCTGATATCAGAAACATTCTAAAACTGTTGCCTGTACTAGAAACATTAGTCGCTAGATATTCTAGCAAAAGATCCCCTCGCCCCATCGACGTTCCATTTGAGGTTAGCAGTGCCAAAATCGGAGAGATGATTTCTGTCGATTTCGCCATGGCGTTGGTGATGAGAGATTGGTCTACACCCAGTTCAGTTGACCCATATATACCACTCCATAAGAAATAAGAAATATGTTTATAACAGACTCGAATATGAAAATAATTATCGTCGATAAGAACTTTCGAATTAATTCAACTTCAAGCTGACCCATATAATTTCACTTTGTAATTACTAATTCAAGTCGGGGTCTTTTTTATATTATTCAATTTAAAGTAAATGACTACATGCATTAAATAATTGCTATACACGTGAAAGTTATTTTGCTTAGTCAAGAATATGAAAATGTTAATGATATTACTAATTGATGATGTGTTAGATATTAAATATTATCATGACATAAATGAAACGTAATAGCTACATGTATGACCACGATAAACATCGTGAAAGAAAACAATTTAACAATAGCTCTTATAATGCCGAATAGCTGCGGGCATATTAATACCGTTACGGTGATAGAAACGAATGGTGGTTAAAATATAAAAAAAAAAAAACAACCTCGTACTGTTCTGATCTAAGTAAACGCACAATAGCGTTTACAATAGTGTTTACTAGAGACAGGGTGGGAGAATGTAATAAGTGCGCTAAAAGTTTCTTGAATTTAATACTATGAACGAAAAAATGTTACTGGTACTTTTAAAAGAATCAAAGCGCTCAATGCGCTGAGAGACGGCAGCCGGGTTAGGAGGAAAAAAGCTATGATTCTTAATAATTGATACAATAGAGGGAAAAGCCACATGACGCAAAAACTCCACACTCTCTATGCAATTATAGTCGGTAGTAAGACAATCGAATTCGCACTCTATTTGTTACAAATCAATCTGAATTAGGGTCATGAACCTGACTGTATGAACTTCAGAAGTATAGGACCCGATTTATATACAATATCTACTGTTACTTAAGTGTAAAACTTGACAAGGTACTTGATTGTTTTAGATACTTGAATGTTTGTTTCTATTTCAGAGTTAAGAATTGCTCTGGGAGTATCCTAACTCGCTTTCATGCAAAATTACGCGTGAACTACTTTACTTTACATTTCATTTTAATGTATAAACATACTTTACATTTCATTTTAATGTATTAATCAGAACACTTCGATCTTCAAAGGTACACGTTCAAAGATATATCAGTTTTAAAAAAGTACAATACAAGAAAACACAATATTAGTTTAAAACATATGATAAGAGAAAAACAAAATAATTGTCAAGTAGAATGAGAACATAAATAAGTCACTTTAAAATGTTGTTGTCGCTGAAAATGATGTGCGGAAAAGTGTGTCTTTCAAGCGTGTTATCGTCAATACCATTCTCTTCATTTTGTTTTTCCAGTGCTCTGTTTTCATCACACAAAGAAAGTCTTTGCTTTCAATGACACGCTTATGTAATTGTATAATGGCTGGGGAAAGTTTTGAAATGTGCTTAACCTCCTCTCAAGATTGAATAATGTCCTTTTCAATTACTGCTTTCAACATATCTTCAAAGTAAAAATCAATTTGATATTCTTCATCATTAGTGTTTATATTACAGTCGTGTTGGTGTTGAGAAGGATGGTTTGTATGACATCCATAACAGTTCTTTCTCACTGTCATTCCTTTTACTTCACACAATGCTTTCGCATATAGAAAGTCAAAATATGAATTCATCAACATCACATTTGCCGATGGTGAAATACAATGATTAGTTGGTGGAGTTGTAAAACACTCCACTGTGTCATTTTTACCCGTAAATCAAAATATCCAGCTGATGAAAGCTGAAACTTGTTAGGTTGCATTTGAGGCGGCCACAAATCAAAGCTGTTTAAACGATCTTCGAAAAATATCAAGGGTGATGACTTAAAGTCCAATTCTATTAATTGTTTTGTTGACATGATGACAGTCCGTTTAGGAATGATGACAAAAATTGAATACTCTCTTTTAAATCACACGGGTTTTCAAAATTTTTAACTGAATGTGAACTTCTTTTGTTCTTTTTTTCATACACACTTTGATTTGATATCGTTTTCTTTTTAACACCATCATAAAACCGGCTTCTAAAATACATGCTATTATTTTAGTCCCCGGTAGCCATGTAATTTTTTCAAATCCCTCTTCATTCATCTCATTATTCTTTTGTAAAAGTTGTGCTTGAGTCATTTTCAATTCGCAGAAAAACAGCCACATGTTTTGAATACATTAAAGTCACTGAGTTGGTATTAAAAGAACAAAACAATATTCGTTTTGTATACACATCAAGCACTTGAAAAAAAAATGCAACGTACGCCTTGTCTCATCTCTTTATCTTATATATAAAAAAACAAAAAAAACAATACCAACATCTATTCTTTTCCGTCAGAAAAAAAAAGAACAATTCAACATTCACCTCATCTGATATTAACAATAAACACTCAAGAACAATACAACATTCACCTTATCTGATCAATAGGAGTTGCACCGCATCACATTCCTGCACGTTTACGACACCTTAAAGACGTCAAAATAGTCCGTAATTTTAATTTCTAATTGTTCAATTGCACTAACGCAATCATTGCTATGTATGAGGTTGACTTTGACAGTTTGTGGTTACACTCCCCTCCCTTAACATTTATTACAAGCCGGTCCGCAATGCCTGTTTTTTGGGGGGTTTTTTTCTTCTACAGCCATATGATTTTGATGCGCAGAAACTTTTCTTACATTCAAATCCAACAGCCCAAATCTTAACGGATTCTTTTTTTTTTCTTCAAAATTTTCAGGTGTGTCCCATACAATTTCTAATTCATTGCTTTTTATTGCCCAGCCATGATTGATCTGGGTATATAACATTAGAAGAGAGACACTGATCCCATACTTTGACTACCCAGCAACACCTCTTCCAGTGAAGTAAGAGAGCCTCAAAGGACGGGATATGTTTTTCTTCTGAAGCTGCTCTAAAAAACAAAGACTGTCTAATTTTCCTAACAAATAATTCATGATTAGCATAAGGTGAAAGATCTTCCACTTTGAAATGAGCAAATACAGATTCTGAACTGTTCAAAAATGTATATGTTTGAAAAAGCATACTTGTATTTCGTAAAGTATTCTGTGCAAACTAGACGAATAAATGACAGAAATCCGTCCATGTAATTTTCTTTGAAATAACCTAATGTACCAATGCAGATGTCATTTAGTGTACTACAACCATTTATAAAATGACTTTTAAGAGTTTGTAGAAAAGAGGATGTACCATGTCCAACAAAATATGAAACAAAATCACAACCAGTACATATATATAACATTTGAATAATGTTCATACAATCTGCACTTGTTGACATAAAAACTGTATCCTGATTTATCAGTTGTTTGAGTTTATGAATGCCAATGTAATGTTTATCAGTGAAATCAGTTAGTATATATATGTCCTTGCCAGCGATTCTAAATTCATCCATTTTAGGAACACCTATATGATAAACATCGTTGTCTGGAGAATATATTATGACTTTGCTGAATTTACTAAGTTTCGCATAAAAACAAACCAAGCTATCTGCTTCTTTTATATTTGTTTTGTGGGAAATGAGCTTAGTATTACTTCCAATTGCTTCATGTAATCCACCAATAACAAAACTTTTATTCGATGGCAATAGATGCAGACTTAGATGAATTAATTCTTTTTCCATTATCTTAAGATACTCCGTTTTATTACCCCTATTTTGCATGAACAGTTTCCAATTAGATGGTAAACATGTGTTAAAATCAAGATTTTCAACTGGACTAATATTACTGTCTCCATCTCTGTTCTTCATAATGAAACATTGTGGAGAATACGGGTCACCTAAAACAGAATCAAAGGCCAAACATACTTCTTTTGAACCCTGGTGAAAATGTGAAAGAACATGCTTTCTAAATAAAACTGACAAATATTCACCAAACGTTTTATGGAATCGTACAGGTGTTTAATAACCAATAAGCATCAATGATCAAAGAATCCATTTCAACAATGGGTAAACCCACTGAAAATGCATCTGTATAGTATTGTTTATAAGCATCTTTAATCTTTGACTTATTTGATACAAACATTTCCCCACTTTCTGTAGCTATAGTTCTAGGTATTGAAATAAATTGTTCAAGGTCTTGAACAGGAAGATTTTGCTGATTTGTCCACTCCATGATTATTTTTGTTGTTTTAACTTCTTGCTGTTTATCTTTAAGATGATTTCTTATAACTGGAAGCACTAGCTTTTTTTTTTTGTTTTCACCAAAACCTGTAAGTCTTAACACTTTTTGTTTAGGTTTTTTTTTTTTTTTTTATCACGAAGTGAAAGTGAACCCTTATGCAAAATATCAATTAACGACTGTAACCAATCTTCCAGATATATTTTCATAATAACTAATTGATTAATTTTAAGGGTTCACTTTCAAAGGCAGTATCAAGTGTTGTTTTCTTTTGACAAGAAACATGCACTTTTAATACAGTTTTGGGAAGCGTTCTTTCGTTTTGAATTGATTTTTTTTTTAATCAACATCATCTGAAACTCTTGATCAACTTGGCATGATTGATGCTCGTAAAAAATATCCAATACAGATAATTCATTTGACATATACCTTTTTAATCTTATTGATAACATGAAAATAATTTTTGATGTCATTTAGTTGTTGTGGTAATAAGCGGTTATAGATAATAGATCCACAAATATGTGAGAGTCGTGCTATATATTTTAACAAAAAGTTATGAGATGCCAGTTTCCACTACGAAAAGATAAAAAATGACAAACATAGCAAAACAAATCTACAATGTACAATGCACAAGTAACAATTTTGCTGAACATTCATTCCAAAGCAGACTCCCACTTTAAGTAATATAAAAAAAAAATCCAATACAGATAATTCATTTTACATATACTTTTTTTAATCTTATTGATGATATGAAAAATATTCAGAGTAAATATAATGGATTCTTTTATATTCTACGTTCTGAAAATGAAAACTGGAGAGTTTGGCATAGACTTCTTCATGGAGATTTGTTTTGCTATGTTTGTCATTTTTTATCTTTTCGTAGTGGAAACTGGCATCTCATAACTTTTTATTAAAATATATAGCACGACTCTCACATATTTGTGGATCTATTATCTATAACCGCTTATTACCACAACAACTAAATGACATCAAAAATTATTTTCATGTTATCAATAAGATTAAAAAGGTATATGTCAAATGAATTATCTGTATGGATATTTTTTACGAGCATCAATCATGCCAAGTTGATCAAGAGTTTCAGATGATGTTGATTAAAAAAAAATCAATTCAAAACGAAAGAACGCTTCCCAAAACTGTATTAAAAGTGCATGTTTCTTGTCAAAAGAAAACAACACTTGATACTGCCTTTGAAAGTGAACCCTTAAAATTAATCAATTAGTTATTATGAAAATATATCTGGAAGATTGGTTACAGTCGTTAATTGATATTTTGCATAAGGGTTCACTTTCACTTCGTGATAAAATAAAAAATAAAAAAAATATTCTTACACACATGGTTGATGTGAACAAGAGATGTACAATTGCAAAAGTTGAAAATTTGCTGAACATTCATTCCAAATCAGACTCCCACTTTAAGAAATATATATAAAAAATATGTCAATCCAAATATTTATTTCCTAAACAAAAAGTGTTAAGACTTACAGGTTTTGGTGAAAACAAAAAAAAAGCTAGTGCTTCCAGTTATAAGAAATCATCTTAAAGATAAACAGCAAGAAGTTAAAACAACAAAAATAATCATGGAGTGGACAAATCAGCAAAATCTTCCTGTTCAAGACCTTGAACAATTTATTTCAATACCTAGAACTATAGCTACAGAAAGTGGGGAAATGTTTGTATCAAATAAGTCAAAGATTAAAGATGCTTATAAACAATACTATACAGATGCATTTTCAGTGGGTTTACCCATTGTTGAAATGGATTCTTTGATCATTGATGCTTATTGGTTATTAAACACCTGTACGATTCCATAAAACGTTTGGTGAATATTTGTCAGTTTTATTTAGAAAGCATGTTCTTTCACATTTTCACCAGGGTTCAAAAGAAGTATGTTTGGCCTTTGATTCTGTTTTAGGTGACCCGTATTCTCCACAATGTTTCATTATGAAGAACAGAGATGGAGACAGTAATATTAGTCCAGTTGAAAATCTTGATTTTAACACATGTTTACCATCTAATTGGAAACTGTTCATGCAAAATAGGGGTAATAAAACGGAGTATCTTAAGATAATGGAAAAAGAATTAATTCATCTAAGTCTGCATCTATTGCCATCGAATAAAAGTTTTGTTATTGGTGGATTACATGAAGCAATTGGAAGTAATACTAAGCTCATTTCCCACAAAACAAAAATATAAAAGAAGCAGATAGCTTGGTTTGTTTTTATGCGAAACTTAGTAAATTCAGCAAAGTCATAATATATTCTCCAGACAACGATGTTTATCATATAGGTGTTCCTAAAATGGATGAATTTAGAATCGCTGGCAAGGACATATATATACTAACTGATTTCACTGATAAACATTACATTGGCATTCATAAACTCAAACAACTGATAAATCAGGATACAGTTTTTATGTCAACAAGTGCAGATTGTATGAACATTATTCAAATGTTATATATATGTACTGGTTGTGATTTTGTTTCATATTTTGTTGGACATGGTACATCCTCTTTTCTACAAACTCTTAAAAGTCATTTTATAAATGGTTGTAGTACACTAAATGACATCTGCATTGGTACATTAGGTTATTTCAAAGAAAATTACATGGACGGATTTCTGTCATTTATTCGTCTAGTTTGCACAGAATACTTTACGAAATACAAGTATGCTTTTTCAAACATATACATTTTTGAACAGTTCAGAATCTGTATTTGCTCATTTCAAAGTGGAAGATCTTTCACCTTATGCTAATCATGAATTATTTGTTAGGAAAATTAGACAGTCTTTGTTTTTTAGAGCAGCTTCAGAAGAAAAATATATCCCGTCCTTTGAGGCTCTCTTACTTCACTGGAAGAGGTGTTGCTGGGTAGTCAAAGTATGGGATCAGTGTCTCTCTTCTAATGTTATATACCCAGATCAATCATGGCTGGGCAATAAAAAGCAATGAATTAGAAATTGTATGGGACACACCTGAAAATTTTGAAGAAAAAAAAAAAGAATCCGTTAAGCTTTGGGCTGTTGGATTTGAATGTAAGAAAAGTTTCTGCGCATCAAAATCATATGGCTGTAGAAGAAAAAAACAACAAAAAAACAGGCATTGCGGACCGGCTTGTAATAAATGTTAAGGGAGGGGAGTGTAACCACAAACTGTCAAAGTCAACCTCATACATAGCAATGATTGCGTTAGTGCAATTGAACAATTAGAAATTAAAATTACGGACTATTTTGACGTCTTTAAGGTGTCGTAAACGTGCAGGAATGTGATGCGGTGCAACTCCTATTGATCAGATAAGGTGAATGTTGTATTGTTCTTGAGTGTTTATTGTTAATATCAGATGAGGTGAATGTTGAATTGTTCTTTTTTTTCTGACGGCATGCTATTGTTTTAAGTGCTTATAAAGAAAGGATGAGAATAGCATTGATCGTTTGGTATTGTTTTTTTTGTTGTTTTTTTATATATATAAGATAAAGAGATGAGACAAGGCGTACGTTGCATTTTTTTTTCAAGTGCTTGATGTGTATACAAAACGAATATTGTTTTGTTCTTTTAATACCAACTCAGTGACTTTAATGTATTCAAAACATGTGGCTGTTTTTCTGCGAATTGAAAATGACTCAAGCACAACTTTTACAAAAGAATAATGAGATGAATGAAGAGGGATTTGAAAAAATTACATGGCTACCGGGGACTAAAATAATAGCATGTATTTTAGAAGCCGGTTTTATGATGGTGTTAAAAAGAAAACGATATCAAATCAAAGTGTGTATGAAAAAAAGAACAAAAGAAGTTCACATTCAGTTAAAAATTTTGAAAACCCGTGTGATTTAAAAGAGAGTATTCAATTTTTGTCATCATTCCTAAACGGACTGTCATCATGTCAACAAAACAATTAATAGAATTGGACTTTAAGTCATCACCCTTGATATTTTTCGAAGATCGTTTAAACAGCTTTGATTTGTGGCCGCCTCAAATGCAACCTAACAAGTTTCAGCTTTCATCAGCTGGATATTTTGATTTACGGGTAAAAATGACACAGTGGAGTGTTTTTCATGTGCTTTAAGACTACACAAGTGGGGGAAAAAAAAGAGACGATCTATTAACAGAACACAATTTGCATTCACCAAGTTGTTTATTTTTAAAAAACAAACAAACATAGGACAGTTAAAAAGAATCAAAAGGTGACTGTTAGAAAGTTGTGTGAAATATAAATACTGTAATTTTTTCAACGTTCACTCAGAACCTCTTCACCACACAAAAAGAGCACATCGTACATGTAGAATTGCTTGTTTTAATACACTATCCGAAGATATAATGAATGATGATAAAAGCTGTGATTCAATGACGGTTAATGTCGATGAAGAAGAATTTACAACTCCACCAACTAATCATTGTATTTCACCATCGGCAAATGTGATGTTGATGAATTCATATTTTGACTTTCTATATGCGAAAGCATTGTGTGAAGTAAAAGGAATGACAGTGAGAAAGAACTGTTATGGATGTCATACAAACCATCCTTCTCAACACCAACACGACTGTAATATAAACACTAATGATGAAGAATATCAAATTGATTTTTACTTTGAAGATATGTTGAAAGCAGTAATTGAAAAGGACATTATTCAATCTTGAGAGGAGGTTAAGCACATTTCAAAACTTTCCCCAGCCATTATACAATTACATAAGCGTGTCATTGAAAGCAAAGACTTTCTTTGTGTGATGAAAACAGAGCACTGGAAAAACAAAATGAAGAGAATGGTATTGACGATAACACGCTTGAAAGACACACTTTTCCGCACATCATTTTCAGCGACAACAACATTTTAAAGTGACTTATTTATGTTCTCATTCTACTTGACAATTATTTTGTTTTTCTCTTATCATATGTTTTAAACTAATATTGTGTTTTCTTGTATTGTACTTTTTTAAAACTGATATATCTTTGAACGTGTACCTTTGAAGATCGAAGTGTTCTGATTAATACATTAAAATGAAATGTAAAGTATGTTTATACATTAAAATGAAATGTAAAGTAAAGTAGTTCATGCGTAATTTTGCATGAAAGCGAATTAGGATACTCCCAGAGCAATTCTTAACTCTGAAATAGAAACAAACATTCAAGTATCTAAAACAATCAAGTACCTTGTCAAGTTTTACACTTAAGTAACAGTAGATATTGTATATAAATCGGGTCCTATACTTCTGAAGTTCATACAGTCAGGTTCATGACCCTAATTCAGATTGATTTGTAACAAATAGAGTGCGAATTCGATTGTCTTACTACCGACTATAATTGCATAGAGAGTGTGGAGTTTTTGCGTCATGTGGCTTTTCCCTCTATTGTATCAATTATTAAGAATCATAGCTTTTTTCCTCCTAACCCGGCTGCCGTCTCTCAGCGCATTGAGCGCTTTGATTCTTTTAAAAGTACCAGTAACATTTTTTCGTTCATAGTATTAAATTCAAGAAACTTTTAGCGCACTTATTACATTCTCCCACCCTGTCTCTAGTAAACACTATTGTAAACGCTATTGTGCGTTTACTTAGATCAGAACAGTACGAGGTTGTTGTTTTTTTTTGTATATTTTAACCACCATTCGTTTCTATCACCGTAACGGTATTAATATGCCCGCAGCTATTCGGCATTATAAGAGCTATTGTTAAATTGTTTTCTTTCACGATGTTTATCGTGGTCATAGCTATTACGTTTCATTTATGTCATGATAATATTTAATATCTAACACTTAAATTTTATATTCTTGACTAAGCAAAATAACTTTCACGTGTATAGCAATTATTTAATGCATGTAGTCATTTACTTTAAATTGAATAATATAAAAAAGACCCCGACTTGAATTAGTAATTACAAGGTGAAATTATATGGGTCAGCTTGAAGTTGAATTAATTCGAAAGTTCTTATCGACGATAATTATTTTCATATTCGAGTCTGTTATAAACATATTTCTTATTTCTTATGGAGTGGTATATATGGGTCAACTGAACTGGGTGTAGACCAATCTCTCATCACCAACGCCATGGCGAAATCGACAGAAATCATCTCTCCGATTTTGGCACTGCTAACCTCAAATGGAACGTCGATGGGGCGAGGGGATCTTTTGCTAGAATATCTAGCGACTAATGTTTCTAGTACAGGCAACAGTTTTAGAATGTTTCTGATATCAGCGTCGCTTAAACATACTTATCTTTTTCCACCCTGGCGTTCTTTTTCTAAACGTAAAAGAATATGACCGCAGTAACAAGTCATATTCCAAAGAACATTTCACGTCTTCGCACAAATTAGAACAGTTCAGCGTTAAATCGGAGTTGTTCCCTTAAATGGTTTTAAAAGTTTTGTTTGAGCGTAATCCTGCGAGAACTCCGCGTTTGGATACATCTTCTTTTAGTCGGAAAAGTAAGAAACGAAAGAGAATCGCTGTAATTAACAATACATGATCTGACGGATGATTAATTTTAAGCAAAACCGGAGGTAAGCTATGCACCGCTTTAACGTCGGGGCGAAAGTGCTGTATGTCCCGTTTTATCGAATTTTTAATCCATAACCGACAGTGCGAAACTGACAGTTGTCTCTATCTTATTGCACCGACATTTACCTGTACGCTTTTCGAATAGTCACGAAACGACTTCGCGCGTTTCCGTCGAGCGATCGTGTGCCCCCGTGCACCGTTTTTAATTGACATTGCGTAATTTACTTGAAAACTAGCTGTCAAGCATATAAAAATTACCTGTTGACCCGGTCAAAATAACCACGAATCGACTTCGGGCGTTTCCCTCGACCAATCGGCTGTCGCCGTCACGCACCGAGCGTTCCACAAAATTGTGGCCGTCCACACAAATGTGGCCTGGTTATTTTAACACACGACTGTTGGCATAATAGAAATAGAGGCCTCATTTTTGCTCCAGTATTCATAAAACTTGCTCAGAATGATTGCTCCTAAATTTAAGTCATGGTAGAATTTTCTGGTTTATCTTTTTTTCTGTTGCAGCTTATTAAAAGTACCTAGAACAACAGTGTCATGAAAATCCTCAGACAGCTAAGACAAATGGTAAGAATTTTTGGTGATTGTTCTTGAATAACCTAAAGATGAAATTAATTTACACTTTTTATGAATTGTACCTTCTGATAGCAAATATTTGGGGTTCATCGTGAGAAATATAGGGGTTACTACTGGTTCATTACAAAAGTGATTGGTGATAAGGAGGATCTCACCAAATCCAAATTACATGATGTACATTTATTGACAATGTATCTTAACATTTGCAAGATTAACTGGTAAAACCTAGATTTTTTTCTTCTCCCTGTTTGGGTTGAGAATGTTACCTAGGCAAAATATACTGGTAGTATTCGTCTTGTGGGTTAAGAAATGGTCACAAAGTTAATTATATCTTAGACAATGCTTTGACGCCACATATTTTGTCTTGATTTTTCATTTCCATTGCAGATGATGGTCAGTCATCTTACGAGGCACCACCTAAAAGTAAGCCATTGCAACCAGCCTTCCAGTTACAAGCTGTGGTACCTAAGGATCAAACAACAGCTTTGTCGACACCTCTGATACAGGTCAGATATTCAAATTTTGTCATTTACAAGTAAACCCAGATCTCACAAGCTGTGAAATGATGACAAGTTATTTTGTACAGAGCCATGATTGTAAAGTACTAAAGAATTTATTCAATCTATGATGTATCTTTGAACAACAAGAATAACAACAAATATGGCCTAAATAACCTTAGTATAACCTGCCTCCGTGGAAGAGAGGGTAAAGTCGCTGACTTACACTCACTTAGCCCCTCACCGCAGTGGGTTCGAATCCCAGCTAGGTCATTCAGATTTTTATGTGAGGAAGCCTTCCAGATGGCTTGCTGTAAGTCGATGGTTCTGATGCCTCCATGGGTCTTCCTCCACTTGTAATTGCTGGACATCGCTATATCACTGAAATACTGTCGCAGCGATGGTGAACCAGGTTCAAGTTGTGAGTGGACTGGTGTCTGGTGGCCACATGTTTTTTCTCCTATGCCATTTTTTTTTATGTTACTGTTTGTGTTATTTGTTCCCACTGCAGATGGTGTTGAGTTATCAACCAAGGAAGAAAGTCTGCCTGTAAGTAGACCATTATGGCCAGGTGACCAGCATACAGTTGAGAAGCAAACAAGTCGGAGCTTTGCCGGCACTTCTGATACAGGTCTCCAAATTTTTTCATTTACAAGTAAACCCAGATCTCACAAGCTGTGAAATGCTGAGGAGTAATTTTGTACAGAGCCATGATTTTAAAGTATAGAATTTACCAATCTATGATATAGATTAACAACAAATATGGCCTGAATAACCTCAGTACGACCTGTCAAGTTTAAGTTGAAAGAACTGTGGTAGGGGTTGGCTGATGGGGAGCACAGGATTTGGTACAAAAGAACTAGGATCAGTGCTCATGTATCACTATATACAATACAAGGGATACTACTCCCTACTGATAATAAACCATACCTATATCGAAAAGAATATCAATAACTCAACCATTTATGAATAAATCTTTAATTATTTTGTACCTATCAGGAGCGTATACATTTATTTAACTGAAAATCATCACTTTTTAGCTTAATTCAAGTAATCGGAAACGATAGCCAACCTCTGTTAAGTGTTTTTCAAAATTTCGACACAGATGATCACAACAAGTATATCGTGTTACCAGTGTAAACATGCATTCCAGTGACAAGAAGAGGTGAACCGTTGCAGTGGTTCCAAAAAACTAATTAATTGTTCATATCATCATAGAAAAATCTTTTCTCGGCAGTGAGAAATACAGTAGAAATCACCAATTTCATCCGCTGACGTACTTTCACTTTGACATGTACCATTATTAAAAGTGAAAGTAGACTGAGGGATAAAATTGGCGCGATTTCTACATTACTTCTAATTGACGAGGGCAGTTTTTGCCAGATGGTATGTTTAATTAATTAGTGTTTTTGTTTAATCATTGCATCGGTTTACCTCTTCTTGTCGCTGGAACGTCTGTTTAAACTACCCATGTCGAGATTTTGAAAAACTGAGGTTATCTTGCACTTTGGCTATTGTGTCTTGATTACTTGAATTCGCATGAGCAAACAAGTGATGATTTCAGTTAAATAAATGTATATGCTTCCGACAGGTCCAATGTAATCAAAGATATATTCATAAACAGCCGAGTTATTGATATTTTTACACGATGAAGGTATGGTTCATGATCAGTAGGAAGTAGTATCCCTTGTATTACATATAGTGATATATGAGCACCGGCCCTAGTTCTTTCGTACAAAACTCCTGTGATGGGGAGGATGAAGACCAGCATTTATTGATCATGCTCATGGATGACCAATTAAACTTCTGTTAACACAGTCAGGGAAAATTGGAAATTGGTCAGGGAATTTTATTTTTTCTGCTTTGTGAGTACCCTGAAAAGGAATTGGTCCCCCCCCCCCCTCAGAAAATTTCTGAAATATCCTGCAGTTTTCCCCTTAAATTGACTTTATTCTTGATATTTTGTTCTCCTTGGCTTTATTGGCAATATAAATTTTCCCTGTTTTCTGATCACCCGTTTGGTGTCTGTGCATGCGTCCGTCTGGCGTTAACAATTTCTTTGAAAAACATCTCCTCAACGGCTTGATGAATTTTGACCACAGGATTGTTCCTTATGTTGTTAAAATTATTTTGATGGTCAAAAAACTAGGTCACAGGAGCTAAAAATAGGTCTTAAAAGTGAAATCTTAAAAAAAAATATGCTCCTATAAAACCATAAAGCCTGGAGCTTTGATATTTGGTAAGTAGCATCATCTAATGGTACATTACCAAGATTGTTAAAATCATGGCTCTATGGTGATAAATGACCCGGCACTAGAAGTCACATGTTTTACACTTAGTAATATAGGAACCTTGAAATTAGTTGTACATAGTAGTGGTATTCAGGTGAGTGATTTAGGGCCATCATGGCCTTCTTTGTAATTTAAATTTCTTACAGAAGAGACTTTAAATTAATCATTTTGCAAAAGATGATTTATTCTGTGTATAGGCCTCTTGTTTTCATTTATACAAGGAAAAGTATGGTGATATAAGAAAAGCTCACCATGAGCATGTTCTGAGCAGGTGAGCTAAAAAAGAAAATTATCTTGTTAACACACTAATTTGTGATGGGAAAATTGCTACATTTTCTTATAGCCAAAATATTCTTGACATTTCCTACATTGTTTTGATGATTTATAGCTGTGTAAGAGTACTGCATTTACATTTTCTCATCAATTTTAGATTGTATCAACCTAATGGATCATTCTGAGGATTCAGATGTATGCATGGAAATGAGGTAAGTCAATTTATAATGCTTTTTAGCAAAATGCTAAAGTCTTTTCTTTTAAAGAAACTAAGTTAGCTATATTGTGATTACTGGGTTGTCATGCTTTAACAGATGCCAGAACTAAGAAGGAAGAAGCTTCTTGCTCCTGTCACATTGGCATCATTATGTTAGGTATATAATGTAAAAGATTACATTTGGCTTGGTTCAGTATGACAAACAATAACAAACTGCCATCTTAAAGCTCGCTATAAAATTTTCTCAGTGTCAATTCTACTATGTTCATTTAAAACCCATATACAACATAGGCAGCTCGTGAACAACATGCTATATGGTCCTAAACAACTCCATAACTGACTGTATGCTTATGGTCTTCCTGCACACTCGCTGATGGTCACTAGTACATCTTTATTTTACCCAGTAACATCAAAAACAATAGCCATTGTCAGCACCCTTACCAAAGTTCATTGACTCCATGAACTTGGTAAGGGTGCTGACGATGATTGAACCTAAGTCCATCAATAGCATCAGTTATTGATCAGAATGGGATTCAGCTGAAAGTCACTGTGACCTTTACCTTTGACCCAGTGACTCAAAAATTGATACATGACATCTATTGGTAATGGCCAATTCCCAAGTTCAAGTAAATAGCAAACAGTTTCATGAAACCATGATGCTAAATTCTGTATAAATCTGATAGCAGTATCTATAGTGTTTAAAAAATCATCAGTTGCCTAACGTTTATAAGAGTATTTGCTTGATTTCAGAAATGAAAATGGTGCTACTGGGCCAACCAGAGAAGAAATTAACCAGCTAATGGATGATGTGCGTAGCCTGAGGAGGAGGGTGAAAAAGCTGGAAGCTGAAAAGGGAAGCCAAAAACTAAATTCTGATCATGAGGAGTCTCTATTTTCTACGATACAGCATTGCGATAGTGAATTTGAAGCTGTGGAAAAACTGTTACTGAGACTTTTTGACATTGAAACAATTGTTAACTCGTCAGTCAGTGGAAATAGAGCGAATTCAAAAATCGTTAACGCGAAAAAAACCATTAGATTTTCTGAAGGTTCTCAACATGAAAAGAGTTTTTAAAAAAAAAATTCCTGATATTAAAAAATCGGACCTCACTGCAAGGATCCACTATGTACAAAAAAAAGTTGAGAAGACAGCAGCATAAAGTCTAAAATTATGATATATATAGCAAAGGTGCTGAAAGCATTGATTTGACCTTAACCCTTTCCCTCCATGATCAGGTTTTATGCTGTTTGCTGCTTCTCAGTGGCTTGATAATGAGGATTTTACAATTAAATTTGGCAAAGTTTAAGTGTGGCATTCTACAGATCAGGCTTTATGTGGTAGCTATTAAATGTATCAAAATGAGTCTATGAGGTAATGACTAAACCCTTTTTCTCATACTCATTTTTTGACACCCTCAATAGGTAAAAAATAAAGCCTGATCTGCAGAAAGCCACACTTAGACCTTATCTAATTTAATTGTAAAATCTTCATGACCAGACAGACTACTGAAGAGCAGCCAACAGCATAAAACTTGATAAGCCTGAAAGTTACTCGCAGACTGATCTGGTTGACATTAAATTATAAGGAATAAATAGAATATTTTTTTGTTTTCAAGTTATGAAAAAAAACCTGATCACACATTTATATGGTTTCATACTGTGTGATCAAGTTGTTGTTGTTTTCATACCTTAATAAAAAAAAATATATTTATTCCTTTAGTAAATCAGTATATATTAATAGATAAATATATATAATTTAATGAAAAAGTCTTGTGGAAAAGTTAGGTTTAAATTTTGACAGTGAGGGCTTACCCAGAATGTTCATACATGGATATTGCATACCTTGTCTATAACAATGGGGGTGGGGGGGGGGGTCATTGAATTTCAGGAAAGAGAAAACTTTGAGGTCAAATCAATTCACCCAGCACCTTCATGTTAACTTGTTAAGGATTCAGGTGTTTAAGAGTTCAATGTTTTCCTTGTAATGACTTTAGCTCACCTTAGAACAAAGTGCTCATGATGAGCTTATTGTGATACCAAGATGCCCGTCGTGATCTGTAAGAACCGGTATTATTAAAACTGATCACAGTTTTAACTCAGTCTTAATGCTACTTGGTCAGAATGTTCTTCTCCATGAAAGTTTGAATCTGGGTTAACTCTGGTGAAAAGTGACCCTAGGTTATATTTTAGTAAAATCTTTTTTAAAACACAAGAGGCCATAATTTTAACTAAATCTTAAAAACAAAATGTTGTTCATAATATTTGTCTTGTAAGAATCTATGCCAAACTCAAATCTTATGGAACTCAGGTGAGAAAATTGAGGCAATATGGGCCTCTTTTAAACGTGAAACAGTGACTTCGTGTTATTATTTTCAAGTGACTTGTGTTATACTGTTTAGTGATTCATATAGTTGAGACTGGTGTACTTCGATATGTTAAATTAAGTTCGGCCATTGATTTTAAAATCAGAAAGATAAAAAGTACTGATATAATGTATCCTAGTTTTTCCATAAAAATACCATTGTTCATCTTTAACATTTTGATAATGATTAGAGGTTTCGGGACTCTATTTTGTGGCGCATATATTGTGACACTGGCATTCTTGTTAGGAAATTCTCAAAATTTCCACTGCAAGATCATGTTGGCAAATTTGCAGTAGTGACTTCAGTACAATTACTTCCAAATGCTTATGTAATGAGGGTACACATGAGTTGAAATAAAAAGGCAAATTTTATTTCTTGTAAGTGCTTTGCAATGGTTTATCTTTTTTTGTACATTTTGATGGCGATTGTTAGTTTTGTTTTGTGGCACCATATATTGTGACAATTGCACTCTTGTATTAAATTTAAAGTTGCTTTATGATTGAACTGTTTGTCACTGTTACTGAAGTTTTAGTTCACATGAGCACCTAGTGCTTATGGTGAGGTTTAGTGATTGCCCTCTGTTCCAGAGCGTCCTGTGTCGTCAACTATTTCTTTTCTCAACTTAACCTCCAAAACTTGATTTTAATAGGAGTGCTCTTTGGATGGATGAATGTCGTTCAAATGCTTCTGTTTGACTCATGATATATAATCATGGCCGATTCCACAAGGCCAAATCATTTTCACACTATCATAGTCATCAAATCTGGAGACAATCTTCCAACTGAGGTCAAACCATGTTTCATTCATCTTCATATGACTGTCTAGTTGTGGTCATTTCAGTTCATAGTCATTGCCAGATCATTTTCACAATATCATGGTGATATGGTCATAACCCCCTTTTTTAAAAAACCTTGTCTTGGCATTGTTTTTGGCAGTTTTTCACATGCGGTCTTACGTTGACCATGTTCTAGATCTGAAATGAAATGTCTCATTTGACATTCGTGGTCAAACCATGTTCCATCAATTGTCATTTCAGTAAAGCATCACTACCATATCATTTCCACAATTTCATGATCAGACCAGGGTTACATAGTATCACAAGAACCTTGTTTTGGTATTGTTATGACTGTACTTTTGACCATGTCTGGAACATGGTTTAGACCGTACCAGCATTGCCATTTCATTATAAAAATCTGATCTGGCCATTAAACACCTATGAGAATGTTCTGACCGAAATTAACCATGGTAAATTCATATTCAATTCAAATCTACTTACAAGTAACATATCATAGTCATTTCAAGGTGTATTTTGACCATGTTCAAGATCTGAAATGAAATGTCTCATTTGACATTTGTGGTCAAACCATGTTTCATCAATGGTCATAACGTATCGAAAATAAGCTAGGCCATGGTCATAGAACATGGTTTAACCATGATTGGACCATTGCTGTACCATGGTTTGTCCTTGATTTATTTCTGCAGGGATGCCATCTTTTGGGGGACAGTGGCTACCCTTGTAAGAGGTGGTTGTTGACCCCATATTTCAACCAACAGGGTAATGCACCAGAGGCATACAACAGGTACATACTTTATTTATTTGCATCAGCTTGAAATGAAATTAACATGGTACCACTTTATTTCAGTTAACTTTTTGACTACATGATACAGATTTTATCACGTTGCGGACAAGTGACATGATACCACACATACTCGTGTTTAATCTGACAGTCCTGTATTTTTCCCAGTCTCATGTGTTGTCCCAAGTTATATCAGTGCTATTTTTAATGACTCTATATGATTTGCCTTGAGATCAAACTCAATTTATCTAAGGGGCAAACATTGTAACCCCCCCCCCCCCTCCCCCCCAAAAAAAAGAATGTTTCAAATAATAAAAAACATATTTACATGGGTAACATTTTTTTGGACTGGACTTAGGCATCCACCAACAACAACACACACACAAATATAACAAAGAAAATCAACATACTTAAACATTTTATTGTTGTTTATATGATAAAAAATAAAATCAACAATCTATTACAATTTTACTGCAGTTTATGTACCCAAAAGTAATATAATTAACAATCTTTATTAGAAATTTGTACTGGTTAATTATAATCAGAATATTTCTATATATTAAATTACACTGATTACTGTAAAATTTCATGAGGTTTGGATAATGATTTAATTTTATAAAACCAAAGTTACATATATTTTTTTCGTTGCAGAAGCCACAATATCACACGATCTAAGATAGAACGAGGGATTGGCCAACTAAAAAGACACTTTGGTGTGCTTCACAGGGAAATTCAGCTGAATCCTAATAAAGTTTGCAAATAAAAATAACGTTACAAACTAAAATAAGCTATAAATGCATGTGATCATTTATTGTGTCAATAATTATATTATGCTTACTTTATCAATTGAATTGTCAGTTACGACAATTAATGATGTTTGTCGACTTTACCGGAAGTGTATTACAGGGCATAAACCTTAAATGAAAATGTATTTTATGATAACAAAACAGTAAATTGTCAATTTGAATAGCTGATTCTAATGGCAGGGTTTTATAAAGCTGTGAAACAATTATATTGTGAATGGAGAATGATTAGCAAGAAATTTATTTTCAATTAATTAGAGTGATAATTGCTTGTGCTGTGCTCCACAACATCTGTAAAAGAAGTAGCAGAACCAGAATCTAGTTTGGCTGCGCTACAGAGATCATGTGGCAGTTACACACTTTAGTAATTACTATTGTTTTAAAGAATAGATCTAGCATGAAAATCATAAAATGGAGGAAGAAATATTGTTTGAAACCTCCTTTAGAATATTAATATATTTCTTCCAATAGTTAATTTTTGTTACTTTATATAAGTTTTTTAACCCGGTATGAAATGGCAGTTTCTCCAACTTAAAATTTAAAACTTTTACTGTCAAAAATTTTAAGTTACCAAAGATAGATAATATAGAACATTTTTAAAGATCCAAAACAAGATCAAATATTGTCTTGTAAATACAATAATAAATGCTCTCATCTTTGCTAATTTTACAATGAAGATATATTATTGAAATATGACATGTACAATTAATCAGAAGAATATTGAAAACAAAGTCAAAGTTAATTTTTAATTAACAATCAAACATTTCTTTTTCTAAGCCCCTGTGTGATTTTGCTATTGATACTGACAATTTCTATTATGACAAAGCCATACCATTTCTATGAATACATTGGCCTCTTGATGAACGCAATAGTTCATAAAAATAGTTCATCAAATTTTTTAGCTCTACTATTCCAAAAATATGAGACTTAATGCAGTCATCTTTGCGGGGGCATTTTTTTCTTCTTTTGTTCAAGTTTTACAAGCAATTTACTATCAACTTACATCTAAATAACCATTCATGGTATTGACTTGAAATTTTATGAATATATTCAAAAACATCATATAGCCAAATTAGAAAACTATTGACAGAATTCAATATTTTTCTTTCAAAATAAGTTATTTCAATATCAAATTAAACCACTCCAAATTTCTTTTCATTTTATACTAACTGATGGTGAAAAAAATGTGAATGTTTCCAGTTCACATGTGGATGATTCCATGTAAATGTCTGGCATGTAAGGCAATGAATACATAATGAAATGTTACATATTCATTAAGTATACCGTAAGCATTAAAGGTTTCAGTAAAAAGTAATTTTGACATATCTATATCAATCACAGTATGGGTGATATGGATTTTATCTCATCAGTTAGCATAAAATTAACATCATTTACATTTTAAGTTTTTTTTCCAACAATGCAATCTCTAATTGCAATTTTCTCTTTTTTTAGGTTGATGATGTCAGTGCAGGCTGGACAATGTGTGCACTGTGGTTGAACACATATTGTGGCTGTGCTACTGCTTGTCTCTACCGAAGCTGTACTGATAAGCTCTGTTTGTAGAGGAGTTCTTCAAATTGACATTATTGAAATTGCATTTATATCAATGTTTTCTCATTCTGTTTTCCTTTTTTTTTTTTTCTAAACAGCTTGTTCACAGATGATCATTGACTAAGAATTTGATTTTTAGCTTGACTATTTTCGAAGAATAGAATGAGATATTGGAGTCACGTCGGCGTCCACGTGGGCGTCCACCTCCCAAGAAATGTTAAGGGTTTGTTTAATGTTGCCATTATCTCCACTATTACTCAGTGGATGTCCCCCAAACTTTACACATGTGTTTATCATCATTAGATCAACCAGTAGAAACAGGAACAGTAAATTTTTAAATTTTGTGCATATTTATGGGTCTCTTTGGATTTAGAAAAAAAAAATGTTAAAACTTTTGTTTAACATTGGCATTATTTACAATATCTTTCTATGGATGTCCCTCATAACTCACATGAAATTGCATACCTATGTTGGAGGTCAGGCTCTGTCATGAATTTTAAAATAGTTATGACCCTTTTTAATTTAGAATCTCGGTTAAGGTTTTCACACCACCACATTTTTTCACTTAACTGTTTTAGGTATTGCTTTTAAACTTTAAATAAATACCTATTTATGACCATCACCCTTTTTCTGATTTGATTATTTTTTTGTACTTACTCACTTTCTCACTGAACTCTTTGAGATAGTGCTTTAAAACTTTGAGCAGATGTTTATTGCTCTTGTGTATATTTTATTAATGCAGAAATTCTCATTTTGCCTTTAATTATTTTTTTTATTTTCATAGACAAGCTTTCAAATAGTCGAGCATGCTGTCTTATGGACAGCTTTTTTAAAAACATATTTGTGCCATAGTGTGGCAGCAAATATATATATATATATGTTTTAAGTAGACATTGTCTCTAAATGACTGAAATACTGTCGTGGGACATTAAACCCAATAAACAAATGGTATTCAACCATTATTAAGAATTATAAAAAAGTCTTTGCACATGAACTTAATTCACATGTTTACATCTAATAAAGTTTTCATGTTTTAGTCTGTCAGTAAAGATACTTAAATAGCATTAACAGAGGAGAATATAAAACTTTTTTCTCCCATACAGAACATCTGTGAACAATATGCTTTAAACAAATTAAGAAAATTTTGATATGTCTTTACGACTAGTGCACATGATGTTTCTAAATCAAATTATTGTCAAATGTAGTGAATAGTCTCATCTGAATTTTAATTACTTCGGTTATCACTTACAGTTTAGTTACATGAAGCATTATATTGTATTCAATGTCTTTCTTAAATTCTTAGAAAATAAGATATATTTTTTTATTATAGTAATTTTACGGCTGTATTTAGGAATGGTTAATCATCTTACATTACATCAGTAGTTAAATGTGAGACATCTTCAGAGAACTCACTGGTGCTTGTTCTAGAATGGTTCAAATCTAAATTACACAAATTGGAAAAAAATAAGCATTTATGAAAGATGAACTGTTTTTATTTAGGAGGTAATGTTGCGTTTTGAATGATATGTGGTAGAAGAGTTCATTGTACTTCTAATAATAAAGTTAATTAATCAAGAAGGTCATTAAACTGAATGGTTAATTACAAAGCATCTTTACGCAACACTGTTTTATTCTGCTACATATATCATACAAACAAAACTCTATTTCCATTCAAACCATTTCTTACTAAAAAGTGAAATTTTAAAAGTTGTACAAATGTGTTGATTTTTCATTATTATCTTTTATGTTTTTCTTCAGTCATTTTTAACCATATATATATATATATATATATATATATATGGGAAACTAATGCAAATTACACTTCATCCATGATTATTCAACATAGTTTTTTGCTCTTGTTATAACATTTTTAAAGTAACATTTAATGACATTGACATTATTTATATATAATAATATGACAGCTGGCCAAACATTAAAATTTCTTGTTACTTAATTTGTTTAATTAAAACAATCCAATTTCTTGTTCGTAAAATGTTTACCTATATGGGATGGTTTCCCCATTTTGTCGCACAATAAAAGGCAGTCCAACGGTGTGAAATTTGGACTCCTTTCCTTCTTGGGGGTGCATACAGATCCGTCCGACATGATCGTCTGCAAAATGGTGTCTTCAATTGGGTCCGCGCGTAACGATATCCGGTTATGTTTCTAATTTTAGAACAGAAAAACCAAAATTCGATTGTATTTTTAGCTTTTCACGTTCGCACGCGCTTGGCAACAAATCTTAGTTAAATCTTAAAATTTCCCTTATCTTTAAGATTTTTTTTAAGCAATAATCCACTTAGATTTAATCTAAGGTAAAAACTAAGGTTAAGAAATATCTTGAGGGAAAAAGTTAAGGATAAGGAAATGTCTTTGTTAAGTCTAAGATGTATATTGAATACGGCCCCTGGAGTCTAGAGGAGAATGATGCTATTGAGGTTGTGACGGACTGTTTGCGTCAGTTGGGGATGGATGGTTACAGGGATGAGCTGAAGTTTTGTTGGGTTTGCCACTGCCTGCAAAAAATCTGTCACACCTTTTCATGACCTGGCCAGCATCCTGATGTGTATCCAGATGGTGCTGAGGCAACTAGCAGAATTCTTGTAGCTCCAGTGTTCACAGTAGACTGCGAGCGAGGCTTCAGTAGGCGTTCAAGGTATGGGCAAGGATGAAGTCGAGGAGAATCATGAGTTAAACAGTTTGACTTTTGTGCTGTGTGGTGTTAATGTAACCAAATAACATTCAAGGTTAGGTTTCTTCAATTGAAGGTGAAAAGTATATATAAAATGTATTTATTGTGAATTATCACAAAAGATATATAGCAGATTTTTTTTTTATTGTCAGTCATAAAATTGTTTATTTGAGACAAAGAAATTAAATATATATGTTTAAGAAAGTTGTTGTTTGGTTATCTTGAAATCCTAACATAATTCCCCTGACAATTTTCTTGAACTGAAGCAAACTCCATATTATCTAAAGCATATACCAGTGGTAAATCCCGATACTCTACGTATGTCTTAAGTTATTTAAAGATTAAATATCTGTACATTTAGATAATATATGAAATAATGTTTGCTTTACTTAACACTTGGTGCATTCATAACATTCATTTTTAATGCAAAGATACTTATAGATGAACTTGATGTATACATCTACAATTACATTTATTTTTAATTTTTAGACGGCGATAGTCGTCTTATGCTGAAAAACGAAATCAGGCCTTGCTAATTTGCATATTTTCCACAACAATTTTAACTGTACCTCTCCGCACTTAGTGCGGATCTATGCAATGCGATTCTGTACTAACGAATACCAGTGGAATATGTTACACAGACGTTTAAATCATAACCGTAACCGCTTTTAGTGTCTTATTGTTTGTTAACATGTTTTCTTTTGCCATTATTTTGCACTGGAAGCATCAATTTTAAGCGTGAAAAAATATCCGTGACATTTCTTAACCAGAACAGCAACCCATTTTACGTACATGAAGATCTACTCCTGTAAAAAGATAAGTAGTGTTCCGTATGTATGTCATTGACCTAAAGTAGTCCACACAATATTTTGCATGATGGCGAGTTAGGTTTCTCCCAGGGCATTTCTTAACTTTGAAATAGATAGGCAAACTTTCTAGTATCTTAAATAATCAAATACCTGGTCAATTTCTATACATACAAAACAATAGATAGAATTCGCTAGTACTAGAGAAAGAGAATGACCTACTTAGGTATGCAGCTCTTTATGAATGAAAGGTTCATGACCTTTACTCCGGATTATTATGTTACAAACAGAGCATCAGCGGGTGAGTTTTTGTCGTCATGTGACTGCTTCAATAACTTCAGAAACGCAACGCTGGGTTTAGAATGTTAATCCCGTCGCCGTCTCTCAGCGCATTGTGCGCTTTGATTAAACATGAAAGCACAAAAACGTGAGACGTGAAACGTAAAAATTAAACAACACTTTATATACAAATTTTTCACTTAGGGTAAATCTTACCAAAAGTTTGTTACAACACTATTTTCTAATCAAATTATTGGCTCAAATGGCTCCAGTTTGGCGCTTATCTTTACTATTTGGTGGAAATTATGACTGAAAAAGCCAAGGGAGGCCCAGTTGATCTACACTCTGTCTTAATTTTAAAGGCAGTTTATTCCAAAAATTTGGTCCAACAGCACTAAAGCACTAAAGCTTCTATCACTGAATATTTCTTATTTTAAGAAGCAACATAGCTTATTAATATTCCGAGTTTTGCAGCATGCGTTTGGAAACTTTGTAATACAGGTCTATTGAATATCAAGAGGCAGTTGTAAACATAAGTCAATATCTTGAAAATATACATCTCACACTCAACAAGTTGCTGACAATATTGAGGGCTGTCAAAATGGGCCATACAAATTGTGTATGTAGAGCGTATTGTTTGTGCGATATTTTACTTTGCGGGCAGCGTTATTTTCAATCGTATACTTGTTTTCGTTATAAAGCAAATATCAGTTGAACACTACTTTCCTCGATTCTTCTGAATCAATACTGTGGCAATTACTTATTCGTACTCTCAGAACTTTGATTAGTTTTATTAATGATATGTTTTATTATTGCTATAAGCGGTAGACAGGAAAGCTCAAACAAATCTACAGAAACTAAAGATAAATAATAATGAACAGGTAACTTTTGAATTAATATCAATTAGATTATTTTAATATATTTGTTTAGTTATTGTTTTAATGATATTTAGATCCAGTATATTAGAATTTTTACGGGAATAACACATACTCTTGGCTTTCCGTTCGTCAATGCCCTGTCGTGACGACAACGATATTAAGTCATAGAAAGGTTTAGACATTTCCCAAAAGCATATAGATAGTGCGGTTTCCTTTTAAATTGGTCATTCTGTTCTTGGTCGTGGAAGAGAGAACACCTCCAGTGAAAAGAACTAAGCCTTTGGTTCTACGGTAAAAACGTATAATATATTATCCGAGTAGAGTCAGCACAGAGAGTGAACAGTGGACTTATTCCATCCTAGTAGTCTCTGTTTGCTGATCTTGAAAAGTAATATATCAAAAGCTAAACTATCGTGGCTGAACGTTAGAGTTACTAAGCTGGAGGCTATCTGTCCGGTAGAAGCACGGTGATAAGTGCGAGATATATACCTAATTATATATACCCTCGCTCATCTATAGGTTCTTGCTGGAATTTAAGCAAGGTGAACGGTACAGATAGGAAGCCGATCTAGTCACATAAAAGGTCGGGCATCGCTATAGGGTTCGGCAACGTAATTTGCCGATATAGCATCATAGGTCATAGTTACTTTTGTGTATACATTATATCTTTTGTCTCATAATCAAAGGCAGGTTCGTCCCCAAGGAAAATTCAATATATACCAGCTTATTTTTTCTTGATTATTGTCCCTCCAATCATTTCATAATCATTTTTGTATCAGTCGGTCAAGATAGGCCCGAGGAAAATTATATGTTTATAATAAGAATAGGTTGATTTTTATGTTTGATCATCATCTACTAGCTCAGCTAGATAGCCGAGCGGAATTTTAATCATTTTTCGAGCATATACACGTTACAATACGTACAAGAACGCTGTTGTGGACAATATCCAACATGCTAATCTTACGATCATACCCATAAAGTGGTGTATTATTTATTGCAAGCGATTATAACAGGCATAATACAATTCATATTAAAAAAAAAACGACATTTAAAGATACCTGGGATATTATTGCGAATAGAATGAAACACCAATACGATATAAATCAAATACTCGCCCTATTTCCTATACTATCAATACTTAATCAAGTTATCTCAACAAATATAGAGCACGAAAGCTTATTTTAAATCAACATTCAATCTAAATAGAGTTGTCAGGTTTTACATTCTCACCAAATATAGCTGGAGCCAGTCACACCATAAATCATAAATCAGCCCAAAACCAAATAAAACATACTTAATACCAATAAACAAGAATTTCATTTCCTGTCAGAGACTGAATTGATATTATTTAAGTGACAGACAATAAACTATGAAAATAACGATTAAAGTAGTTACTTTGCGTATTATGATCAAAATCGATCTCTTCGCTGCATATATATCAAACCTATGTTCCAAATTATTATGTGTTTGAACAGATACTGTACATAAGTATGTGCATATTTTACAAACAAAAGCATATTTTCTTGAACTGATGACCAATCCTCAAAATTCATTAGCATATTTTGCAACATTCTGTACGGTAGCTTTATATCTTTCAACCACATTCGCATTATTTAAGTATTTCGCATATAATCATGCGATTAGATTAGTATTAACTTAGTTATCAAACGCATGCAATTTGTTATACAATTGAATTTGAAGCAAAAAAAAATTATTAAATTTATATATTCCATTTTAATTTATGGATTTGTCGCAAC